>JASFXZ010000031.1:6628252-7228252 GCA_032209605.1 Mactromeris polynyma | reverse complement strand
TTGGATATGGCACAAACACAACACACAACTAAGTCCATCCAGCTTTGAATTGACACAACTAATAAAGATACAATATACTTGATCTGTCTCATAATGTCCTGTCATGAGTTGTGTACTGAGAATGTAGAGACAGACATTTTGTTTGAATTTCAACTCAATATTTGCAGCCATCTGTGATTTAAGCAACCATTACACAGTGTATTATCAATCCTTTGGTTAGCTGCTTGTTTCATGTGTTTAACTGTAGTATTACAAAGCTTGTTGAGAAAAATTATAAGTCTCCACATAAGTTTCCCAACCTGAAAATTTTGACTCAAAGAATGCACATACGAACCTAGATGAAACAAGAGCTTAGCGCTTGTGATTAGTATATAAATACTAGACTATTGCAGATAGAGTGCCATATCAAGAATACTAAGTTGAAAAAATAAATTTACACACTATATAACAGTAATTACAATTTTATTTCAGTAGGACTGAGCATTTCAAAGCATAATATTCAACAATGATAGAAAACTACTAGTTTATGTAATACCACACAATTGTTTTTTACTTAGTCAATCACAGATTGTATTTATTTCAGTCACGAAATGGTAAATGGATTTAAATGTACAAGGAGAAGTATTTCATGACACATCGACCAATGTTTGTAAATTTATATCATTTTTCTTTTTGTCCCAAGTTGACTTTTGTGAGGCATCTTGCAAATATCATGAAAACCTGAGACGATAAAGTAATATTATAGCAGATCTAAAACAATTTTATATTATAATAATATGAGCTTTTCGAGCCCGACATTGGGTCCTTCTTTTCCCCTGCAATTACCTATATATGTGACAGTAGTGTTTGACAATTGAGTCTCAAATGCCGGAAGAGGGAGGAGTGTAGTGGTGTGGGGATAGGCAGCGACCAGGTAGGCTCAGTCGATCGAGTGCCATACTATTATTTAGGCGGTCTTTGGTTCAAGTCCCATATATATTGTCAGGCCATTTAATGAGGAATTTAAGCTTTCTGGCAAGCACTGGTACACATTTGTTGAATATATTTGATACTTGTGTTGGACATATGTTGAATTTGATTGCCAAGTCTGCATTTGTTAGATACAGTCGAAGTTTCATTGATACAAAAAATAGCTGGACACCCGAACAAATCCGACCTACAGACACATCAGCCGCCTCAAACCTCTGGTCATCTTAGGTCACCCTCGACAGCGGAGTGAATGCAAATATGGATGGGATGCATCCGGGGTGCTCTGGGTCATCAGACGGATGTCCTGAAGTATATAAATTTGATGCATTATACCAACATGAAAGGTTATGATATAAATTTATTTATAAGGTAGCCAGTGCTATTATTTATACTTTCATTATGATACGATCTTTCTGGATAGGCATACAATATACCGTTAGCAAAAATATTTATTTATTAATATCATTCAACGTTCATCCAAAGACCTAAATTTTCAGATGAATTTCATTAGTATTATGTGAGATGCAAATGACACTTGTGTGTGGCAATGAATCTTCCGTCCTGATGATGCACATTTATAACACCACTGCACAACTAATTTATTGATATATATGTATTGAATAAAATGATATTTTTGTAATAACTTACCTCCAATAAAGTTTCATGTACATATCCTATCATACGGTTTTGGTTCCCATGTCTTAGACGGGTCATCAAGACTCATTCTCTTCATTGCCTGAATCCATCGCTGGCGCCGTGCACCATCAGTTGGAAACCGGTGAAATTTTATCCATTAATTCTTTTACCCCTATATGTACAATCTACTGCACTGCATACTAACCATCGCATGTTTGTTTACAAATGTCAGTTAAAAATAGCTCATTCACGCCCCATTGACAGTAAACAATAAAAAAATAACGCTCTGTTTACATTGGCGGCGGTGTCGTTGTTTGCCCTCCAATGTATATTTTGATCGGATAGCAGGTGCGCATGATGTCTCGCATCATCGTGTCTATTAGTTAATGGTTTCGGTAGCTTTATAGCTCATACAACAACTTGTACGTGCTATTTATATAAGCCAAACTAAGAAAAATTGTCCCTCGAAAAGGTCGAAAACAGCTTAGTTTAAGCTGGTTTTCAACACATCAGAATTCCTATAGTATACATAGCAGCATAGTCAAATACCATTACTAAGCCTACATTCCAGTTACTGTACGACTAGACTGTGGCTAGCCAGGTTGCCACTACAGTATCATGGTACCACTACATGCACTACCAGGCAATAACATGTTGTTGTCATATAAGTCGGATAGTAAACTTGTGTAAATACAAGCAAGACATTCGTTTTACTAAGGTCACAGACATAACATAAATAGAAATATCATATACATACCTATTAAACTATACGATGCAAAGTGATTTAAATCCGAAGCAACCATAAAATACGAGAAATCTCCAAGTATATTGCAGAATATGAATATCCAGCAGCAGCAGCAGCAGCGAATCGTCTAGTTGACAGACGCTTGACATAATTATGTTACACAAGCGGCATTATTGGACATATATGCGGGGAGGTGTAAAAGGCGTCGGCGTCGTACTTTATAATAAACACGGCGGTAGACATTAACTTTTTTAATATTTGAGATACACTATAACTTTGATACCAAATGAAAAGTAATTCAGCTTTCCAACGACATAAAATATTGAAAATTTGTGTATGTTTTTTGTTCCAATTTGACTCTGAAAATAGGATTTTTTCCGTGAAAATAAAATACCTAAATTTATAGGTATTTGGTGAAATAAATTTCAATATGTTTTGGCTCCAAAAATTTAAAATTATTGAAAAACGGTGATTTTTCTGCATCAGAATGTGACTTTAAAAAATAATAGTTTTGGTTTGAAAAAAACACGGCGATGGGTATTAAACAGTTAAAACGAGATAAAATAAACAATATTGAAAAACGCATGTCACATGGCTCTGGATGACAAATCAGATCCTTAAATTTACTTGTTTGTGCACATTGTAACAATGACACATGGTCTCTTCATAAAACTAAATGTCTACCTTGTGTTATTATTTATGATATACTCAATATCTGTCTTCCTAGATTCAAAAATGCTTAAAAATGGCTGTCCCAACCTAGAGGTTGTTTACTTTGATCGCCTGCTATGAGAAAATCAAACCCTGTGTCACTGGACATTTACATAACTCCAACTGCCATTGAATATATGAAGCTTTTAGTAATCATTTTCAAACAGAATATTGATCACGTATTGTGTAATTGTAACACATATGTATGTCCCAAAATATCATACATGTAATTTGCGTTTACCGTTTTATATTCTTTCGGAAGCGACGCCCATATTGGAAACCGATGGGGACGATAAATAAACACAAATACACAAGGTAATGTCTTAACCATTCCAAAGTTTGATTAAAAGAGAAAGACACAGCAAGAATAATTATCCATCGATAAAACCACAGCTCGACATTTCACAAACAAATTACTTATGTCAAATGGTTCATTGTTTGTGGCAAAAGAAGAGGGGACATGATACGATGTATGGTGCAGGTGCATAAAAATAAATTGATACAAGCTGTACTGTGCAAAACTCCGCCATGGCCGGTCCCAAGCCCGGATGAGAAAGGAGGGGGGTTGTGCGTCGGGTTAGCACCCCTACCACGTAGAAAAGAATACAATACAGGAACCAACACCACAAAAACTATAATAACGGATTTACGGTATCGACCCAGAAGAGAGCTGATGACGCGGAGATATCTGCCGACAACTCTTCTCTCTCATAAGAACGCCACACGGATCGGAATTTTGAATGTGAGAACATTATACGAGAATGGACGAGCAGCTCAAGTTGCAAGGGAGATGGACAGATACAAGCTCCAACTACTTGGATTAAGTGAGGCACGTTGGACAACAGCAGGGGAAGTGACCTTAGCATCAGGCCATACACTTCTGTACTCTGAACCTCCGAGCTAGATTGATGCACACAAACACAGAGTTGGATTGCTGCTAACACAACAAGCCTCCAAAAGTCTAATTGAACCTAATACAGATGCCTTCAGAGCGTTTTAGACAGAGCTCCCAGGAATGACATTACCATAGTAATGGGCGACACGAATGACAAGATCGGAAACAACAACTCTAGAAGGGAGTTTATCATGGGGAAGGAGGGACTAGAAAATGAGAACGGAGTGCTCTTAGCCGACTTCTGCGGACAAAACGACCTTGTTATAGGAGGGACTATCTTTGCTCATCCAGCTATACACAAGGCTTCATGAACATCTCCAGATATGTCGGCGAAGAACCAGATTGACCATGTTACAATTTCACGAAGATGGAGATCGACCCTCACTTATGTTAGAGCTTGTAGAGGAGCAGATGCAGGATCAGATGGGCTTTGGGAAACGGACATACAAGACCTGGCTGTCCGACGACACTATCCAGAAGATAGAGAAGAGGCGAACGATCCGACAACGGCCGAACCAGGCAAGAACGAGGGCACAGAAGCAAACCATCCAGGAAGAGTATAGTAGCACCAACAAAGAAGTAAAAAAGATTGTAAGACAAGGCAAACGGAACCATTTTGACAGATTGGCAGAAGAGGCACAACAAGCATTACAAGGCAACTAATAGGGCGAACAGGACCCACCAACAAGCCAGTACGTGACACGAACGGGAACATCCTGTCGTAACCAGCATACTAAATGAACATGACCCGCCACAGCTAGAGGAAGGACAAACGCTGGAAATCAACATAGGACACATCACTAGAGATCGTGCAGGCCATCAGGAAGCTTAAGAATGGGAAAGCCCCAGGTCCGGACAGCATCCCACCAGAAGCATCTAAGACATCAACATAAACAACAGCTGATATCCTGATGGACCTTCTGCAGACAGTATGGGGTGAAGAGGAGGTGCCAAGCAAATGGAGAAATGGGTACATAGTCCAACTCCCCAAGAAAGGAGACCTTAGTGACTGCCAGAACAGGAGGGGTATACAACTGTGATTGTTTATTAAATGATTATTTATGTGAAATGTCTTAAGACTGGTAAAGCACTACGAAGTGGTTGTTTATTAAATGAATATTTTTGTGAAATGTCTTAAGTCAGGTATAGCACCAGGAAGTGATTGTTTATTAAATGATAAATAAATATTTCACAAACAGCATCGATATCTTAGCCTCGCATGTTTGTGATTTATTTAATACTATTTTAAATTCGGGATATTTCCCAGATAAATGGACAGAAGGTAATACTTCATATTCACAAAAGGGGGATCACGACTGCAAATGCAAGTAATTCCCGAGGGATTACATTAGTCAGTTGTTTATCTAAGTTATTCACTACCGTGATTGATTATTTGCATGAACAGTTATATTATTTCGGATGCTAAATTCTGATTTCGCAAGGGACATTCAACGTTGGACGCTATCTATATGTACAGAAACTTGTTAATGAAACTAAGAAAGAATATATGTTTTTGTAGATACATGTGTGCTGAAATGCTTTTCAATGCACATATAGCTATGCAGTGTGGCTTTAACTGTTTAAAACAGGTATAAGGGGTAAATTATTACGAATTATTCGTGAAATGCATCAAGCATAAAGTAATTACTCTGATGTTAGTATGTTGTAGGGGCCAAGGCAAGTATAGGTGTTTCGCCCTTATCGTTTTCCTTTTTTGTGTTGAAGATCTAGAACTTTATTTACTGAATGTTGTTGAATCTGGTTTGCTATTTGATGATATCAATGTTGTAGTGCTTTTGTTTCCAGATGGTTTGGCCATATTAGGAAAATCACCGACATAATTACAAAATAATCTTAACACATTGCATACTTATTGTAATAGATGGGGTTTAAAAGTAAATAGTGGTTTTCAGGAAACGATGAGCATTATTAGTGAATAAACATTGGGTATATGATAACAAACACATTGAATTAGTAGAGGATTTTTACTATTTATGCTTTGTATTTCACTATACGGGGTCATTTACTAACAACAAGAATATTTAGCAGGTAAAGCAATAAAAACACTGACTTTATTGATTAATTCTAAGGACACAAGACTATGCCCCCACTCAGACCTCCCGGAAAACAATATTGTAAGGGCAAATACGCAAGGGAGCAAGGAATGCCTCGGCCGACCATAAAGGACGACTAAGGATAATTAATGAGGACAAAAAGGGGGAAAGTAATGGATGAAATACATCGCAGGACAAGTCAAGTCAGCTGGCAACAATAGGCTGAAAAGGGGGAGAAAATAACATGAACACTATATCAAACGAAATAGGTGCACATGGGGAAAGGGAAATTAAGCATACATCTAAAACACAAATAGAAATAATAACCATACAGCGTTTTACAGTCTTGGAGCTGTCAGTAAAATACTGGAGATTTAAATCGATTTAGCAGCTAGTTAACCTCACACTTAATCGCTATACGGTCATTAATTTCCAACACATACACATACATTGACTAGTAGGCAGTAACTAATCATTAAAAACAATTAACCATTACGTATACAACAGACACATTGTGTATAATCCAGCCAAAGAAACAAGCAGACTGATACTGACCTTGCTCCCAGTAACTAAATAATTTACCGTAAAATGCGAAATAACCACAACATATTAAGTCAACCGGAAAATGTAGTTAATAATTAGACATAACCTTAAATACTGGTGTTAGGGAAAGGGAATTTAAAATAAAGACAAATACATGTAGATATAAAAAGTAAACTTATGTATCTTTAGAAAACTAAAACAAAATTACGACTGTACCAAATGAGGATTTAAGTTGTGTTTTAAAACAGCACTATAGAGTGAAAAGTTTCCTTGTCAATGCCAAATTGTCCGTCTCCTGTGGCCGAGTGGTTAAGGCATCCGCCTTGGGAAGCGGGAGGTCGAAGGTTCAAATCCCGGTACGGGTCCGTTCTGATATGGTCGGCTGGTGAGCCGCCAGCTAGTTAAATAATGGTTACCGTGCGCCTACCTGCCTGGTGCATGGCAATAAAGATAGGAATCGGGAAGTAAATGTGCTCAGAAAGTAGGTGATTCATAAGTCAGAAATGATTGGCCCTTTAAATAGAGATGGCACTATAATAAATAAACACTGTACGTAATGCATAGAGAAACATGTTAAACCTAGATTCTTTGCCAACATTATGATGCATTTGTGGTGTCATTTCGAGGCTTTGCCTCTGAAATATGGGGTATAAAATCAAAAGAAATAGAAAGAATCCTTTTTAAATTGTGCAAAAGAATTTGAAATTTGAAAAAGAATATTAGTTCTGATGGTGTATAAGAGGAACAGGGACGTTTCTCATTACATGTATATACTCCTCGGTACGTAACAAGCATTAAATATTGGTGTAAATTAGTGAAATCTGATAATATTATATAAAGGAAATATTTGTTTAAATAGACAGAGTGCAGCTGACCGTCTTAATGAAAAGAAAAATTGAATGTACAACGTAAGAAAGTTATTAAACGATTATGGATTAACTGGTGGAGGTTTTAGAATTACTTCAATCAAAAATCAACATATCACTTGGCCTTGTTCAGCAAACACGCAGTTAATACAATACTTAAAGTAATAGATCTATTATGCTCATTTATTTGTTCATTTTGTTCATTTTGTACCGAAACAAACACGAAACATATTTTTCCTATAGTTAAAACATCAATAAACAGGCATTAACAAAGAATGAACTCGTAAGGTATTGATCCATATTTAGTAAAGAAAGATTACATTAATTGATAAAATTGCCAAAAAAACAGGCTATTTAACAAGTTGTGGCTGCTAATAATATGGTAAAACAATACTAAAACATAAGTTATGTATGAACATGAGTTGAATTATGTATGTGATACCCAGTATGATATAACATTGATAAAACAGAGAATAATTGATAGATACCTGCAATCTTGGTAACTGACTTCATTCTTACTGTATATGTATACACGAAACATAATTATCTAGACTGTATAACAGAATCAGAATTTCACTTCCTCTTTAGAGAATTACGATTAGATATTTCAAACCATATTTTTGTCATTGGCCAACCTGGTCAAACGTTTGTATGGTCCTTTTTCAAATTATTATACCAGAAAAGCCAACTGTTACTGATAAAAGAAAAGGCAAACGTATTACATTGTACATGTAAACCACTATGTAAGAATTAGAGAAGCACAAACAATCGTAGATAAAGCAAACAACGCAACAAAAATGTAAAACAAAGCATTATCCAAACAATCAATTAAATGTTCCTCTTTACTGCAAACAGTTTCCTCTTTCTTGTCTGTCGTTACATTCTTCTCAACTCCATTGTTTTCAACATTTTCCACTTTCGTGTCAACTGTTTTAATGCTCACGCCTTCAATGTTTCTTCTACAGCATGATAGTAGCAATAACCTTTTGAGCCATTGTGGTAGGCCTGTCTGCGTTTCTGAATGGACTGCTTTTACCATCAATGCTGATACTGTGGTAACGAGAAAGGCTAGAATGAACTGAAAGTTTATGTAGATTTGCAGGTAAGCAACGTTCTCTGACAGCCTTGGCATTGTTTCTCCTGTGCTATTTAAGAGCACAGCAAATGTTAGTAGTAAGGCTACACAATAACTCATACGCTCTCCGCTGCGTGGTGGTATCTTAAAACTTAGTAAGTTCATAAAAGAAACCATTACCACTGGGATTATTATATTAATTATATAAAACAACGGACGCCTTTGAAGAGTCAAACTGACGAGTATCGATGATAATCCTGGAGATGTAGTCTGGTTTGTTATGCTAGAACTTTCAAGAAACCATTCATCGTTTTCTGTGTATACTGTCAGAAAAACTTCGTTCGCAAGGGAAACTATTTCCAGCTCACCATCTGCAACATATTTCCTTAAAATTACAACACAAGTCTGTGTATCAAATGGATATTTTGAAATGTTGATAGGGCATGTAGTTTTAAACGTTCCTCCAGTATGCCACTGCGCCACACCGCTATTGTACACATCGACGTTCCATCCGTTACTAAACAACATCTGGTGCTCGTTTCGAAGCGCATTTGACACCAACACTTCTGGTATCCAGGTCTCATCAGCAAGAAGTGTCAATTTTGAATTGCCGCCGTAATCAGATGAGTTCCATTGCAATGTTTCGTACGTCCACCTAAAAGAGATAGCAAACGAGCTTTCCATCGACTGTTCTCTTTCATCTATTTCTATAATGCTCTGAAGGTTCCAAAAGAAGCTAACTGTCAGGGCCTGTGACTGGTTCAACACTGGTCGGAAACGAGGGTTAATATTGTCTGCTAAGTCGGAGTATAAACGCTTCTGGTCAAAGAAACTACCAGCCGTACATACGTAGAACAATCCACCAAAGAATACACATTGGAGTACAGAGCCGTTTGAATACATAACTCCAGTAAGGTGATAATTTTCGTACGGAACAGCAATTTTATCTATTATTCACTGAATTCAATTTCGTTACAAATTTTCGCTCTTACTTCAGCGATTTTAAAGTCACTGTTTCCGCATGGATGTCAAGCTCGATCAATAAAGGTGCATGCGGCTATATTTTATTAGTCATATCCATTAACGTTGAACGGAGCTTGATAGCACTAAATATGATCCATTAATTCATTGTTTACCTTGACAAATGTGGCATCCGTATTATCCAATACAGGCCCGGATCCAGAAATTCAAGACTGGGGGGCAAACTTGAGGACCAATGATCCCTCCCGAAAGGGGGTCCGGGGGAACATCCCCGGAAGATTTGAACAATATAGGGGTATGAAAGGGTTGCTTCTGGTGCATTTCGGGGTCTAAAATTTGAGGACTCATTCATGAGAATTTCACTAGTATTATTTTGTTAAAAATTACAAAATCGACCAAATTATACAAGTACCAAATTTTTAAAAAATGTCCTGGGGACACCACTTCCTGTACCAACACCAGTCAGATCTCCCCCGGAAATTTTACAATATAGTTAAGAAAAGGTGACTTCTGGTGCATTTCTAGGTCTAAAATTTGAGGACTCATTCATGAGAAATGACTAGCATTACATGCGTCTTGTTAAAAATACAGAACGACCAATTCACACGAGTACCAACATTTTACAAAATTTTCACTTTCTGTACCGAAATATTTTACTGTATAGGTATGAAAGGGTTGCTTCTGGTGCATTTCGGGGTCTCAAATTTGAGGACTCATTCATGAGAATTCCACTAGTATTATCTTGTTAAAAACGACAAATTCATACGAGTACTAATATGTTTTACCAATGTCCACTTGTTGACGATTCTTCGTGTGATGTCAAATTATCATTATTGTACCTTTACTAGTATAACATGATAATTTTTAAGAAAATGTGAAAGTATTCCATAAATTATTGAATTGAGTAAAATTAGTTTAAGAAAACTTATTAATGAATTCAGTAGAGCTAATATCAGCTGTGAAATTTTCACTACTCCCCATCAATTCTTTATCACAAAACACCACCACGACAGATCTCGGTTACGTATGATGTTCAATAATCTGTGTTTTACAGACGCCTTCAACTTATGTATATATATGCATGATAAGGAACTTGAAAGCGCCTAGCTGATATAGAGTGAGCATACTATTCTTCCAGACGGTCTCAAGGCCAATCAACACAACAGGGGGCCAAATTGTATGGCTATTGCTTCGGTCTCAAGGTCAATGAGCACAACAGGGGCCAAATTTTATGGCACTTGCTTCAGCTATACTGGTAGTATACAAGAGGAAATCGACCATAAATCAATGTATTGCATTTAAAATGCTAAAATAGTAGTAACCTTAAGACATTATCAGTGGATATAATTTTGTATTCAGGAATAGAAAAAGGTCACTCCACAGCCGACTGGGGGGGGGGGGGGGCAAGGCCCCCTTGCCCCCCCCCCCCCCCCGGTGGATCCGGGCCAACAAGCTACATTTGTATTTCAAACTCGACATTTCTCTCTTTGATCTTTAATAATTACCCATTTAGGACTACGTATTCGATAATAATCCAATCATAAACGTAATCAACGGATTAACGGTCAATCAGTAGTGTAATTAATCAGACCCGACGTCCGTAACAATATGTGACTTTCACACTTGTGTAGTTAAAACGCGCCAGCGCCTATCGATGTAATCAACCTGTCAAACTGTTAATAATAATAACATCAGCACGGAATACACAAGGTGTCAACAACAGATTGCAAGTCGATTTATGATGACACGTGCTACCGATAGTCGTTCCGGTTTTCAGTGGTGAAATTATATAGAAATGGAACCAAATTATGTTGCATTTTCGTCCGGTTTCCAGAGTTCAGAGGTTTTAATACAATAGAAATAGAACCAAAAAAATCGGAACCGCCAAAAAAATCCGGTTTCGGGAGTATTCCGGTTTTTATAGGGTCCGGTTTTGGGAGGTTACACTAAAAAACAGTTAAATCTGTCTAGTAGAATGAAATTGACAAGAGTATTTTGCGTAAAATTAAAATTATGCTTATCTAACGCTGACGGAGACACAAAACAGTTCAAAGAGCTACTGTAAGTTCGACGACTGTATTGTTCCCGGTGAGTTAAATCCTCTTAAATCTGACTTCTCTGATTTAGAAACACCATATCTTCGCTTGGGAGTTATTTGCTCGTACCTCTGATTTCAGAAGAACTGTGTCTTCGCTGGGGAGTTAAATCCTCGTACCTCTGATTTCAGAAGCACTGTCTCTTCGCTGGGGAGTTAAATCCTCGTACTTCTGATTTCAGAATTTCCAGTGATATTGGAATGCTAAATTCAATTTCATACTTATCAAAGTTGTGAAAGCTGTTTATCATGACCAAATTGTATTGGTTGTTTTTCTCAGTAGCGGCATTTTACGAATGAAGACAGGGACTTCAAACCTTTACCGTGTACATCTCCAGAGCAAGCGCTTGTAGTAATGGAGACATTTACTGTAAAGATGGAGGCAGTGACTTAAAACCTATACAGTGTGACATCTTCAGAGCACAAGAGCCTGTAGAGATGGAGGCAGTGACTTCAAACCTATACCGTGTGACATCTCTAGAGCTAGATCCTATAGAGATGGACGTATTGACTTCAAACCTATACCGTGTTACATCTCCATAGGAAGAGCCCTTCGATACGGAGGCATTGACTTCAAACCTATACCGTTTGACATCTTCAGAACAAGAGCATGTAGAGATGGAGGCAGTGACTTCAAACCTGTACTGTGACATCTCCAGAGCAAGAGCCTGTAGAGATGGAGGCATTGACTTCAAACCTATACACCGTGACATCTCCAGAGCATGCACCTGTAGAGATGGAGTCAGTGACTTCAAACCTATACCATGTAACATCTCCAGAGCATGCACATGTAGAGATGGAGTCAGTGACTTCAAACCTATACCGTGTTACATCTCCAGAGGAAGAGCCCGTAGAGATGGAGACATTGACTTCAAACCTATACCGTGTTACATATCCAGAGGAAGAGCCCGTAGAGATGGAGACATTGACTTCAAACCTTTACCGTTTGACATTTCCAGAGGAAGAGCCTGTAGAGATGAAGGCATTGACTTCAAACCTATACCCTGTGACATCTCCAGAGCAAGAGCCTGTAGAGATGGAGACATTGACTTCAAACCTATACCGTGTTACATATCCAGAGGAAGAGGCCGTAGAGATGGAGACATTGACTTCAAACCTATACCGTTTGACATCTCCAGAGGAAGAGCCTGTAGAGATTGAGACAGTGACTTCAAACCTATACCATGTGACATCTCCAGAGCAAGATCCTGTAGAGATGGAGACATTGTCTTCAAACCTATACCGTTTGACATCTCCAGAGCAAGAGCCTGTAGAGATGGAGGCAGTGACTTCAAGCCTATACCGTGTGACATCTCCAGAGGAAGAGCTTGTAGAGATGGAGGCAGTGACTTCAAACCTTTACCGTGTGACATCTCCAGAGCATGCACCTGTAGAGATGGAGTCAGTGACTTCAAGCCTATACCCTGTGACATCTCCAGAGCAAGATCCTGTAGAGATGGAGACATTGACTTCAAACCTATACCGTTTGACATCGTCAGAGCAAGAGCCTGTAGAGATGGAGACGGAGACAGTGACTCCAAACCTATACCGTGTGGCATCTCTAGAGCTAGATCCTATAGAGATGGACATATTGAATTCAAACCTTTACCGTTTGACATCTCCAGAGCAAGAGCCTGTAGAGATGGAGGCAATGACTTCAAGCCTATACCGTGTGACATCTCCAGAGCAAGAGCCTGTAGAGATGGAGGCAGTGACTTCAAACCTTTACCGTGTGACATCTCCAGAGCATGCACCTGTAGAGATGGAGTCAGTGACTTCAAACCTATACCGTGTGACATCTCCAGAGCAAGATCCTGTATAGATGGAGACAGTGACTTCAAACCTATACCGTGTGACATCTCCAGAGGAAGAGCTTGAAGAGATGGAGACAGTGACTTCAAACCTATACCGTGTGACATCTCCAGAGCAAGAGCCTGTAGAGATGGAGACAGTGACTTCAAACCTATACCGTGTGACATCTCCAGAGCAAGATCCTGTAGAGATGGAGACAGTGACTTCAAACCTATAACGTGTGACTTTTCCGGATGAAGATCCTGTAGAGATGGAAACAAAGATTTCAAACGTATACCGTGTTACATCTCCAGAGCAACAGCCTTTAGAGATGGTGACAGTGTCTTCAACCCTTACCGTGTGACATCTCAAGAGCAAAAGAACCTTTTGAAAACCTTTACCGTTTGACAACTCCTGAGCAAAAGAGAGCCTGTTGCAAACCTATACCGTGTGACATCTCCAGATGAAGAGCATGTAGAGATGGATACAGTGACTTGAAACCTATACTGTGACATCTCAAGAGCAAGCGCCTGTAGATATGGATGCAGTGACTTCAAACCTATACTGTGACATCTCAAGATCAAGCGCCTGTAGAGATGGAAACAGTGACTTGAAACCTATACTGTGTCATCTCAAAAGCAAGCGCCTGTAGAGATGGATACAGTGACTTCAAACCTATACCGTGTGCCATCTCAAGAGCAAGCGCCTGTAGAGATGAAGACAGTAACTTCAAACCTATGCTGTGACATATCAAGAGCAAGCGCATGTAGAGATTGAGACATTCACTGTAAACTTTTACCGTGTGACAACTCCAGAGCAAAAGAGCCAGTTGCAAACCTTTATCGTGTGACATCTCCAGAGGAAGAGCAAATAGAGATGGAGGCAGTGACTTCAAACCTGTACTGAGACATCTCCAGAGCAAAAGAGCCAGTTGGAAACCTATATCGTGTGACATCTCCAGAGGAAGAGCAAATAGAGATGGTGGCAGTGACTACAAACCTGTACTGTGACATCCCCAGAGCAAAAGAGCCAGTTGGAAACCTATATCGTGTGACATCTCCAGAGGAAGAGCAAATAGAGATGGTGGCAGTGACTTGAAACCTATACCGCGTGACATATCCAGAGCAAAAGAGCCTGTTGAAAACCTATCGTGTGACATCTCCAGAGCAAAATAGCCTGTTGCAAACCTATATCGTATGACAACTCCAGAGAAAAGAGCATGTGACTGTTGCATACCTATATCGTATGACAACTCCAGAGAAAAGAGCATGTGACTGTTGCAACCTATATCGTATGACAACTCCAGAGAAAAGAGCATGTGACTGTTGCAAACCTATATCGTATGCAACTCCAGAGAAAAGAGCATGTGACTGTTGCAAACCTATATCGTATGACAACTCCAGAGAAAAGAGCATGTGACTGTTGCAAACCTATATCGTATGACAACTCCAGAGAAAAGAGCATGTGACTGTTGTAAACCTATATCGTATGACAACTCCAGAGAAAAGAGCATGTGACTGTTGCATACCTATATCGTTTGACATATGCTTGTCGAATATTGGGTGTCCGATCTCTCACCTGTATAATCATGCACATGGCAAGTATAGTGCTGACAACAATACACGCGAACACATAACTATGATCGCCTTATACCCGGTGTCAATATGTAAACTTTTATAATCAGGCATGGGTTAGGTATAGCGCCAGCAGTGATGAATACGAACACTTATATATTTCGCCAAATGCCGGATACCCCATCTAGGAAGTATCCAGGAGTCTAGCCTTATTTTTTTACATCAACAGTTGTTTACAAACATTGTTTGGTGTGTTACTCATGATTATGCTGTCTATGGCTTTTATTTTATTCATGTAAGTTTATTCATGGAATTAAATGAACATTCCTTGTTCTGTTCCGGGGTAGATTATGTGTTAAAGTTAAATATATTCCGTCAATAATTTAGTTTTGCTTTTCGTATCACTGCTATTGCAATTAATATGTGTCCTTCCTGCATCGTCGTCTCTGTAAAGATTATCTAAGCCTTTTGTCAGTTACCATCGACCGTGGTTGGAACAGAATGTGGGAAGTACGATGTTAATGGTAAAGGATGCGGATATAATTAGAATTAAAATGATTATTATTGATGTTATGAAGCCTTTGGCATGAATTGAAATGTCGGTAGTTTCATGGATACGAAAATAATAAAAGGACATGTCACACCACATATGTCGTGGACAACCATTATAAAGGCACAATGATACATGGAAGTATATACATTTACAAGTACATAAATTGAAACAATTAAAATGGCAAAACTAATTCAGGTAGTCCTGTTCAAACCTATGTAAAGCCTGGTTATAAAGTTATAATTACAAGTACTTAAAGCACGACGACTGTTTGGATGGCAGTAACATTCATTCCTTAATTAGCTAATAATCAAGTATGTGACGCTGTGTGTACACGTAGGTTTGTGTCCCTTTAGTAGCTATTCATAATTAATGGTTTGTACTGTTGTAAAACTCTCCGACAATATTGTTTTGCATTGTAGTGTATCGATCGTATCGCATCGTATCGCACCGCACCGCATTGTATTGTATTGTATTGCACCGATTGCTTATGGGTCCCTGTACTTGGCATATACACGTTTACACATTAAACGTCCAGTTGTTTAAATGACAAGTTTACTTTTTGAGTATTTTTGTTGATCTGCATATTTGAATACAATTTAAATAATGGAAAACGTTAAAAGACACCATCCTCGAATATGGGCCCGGACCGCCCAGGTGTAAAACGCGGAATCCTTAATAACTCAATACATTATTAACTTATGTTGTTAATTAGATAAATGAAATATGCACATAGCCCGGGTTTGTACTAACTACTTAATGGAACCGGTTATTACGATGTATCGGCATTAAAATTTTACAAAACCACATACAATGTATTTGATCTATTTCGTCCTATCATCAAAGGCAAGAAGAAAGTAGCCAAACGTTTTCATTGAAATGTAACTGTCCTACGGGCTGTGCTTGCAATCCTGCATTTCATGTCTGAAGTGTCACACATTCATTTCAGAATTGTTAATGTTGCTTCATAGGAAACATTTTCACATCTAGTGTTTATATTTGAGCTCTTGAATTTTTCAGAACTGAAGCGATATCTTAAATATGATGAAACAATTCGAACAGGAAACACCACGTATAAAACTTTCGTTGATTAATACTCAGAATTGTATGTGTTTACAAATTTTATTTTAAACGGGGATATGTAATCATGTTAATACGTATATTCAACTGTTGTAGTTTCTAAACAAAAATGTAATATTCGACAGCTTAAGTTATCTAACTGCTAATTTATAGCACATGTATGGTGGCATATGTCTGCGAACAGTTAACTACTTAAATAACTAGATAATTATATGTGGTGATCACGTGAAAGAAACTAGATAACTACTTAATTAACTAGTTTATTATGTGGTTAACTAGATACGTATCGTGATAAATTGTCATACCAGATAGATATCTTAACACGACATATTGTCTGATAGTGCCCTAAGAGTGTTTTATTTACTATCACAGCAATTTCTCCAGCAACAATAATCTAAATCGGGGAGTATATATGAATTGTAGAGCACTTTTCTGAGTGGTAAATTTATGAAATGTTTTATTCTTTGCATAAGACAACGATTAGAATTGCATTTGTAATGACCGTGCCCTCAGCTAATCACGGAATAAATGTATATATAATTGCCAAAAACGCACAATTGGCATACATTGTTTGGTCGCAAAATGGGCATTAACAAGGAAATTTTCTCCGGTTTTCTTTTAATATGTACATTTCTGACATGTTTTCAAGTATCTGAATGTTACATGCATCTTTGATTTGTAAAATGCACTTCTATCAACTGTTCGCACCAGTTAAGAAATATCTTGGTGTGTTGAATAACAACGCAATGTCCACATTCTTGTGTTTCGGTTCGGTTTTATTGGAAAGTTCACTTGATTTGTGTTTTTAAGGTCAATGGCTTCATAAATTACGTAATTGCTAAATAATGAATAGTTCAGAGTAAGCATGTTATACTTCTAAATAAAGCCAGTGGTACTGCTTTGAACCCCAGGCTGTCGGCAATACGACAATGGAAGAACGCACACGTGCAGTCTGAGTGCTTCATTTGGTACGTATATACGAAATATTCATAGATTAATTGCCTTTTTGTGCAACAAAACTGACCATAAACTGTTCATAACATTATTTGCATTCGATTTACGAAAAGCAACGTGTTTTCATCGTTACGTCTAAAACGTCAGACGTCGCGTTGTGTTACGTTCATTTAGTCGTTACCGACGTTAAAATAATGTTGACTAAAACGTTGACAATGTATCTGTTACTTAAAGTTTGTGGTGCCGAATTGGAAAATATCACTATACGCTTCTCTTTTGTTATTGGAAACAAGTCAAACATTCGACCAATGAGCAGTGAATCTTCTGCGACTTTTACATTTATAAACCAACATTTCCAGGTGTGTACTTGGAACATATGAGTAGCGTATATAGATCTAGTAATGTCATCTTTCTTGCCGTTTACTTAAATTCACTTATGGAAACAATTAAGTTATCCTATTAACATTCCAATTTGACAGAGAACCTGATTCTGGATTAGCAACGAACTGAAGGCAGTGAGGTCGAAATCAAGACGGGGCGGGGAATTTCTTAGCGACAATTTGAACCGTATGTTTATTCGTTTTCCTCATCTGAGAAATCATGTGGGACAAGTAGTCAGTCGTTTGCAGTGGGAAATACAGTATTGACGTGTTGGTTAAGCAGACAAATGAGTTAGGCGGATTGTCTACCTCTACAAAGCTCACTGACATGTCTCTGAAGATGGATGTAAAACCCAACAGAACACATCAAAAGGTTTCGTAAATGTTTGATAGAAGTTTGAAAACGCCACATGGATAACTTTGTTGTTACATTTGTATTTAAACCTCAAAAACTGATTTCCAGCAGAAAAAAATCTATAAAAAGCGAATGAGAGCAAAAAATGACAATTATAAGAATTTAAGACAAGGCATTTGTTTTTAGGCAAAACATTGTGGTACCCACAGTTCTATGATTAGCAAACACATATCGAAACCGGCGCACTGAAATACAGTTGATTACGCGTTTAGCTAATTTCTGGCTATGAATTCGATACATAAGGTGCGAACAAAGTGGCGAATGTACAGCCGTAGTTGTTAGTTCGTCAACAAGCACACAACAGTCAACAACTCATGAACGCTATAGTAGCTTATGTGACAGCATCAGTCGTATACATGTCAGAACGTAAATCATACACATAATGACACGATGTAATATAAGCATTATCTTCACGTCTTGGGGATGAAAGTCCATCACGAAGACAAACTCATCGACTAATGACAGATTCAAGGACATACAGGTAATACTAGTACTTGACCTTGATTCGCTCACCCTTGATCCGATAATAAATAACGTCACAACATCAGTCATATACAAATTAAAGCACACATTTAAATCTTACAATACAAACAAGACAATTTATTTCGATCTTCGGGATGAATGTCTTTTATGACCCCGAACCAATCGAACAATCACAGAGTTCAAGTAAAAGTACAAAGTACCCTGTTTCAGGGTTACCTGGACCCCATACATATAATAGCTAATGTGACACCATCAATCATATCAACTGAAATCCTAGTCACAGGCCCACAATAAACGATAGGGTTGATATTCCGATCTTGGCATGGCCAATTAAGAGCTCACACTCACTCACCAGAAAACCTACAAGATTTACCCCACCCCGACATGACTCGCCGATCCCTGGTCTCGGCAATAACTAATGCGACACCATGAGTAATATATAAACTTAAAACCTACACATAGGGCGACAGTGCAAGACAGGCGTTAAATTCCCACCCTGAAGCCCTATCTAATGTAAAGGTCGTCGATTAATTTCAGGATTCAATTAATACATGTTTTCACTCACAGACCCTGATTCGATGACACCAGGACCGAGTAATAACCAGTGTGGCTCAACGAGTCATATCAACGATATCACATACCTTCCCATCATTTGGTTAAAACTCAAATTTACCGAAGTGTTCCCAAGAAATTGAAGTAGCTGATGTGATACTACATGTCTTATATTGACTCAAAGCCCTTACATAGCACTACAAAAATAACATGGTAGTGAACGTATATTGTGTGCCACAACTAACCAAACCAATCACAGAATTTACGAAAGAAGTAAAGATTTTCACGATATTTCGCTGATTTTGGGATTATAGGGGATAACGTGTTTGTAAACAAACTATCCGATTCCGCGCATGCGCAGTTAACTGGTGGGCAAAAGGGTAAAAGTCAGCGGCGCCGTACTATACAACTAATATGGAATGAAAGACACGGCGGTAGCCATTAATTTCTTTAATATTTGACATACAATAATAAATTTGGTATCAATTGAAAGGTAAGGCTCCCAGCTTTCCCACGACATAAAAATATTGAAAATTAGAGGATGTTTTGGTTTTCAAATTAGACTCTGAAAATGGGCATTTTTCCGTGAAATGAATTTAAAACTGTTTTGTTTCGAAAAACACGGCCGTAGGTATTTCAATTCTCATTTTTACATATGTGCATCAAATCGATACCAGATAAAAGGTTTCCGAAAATAATTGTTTTATTGAAAATCGGTGAATTTTCTGCATCAGAATGTGACTTTGAAAATGAGCGCATTTTACGACAAATTATTTTCAATATTCGTTTAGGTTCGAAAAACACGGCGGTGGGTATTATAATTCATATTAATCAATTTATGTGAATAAAGTTGGTACCAAATGAAAGATAATGCACCCAGCTTTCTAACAATGTAAAATATTGAATTGTGCAAGTTTTCTGGATTTTTTTTTTTAAATGACTGACTTTTCTGTATGTGTATGTGCATAAATAATGTGTTATGTGTGAAATGCATCAATAGTAATTGTTAACATGTACGCATATCTAACAAAGACAACAACGTGATATGTTTAATTGTGCTTTTATTTACCTTATCTTAATTTAGCCTTAAAACATACTTAGCTTTTATTTGAGTGTCATTCATACACACACATATTAAGACACAGCGGTAGATAAATAAATACACATATATCACATGTTTAACAGTTTGTCAATCAACATTGTCTTGGCTGGTGCTAGGTTTAAAGAGTTGGTAGTCAGATTTGATAAACAATTAAATTGTATGGGAATAAATCTTAGCGAAATGTATTGGTTTGAATGGAGTCTAATGGATTCTTGGCTAGCACTATCCTAGATTTTTACGTAATACATAAAGTATATTATCATTGTTCGACTGTGCATATTTATTTTCTCTACCAATGACAATGTCTACAAAGCCAAGACTTAGTTTTAGATTATACTAAATTCCTGTACAACTCACGTGATACCACAGACCTATATACCATATATATATATAGGTCCGTGGTGATACCACTCATTTCTGCTTGATTTGTTTTCACACATCTTACAACATTTTAATGACATCCAGTAATTTACATGTACAGACGTATTTTATTGTTTGAAACTTCCAATTCCAATTCCAAAATATTTTATTACATAAAACATTTTACAATGCTTATAGTAATGCATATATATAATACATGATTATGTGAGAAAAACATGGAGATAATTAATAACTGTTTTTCGTAGAGGTCATTTGATTACAGTTGCACCAATAATTAACATGTTTCAAAAATCTATTAAACTGAATTAAACCACAGTAGATGTATATATGTTGTTGTTTTTTTGTTTTTTTTTGTTTTTTTAGAACTTTTATATTTTAACTCTGATCTTATCCGCAAAGTAAATATATTTTGCCAGATTGTTAATTTTTACTTTCGATGTACAATTTAGAAGTGACGCCATTTTGTTCAAATTCGGCCAGTGGCAAAAATATTGTTTCAAGTATTTTCTTCTCAGTTCATTATATTTGGGACACACCAGAAGAAAATGGAATTCTGATTCCACCTGCTTCATATTACACGACCTACAGATTCTCTGATCCCGAGGTATATTTATAAATCGCCCGGTTTCGATAAATAAGTGATGCGACGACACGCGAAATCTTGTTAACGCCAGTAAATATCTTTTGTCCTGTATATATTCTAGGTATTTTTCGCGCTCAAATTTATGTTTAAAGATAGAGTATGATTGCAAACGAGGAGTGTTATTAATGTCTGAGTACCATGTCTGATAGTACTTATCAATTATACGTTGTTTTATTAATGCCAGAGTATATGAATCTAGTTTGTTCTCTCCATACATACATAAAGCCGTGCTCTTCTAATATATTTTTAACATGCGACGCCCAATTTTTTTTATAGTATGTCACGTTATTATCAGCGTCATGTTTTAACAAGGAATATAATTTAAATGGCAGTGATGATTCGTCCTTCTGCAACAATTTCCCCCAATATTTTAGGATTATGATTTTACGAAAAATATACAATGGTACTCTGCCTAGTTCTCCGTAATGAGTCGATAAATTAGTCGATTTTTTAACTCCGAGTATCCGCCGCATAAATTTGGTATGAATCATTTCAACATCCGGCGCACTATGTATTCCCCAGATGTCTGAGCAGAAATTTAATACTGAACCCACTAGTATATCAAACAGTTGAATTTTTCTTGACAGCGGTAGCTCAATTTGCTGGAATACAGAGAATAGGTTATGTAGTGAAAATGAAGCATGTTGGGCAATATTTCTTTGCGTGCGCAGCCAATTACCATTTTTGTATAATGTGATACCTAAGTATTTAAAAGAATTTACGTTTTCTAACTTTGTATCATAAATAAACAGATTAACTGATGTGGGTCGACCATTTTCGAATACCATAACTTTTGTCTTGTTTACGTTAATTTTTAACCCCCAAGTTTGACAATAAATTTCTACATCTTTAAGCATAGACTGTAGTGACTCGGGTGACCGTGCGAAAAGGACCATATCGTCCGCATATAATATCAGAAATAATTTTAAATCGTTTATAGATATAATATCTTCAAGGTCAGAGTTAATGTTTTGAATAATATCGTTTACGAAGAACATGGATAGTAGCGGAGAACTCGGGTCTCCTTGTTTCAACCCAATTTCTGAATCGAAAAAGTTAGAAAGCTTAGATTTGTATTTTACACAGGATCGAACCGTACTGTACATAGCGCGTAGTGCTTTGACAAAAATACCACTAACATTTTCTCTTAATAATTTATTCCATAAATGATGCCTATCAATGGTGTCAAAGCACTGTTGGTAATCAATAAATGCGCAATAAACTTTTTTTTTCTCGTTAAGTACTTTTGATATTATAGCGTGTAATATGAAAATACAGTCTGTAATAGATTTCCCCTTTTGGAACCCGAACTGGTTTTTTGAGAGTTTGTCATGTTTTACTGACCATTTGTTTAACCTGTTGAGAAGTATCTGTGAATAAGTTTTTGCTAATATATTTATTAACGTTATGCCTCGATAATTACTTGCAATATTTGCGTCCCCCTTTTTAAATACAGGAGTAATTATACCCTCCCCCCATGAGGCAGGATATTCATTCATTTGAAATATCCTGTTGTACATTTGTTTTAAAAATGGAGATAAAATATCAAAAGTTGACTTAAAAACTTCAGCAGGTAAATTATCGTATCCCGGACTCTTATTATTGTTTTGCGAGAAAATGGCTTCTTTGATTTCATTTTCGGAGATTTCTCTGTCTAGTTCCTCACTGTTTAATTCATCATTTTCACCAAATTCGTGATTATCGTCATATGTGGCTGCTGCACCAAACATGTTACTGAAGTGATTATGTAGATCTTCAATAGTTAAAGAATCTGCCGAACTATTTTTCTTTATATACGTACTTTTTATATTCTGCCAGAAACGCCGCGGTTGCGACGACGCAAGTTTATTTATTCTCAACCCTTCTTTAACGCGGTATGCATATCTAGCTTTTCGTTTCGTTTTATTGTAACGCGTACGTTCGTGTACAAAGTTTAAACGACTGTCTGCGTTTTTATTTCGGTTGTATAAATTTCTACATTTATTAAAAGTCCGCTTTGCGTTATAGCAAGATTGGTCAAACCACGGTTTATTTGTCCGTTTCGCATAATTATCACGTGGGCTATTATCGCGCTGCGGTTTGCCAAATATGGTAATAGCATTTGTATAGAGGAGGTTTGTGAAATTTTGAACTACGTCGTCGATTGGCTGATTGCCTACATCGTCAGAAAGTTGGTTTAATATCTCATGATTATTCATGATTTTATCTCTGAATAACGGGGTTTTATCGCTGTCCCATACAATTTTATTCAAAGGGGTATCGCGGTCGTCTACTTTGATGCTTTTATTTTGGTTTATTAAATTATTATTATAGTCGTATAACTTAAATTCGAACGATATACATGCATGGTCCGAAAACTCGTTATGATCGTGTACTTTGAAGTTTAAAACGTTTCCAAAATCCAAATATTTTAACAATAGGTAGTCAACTACGCTCACCCCCCCTGTTCGAACAAAAAGTAAATTCTCCCAATAATTCATCGTTTCCTAATCTGCCGTTAGCAATTAAAAAATTTGTTGACTGACACATCTGTAGTAAGCGTCTCCCCTCTTGATCAAGAACCTGATCTTTGTTAACTCTCGGAGGAATTGTAGTACTATCTACAATTGGTTGATTTTGGTCTAAATGTTTATCAAATAATAAATAATCTAAATTATTCGATGTTCTACTGTTTAGGTCACCAGAAATAAATACTTTTCCTGACGACTCATATTTTAAGATATCTCTTTCTATATGGTCGTAGAAATCGAAATCATTTCTACGTGAAACACGCGAGCTATTCGGGGGAATATATACATGGCATATATATACATCAACTTTAAATTGAAACAGATTTGAGGACAGTTTCATCCAAATAATACCATTTTGATGTTTATCTAACACAGAAATAAAGTTTTTCCATTTAGACTTGTAATACACCGATAGTCCGCCACTACAACGGCCTCTGGTATTATTGTCTAACTTTGTTCCATATACATGCTCTGAAATATACCCATATATATCCAAGTTTGAAGTGTCATTTTTAGAGATCCAGGTTTCATTCAATAAAATTACATCATATTGATTTAAATAATCTAAGAAGTCGTTATCCACTAATTTTCGTTTGAGTCCGTTAATGTTCCAAAATGCAACTTTAATTGTCTGATCCTCCTGACCTCCTTATTTATGATCTACAGATGGTGGGTGGTATTCCTTTCCGTTGATGTACAGTTTTTTTCCGACAAATTTAACTGGCTTTTTGGCGTTTCTGGCTTCCTCCATGACCCCGTATAAGGGTTTCCTTGCATCTCGAATCTCTTTGGGGATTTGAGCCCCGATCCCGTAACCGGCTTCCTTGAGCTCCTTGCTTTTGGCGAACGACGATAGACGTACCCTTTCCCTGTCGTGATAATAATGAAATTTTACGACGATTGGACGTATTTTGGTTGACTTTGGTCCAATCCTGTGGGCGCGATCGAACAACAGTGGGTCCGGTATGCCTAGATGCGTACTAATCACATTTTGTGCTAGTTCTGCACAGTTCTCTGTACCCCCAGTTGCCGCCTCGGCGATACCGTAGAACATAAGGTTTTCGCGCATATTCCTGTATTCGAGATCTAGCAGTTTCTCGCTCATAGCCTCCTTTTGTTCACTGAATTCTCTCCCCTGCATTTCTAATTTGTCACATGTTTTTTTCAAAATTTTGATTTCATCTTTTGTTGCCTTTAATTCGTGACGATTTTTATCTGTTTCTGCTGACACAAATTCACATGATTTTTCAGTTTCAGTGACACGTACTTCAAGAGTTTTCAAACTGGTTTCTAGGTCTGAGACTTTGGCATTTATAGAATTTACAGTTTTATCAATCTTGTCAACAATTTTCAGTTTCTCTTTTATATGTTTCACATCCTCAATTAATTCACTGGCCCATGCTGGGGGTTGCGACTGCATACCCATACCATACGGAGACCCTATCTGCTGGGGTGGAGTACTCTGAATGTAGCCTGGCTGGCCCACCATACCGAATGCAGGCGACTGAGAATATTGTGAATAAGACATATTACTATACAGCGGTGGACTAAAAAAGTATCTGCTACTTACAGTCTCTGCGTTAGTTGCATTATTTATATTCCCTGCGTCATTCAATCCAATATTTATACACTTTTCACTGTTTATTTTTGTTACACTATCACTATGTGTGTCATGCCTCGTGGTTTTCGTGATTTCCACCTCTAATGGCGAATTTGCCTTACGTTTTGTTTTCCTTTTTTTCTTACTCCCTGGGTCAGAAATTGGAACTTATCTTCTTGACACTTCTCAACTTAATTTGTATATATGCGACTGATGGTGACAGCAAAAACTGATTGGATGCATATTGGACTCCCACTGGGCCAGACACGGTGAAGAGCTGATTAGGGGTCTGAATAAGATTGATATCTAGGTAGTGCACGCAGGGGACACTATTGTTTATTGCATAACATTACATAAGTTGTCCAACCCAATATACTGGCATTGTTTCTGTCTCTGTTTCTTATTTATCATGTTATCTTATACGTATAATTTCTGGAGAAGTATGTGTTGCAGGATTTATTGAAGTTTTATCTATAATCCTAATAGTGTAAATTACTGTCTGTCCCTATTTTGTAATGTCCGTCCCCACACTAAATTATTTGCTTTAAAGAATGTAATTGTCAATTTTAAGAAATAAGTTTTACCACACGGACTTTTGACATATGTTATAAAATCTTTTGGATGATTATAATATATACAATATCCTAGATATCAAAAAGATGACATTTTTTTGCATTAGTTGCTGTAGATCTAGTATAACATAATTATGTTAGATGATTAACTATAAAGTTGATTTTTCTTTCTTTCTGGACAAAATAAAGGTTGTCTATGTACATAAATATTTCCTAAAATGACTTTTATTCACACTTAATTATATTATACATAAGGGGACGGCCATTATTCAGGTTGATGAGCCGACGGGTCCAGTTTTTCCTGTTAATGGCAGATAGCTACCAGCTACCGTTTCCTTCGCTCTTAACTCTTCTCATTAGAAATGCTGTGCCATGTAATCTTCGAACCCTTTCCCCACTTGTGTGTACAACCAACAACTATGAAAAACTGAATCATAACTTAAAGAATTAACAATTTAGATAACGCGAATTAGCGTTATAAACAATATGGCGCTGTAACCGGATATCGACTTTCTGCCCACCAGCAATGTTTACATTCGTATAACAGGTGCGCGTGACGTCACGGCGTTATCCTCTATTAGGTTTCATCCTCAAAATGGGAATATGTCAATCTCATTTCACAGCCTTAATTGGTGGTTGGCAGTAATTTGAAACATGACTGACTCTATCCCATTACCTACTTTCGAGTCAAAGACTCGCCGAATCATTTATCCTGATTTATCATTTTCGCTGATTGTTTGGGAATCAGGGATGATTTTTAATAATTTATGGGTTCATTTATAGGCTTCCATGCCCTAGTAAAGTAAAAATATACACTGTGTGTGTTTAAATTTTAGCCCTATGTATTGGCTTTAATCATACACATGGCTGATTGTGCCACATTAGTTATTCTAGGGTCCACATGTCGAAAAATAAGAGTCTGCATACTTTTTACATTATTTCTGCACTTTTGTTGAGTTTGCAGCCCAAAACAGGGTCTGGTGAACGGTTTTTATTAATTTCAGCGATTTTTCGATCGTTTTGAGCTCACTACGGGCTTCATCCCCAAGATGGGCTTATTCTTTCTATCTTGTATAGTAGCCATATATGTAGGCTTTAAGTTGATATATCACTCATTGTGTCGCATTATCTGTTACAGGTTCCAGGGGTCAGATAAACGGTCTGGTGAACGGTTTTATCACGGACCTATGTTGTAGTGTAGCCCTAAATGTGGGATGTAAGTTGGTATATCAACCATCGTGTCACATTAGCTATACTAGGTCCAGGGTCATCAAAACAGCATTTGGTTCACGCTTTTATTACATTATGCGATTTGGGGCACATTACGGATTTTCAGCCCAAAGAGGGGATATAATGCTTAAGTTGCATTGTAGCCCTATGCATGGGCTTTAAGTTGGTATATCACTCATGGTGACATTAGCCATTAAAGGGTCAAGGGGTCACCAAACCAGGAGCGGGAGAACGGTTGTATTAAATTCTGCGCTTTTTCAATCATTTTGGGATCATTATGGGCTTTCAGACCTAAGATAGGGATATAATGCCTATGTTGTATTGTTGCCCTATATATGAGCTTTAAGTTGGTATATCATTTGTTGTGTCACATCAGCTATTGAAGTGTTGGGGGACACCAAAACAGGGGCGGGTGAACGGTTTTATTAATTTCTGCGATTTTTCTATCATTTTGGGCTCAATTTAAGTTTTTCACGAATTTTATTATTGGAATGTTATTCATTTACAGTTTGTCGCATAAATATAATCGGCAATTAATCTCTTAACATTCTTTTTTTGTGTAAACCTTCTTTTGTGGATACTTCGGGTAGTTACGTGGACCGCATAAAGTGTTTAAATTAGTCGATGTGTAAACTTTCTTTATTGGCTTCTCATTATCGTGGTTCAGTTTAACAATCTCATTTTTCTTTGACTTTTTTGCCATATATTTGTTGCTGTTAAAGACTGAAAGTGCTATTTACATAAATCGCACGCCGTTGTAAAGGTGAACAAATTATGGGAGTTATTATGTCTTGTAAAGTTGTATTGTAACATGCATTCGGACAAGATATTTCGGACAGGCGGTGGACCTGTAGAACCGGAGTCACTAGCCACGGACTTTCGGATAACTTTGATATGGCTTATATATGTCTTGCATAATTAGTGCATTGTTGTCTGCAATGTATGTGTTTAAAGAATGAACTGAAAACGTTTATAAATCCGTCATACATTAATGCCGCTGGTTCTGACATACTTAACTAATGGCTAGGGAGTAGGGTTGCTACACACAGGCACTCGTTTCAGTCAATAAAACTGTTAACATAATAGGCAATGCAAAATAATACCCGCCTAGCTTATACCTGATGTTTATATTTTGCCTGTCGATGTACATGAATTGCATGTGGGTTATGTAATTTAAATTCTCATGGTCTGGATTGAGTTTGTGTTTTCATAATATTCAGTTTACTTGAAAGTAGAGAGGTAAGACAATGTTTGTCAATCTCAGCTTTAGATATTAAAAGATAAACTTAGCCAAATGTTGGAGACTTCTACATTTTTTTTTTGCAATATCTAGAGGAATCAATTATAGTGGTAGACCAAATTATAAAACAATACAGCCCTGTGTTCAGTAAAGGTATTTGCGGCTCACGCTTCGTCACGTTTTGCAATTTGGTTCCCCGTGTGCAGTCAGTGTGATACGGTGGGCAAGGGATACAATGCAAAACGTTCGCGACTGTTGGCCGTAACTGAACGCAAGGCACTGATGCCTGAATCTGAATCCTCTCATTTATTTGCTCATGTTTCATTTTTTGTTTGTATACATTTTAACATTAATGTCTATTTTATTTCAGAACATAGACATGGAATCTGACCAGTCAGATGGTGATTATAATAAAGAGTTTCTAAGTAGAGTGTATGAGAGTTTGTTGAAGACTGGTAACAATATTTCACTGGCAGAATTGAATACCTCAGAACCAGTTGCAGAAAGCTCGAATCCTGCTAGTATTCTAACTGTGGATAATCAGTCTCAAATAAGACAAACAGTTAAGATTATACAGTCTAATGGTGCACCAAGAACAGAGTCACTTGTCTCTGGACAGGTAAACTTATTGTGTTTTATGATTCTTCTTAGAAGAATTGTCTTAGTAGTTTAAAATAAAACTTTTTGTACACTGAGCGAGGTCCAGAGTGAATATTACTACTGTATAGTTTTTAATTGACATTAGATCAACATTTCAGTATCAGCATGAAGTATTTCATTTGGTAAATTTGATACACATTCACTAGCTATGAGCAGAATGATAGCATTAAGGCTGGAAGTGGGGGCATCTGTGTCCTATTGACACATTTCTAGTTTTATTTATTACTTTTATGATTGCTGAAGTTACAACTATATGCAGTCCAAAAATTTCCCCGCTCCAACACATCATACAATTGAAAGAGCGTGGGCCTTTTTCATGAGTAGATATGGTTATAAATGTCAAACAATTTTTAAAGGATAGCCTAGTTGAATAATTTGTTTAATTTGGTACCAATCAAGTTTATGTGTGTTTTTAGAAATTTTAGTAGTGGATCCATGGTCAAGTGGTAATGCACTGGACTAGTAATCCAGGGATCACAGGTTCGTTCCCCTGCTCCATCACTGACAGTGCTAACAGTCTTTCAGACAAGACTTTGAAAACCAAGGTCCTGTGTACGATGCTTAACATTGGGCACATAAAATAACCTGGGGTGTTTCTGGAACTGAGGCATCTTCTGTATCATGCATTATCCTCCAAAAATCTAAAATGACTAACATTCTTCTTATTATATACTTGACAGGCATCCATGAGCAAGGTGAGACCAGGTGTTGTTAGCTTGTTACAGAAACAATACAAGTAAGTGGTTCCAGATTTTCCAAACTTCAATTCTGTCAATAAATTTGTTTTGTGATAAAAAAAAGTATTGTCTTACATGCTTTTATAAAATAACATTAAGTGACATGACTTTATGATACATGTAATTTTCTATGTTGGAATAGAATGAATTGGGAGATAAATTAATTTCCAGTATAAATGTGGAACATATGCGATAGGTGTCGCTAGCAGGTGCTTGTGCACAAGATTTTCATGTCAGTGTTTAGGTTTTGAGTCATTCAGCTTTGGGCAGCCAACACATTAGTAGCTGTTTTCTTTAAAGTTCATTAAAATTAAATGTTATTTCATGCAAGCATATATAACAGTCATACATCATCGTAACATGTGCATGAATTATGTTGATAACCATGTTGTATTATGACTAGGTTATTCGGTCACTCACAATGTAGTGGGTTGCCCATGTGCTACTCATAAATCACAAATTAAACAGTCATTTGAAATGTATGTTGTTTTAGACTTGCTTATTAGAGGTGGTTGAGTTGTAAGGGAAATTTATTGTTTGAAACTAGATTCAAAAGTTTAAAGCTTTGTGAATCTAGTTTCAAACAATGAATGTATCATAAAGTTTAGCGTTAGGCCTTTGCTGAATTTCCTTAGTACCATTGAGGATGAGGGAACAGAACAAGCATAAAATTAATCTCAATGTTACAGCATTCATCATTAGTCCATTGAAAACCACAGGAGATTGGTATGAGTTCTCTCCCTTATTCCCTTTGATAGTATATGAAGTATTATATTTACGTATTTATACTATAGAAGGAATATAAGGAGAGACCTTCTATAGTCAATGTATATCTAGTACTATATCTACATATACTACAGTAGGGATAAAGGGAAGTAACTCTAGAAGGGATAAAGGGAGAGAACCCATGACAATCTCCTGTGCTGTAAACCAGCAGAGTGTTTGTGTAACATTGAAGAGAATGTACAGTTACTTGTATTCTTTAGGAAAGAGAGCAGTATAATGGGACATAGGAAGAAGCTAGCTGGTAACAGTAAAGGTAGACGACCCCATACATCGGCTTCATATGATCCATATTATAACAAATGGAAACATCTAAAAAAATATGTCAAGAATATGGTGTTCGTGAGTAGTCTTTTTTTGTATTTCCATGATCATTACTTTTTCATAAGATTTGAAATCTAGTTTTTAAAAAGGTATATTCTATTAATCTCTTCATTTTGGACTCAACAAAGAGCTATTGTCGTAGCAATAATGATATGCAATAAAGTTTGTTTGTTTGTTTTTTGCTATTGTCATAACTTGATCATTGTTGTTGGGGTTATCATGGTTTGTGACTATAACACTGTTAAATATTCAATATACCTCAGTTTCTGGTAAAATATAAGTCGCAATAAAATTGTTCTGGCAGACAAGCATTTGCATCTGCTTTGTATGGTTTTGTTCTATTTGTTATCTGTAGTTTAATGTTCAAGAACTATTATATTACACAGAACTTTTTCTAGCTGTAGTTTCGGCACAAATTCGAATAAGTGAGGTTCGACTGTATTTATATAACCTAAATGGTTCTGAGAACAGAAATCCTTGGCCATGTTAAGGCATTGTCAATGTTGTGACAAATTGGAAAACATGTTATAAATTTGTATCAGTATGTCGTAATCCTTTACCTCCTGTACCTGTTACAGATGAATGCGGCTATTTGTGATGAAGTTGTTCGTCAAGAGGAGAAGGTTGCCAAATCTAGGGAAGAGAGAAGGTACATGTTATATTATATGAAAGATGATAATGACTGTGTATTTTACCCCCATGATATCTCATAGTTTAATCTCAGCGATGTTTGCTGCTTTGTATTTGTAAATGATTGCAATTTTGAGAAAATACATGAAGTTCAATTTTTATTTCAAATATAACTGTTTGTTTCGGTAAAATGTAAACATTATATGTAAATTTTATGTATAAAGTCAAGTTTAAGAACTTCATAGGTAATGAGAACTTTCAAACAAACTGAGATGAAAGCAGTAGTGTATTCACAACTTGACATGATTAAATACTGACTTAACATTCATGAATCAAAGACAGATTTTTGCATTATTAATGCAGATTGTAACAAAGTGACCCTTTTTCAGATTTCTTCTTCGCAAGCTTCTACATTACCAGGCTATGGCAGATCCTCACCCAGTGTCGGGTAAACATGTCTCTGCCTCACTTTTGAAGAGTTCAACTGGCGAAGAATTAGTAACTGGAACCAAAACAAAAGCCAAGAAAAAGTCGAGCCAACAGTCTGCTGACAAAGGGAAGCAACCCAGAGAAATGCTGGAATGTAATTGTTATTTTGTTTAATTTTTTAGTTTGTATGGTTAATTCATTATCTATTAGCAGTATGAAGTTTCTGGATTTTCAACGCCAATCTAATTGTTTATAAAATAATATGTAAGAACATATATTAATATTTCAATGAATATTTTTATTACTGTTTATTTATCATTCTTGGGTAGGAGAGAAGTAAAGGTTTGTATTGAGAGGTCTGAAGCTTGTTTTCTGATGAGACTTATGTATGCTACTGTGATGTGAACACAAACAACCTGGTGCAGTATTCACTAAGACTGAAACTCGGGACTTAGACTTTAAAGTGTTAAATGTCCTTTTTGCTGGTATCTTATTATAACAGAATATATTTCAATAAAGATTGATAAAAGGTAGAGTGGGTTTCAACAATTGTTCAGACAAAATTTCATTCATTAAGATTTAATGAAAACGAAATGCTGGTAAATATAGTGTTTGCAAGTTTAAAGTCCAAGTCTGAGTTTCAGTGAATAAGGCCCCTGTTCTGCATTGTTTGCACACATATTATATAGTACATGATAAAAAAAGGGATCAGTAGCACTTTATTATAATTAACCAATTTACTTAAAGTCGTCGGTCTTGAAAGTTTTTTACTTATTTGAAATACTACGGTGTTAGCTTCGTTTAAAAACCATTATTGTTGTTTTATCAGATGTGGTCATGGCACTTGCAGATTTTGAGCCCTCAACCTTTTGGTTGAGTGGTCGACACCTTATTCACTATAGTAGCACTGCCTGATGTAGTGTTTCAGATATATATTACCAATGAGTTAGCTCATTTGAACTGGGATGGAAGCAAAATGATTCTACCTAACAAGTCACCCCTTACAAATATTGTCTGTTACAGCTTTAGGAATGAAATCCAAACCAAAGAAGAGCAAACTAACTGGTGGGAAACATATTGTGCCTCCAATACCTCTAGATACCATTGGTAGACCAATATTTCCTCTTGTGATTGGAGATCTAACAGTACACAGCATAGGAGAGGTAATACTTTGTAATATTTGGTGTATTTGTATTAACTATGATTGTACAAGTTATGCTGCAGGATATTAAGTTGTGGAAACCTTTAGTGTCATGCACTCTTGAAATAAGGCCATAATTAAAAAATTGTTTGTTATGCGTAACCCTCCCTACCCATGAAAATGGCCCCTACTCACAAACTTTTTTAGGGGGGGGGGGGGTCTGAGTGGGAACTTTTATGCAACATATTAATAGTTAACAGGAGTAGGACCATAAAAAATGTTAAATGAAGAAGTAGTGACCTAGTTACCTACCTAAATTGAAGGGCAGGGTTGTGCCAAAGAAACAAAGAATTTTTTTTGGATGGCCTTAATTACAATTAAATGAAATTATAATCAGGGAATCCATTTGACCTTGGAGTTGACCCTTTTACCCCTGGTATATCCAAAAAGACACATTTTGACCCTCAAGATTTAGGCTGAAGGGTAATTTTTTCTCTAAATTATAGGTATTTTGGCTATAAAATGGTAAAATCCAGTCGTAAATGACGCTTGAGACTCAGCACGTAGTGGAAACCCTGTATAATGTAGTAATGGCTACAAATAGTTTTGCATTTGTAATTGATTAAATTGCAATTACGTTTAATCAGAAAATTGCTTATTTCCTATAACTCAAGATCTGTGGAATTATTTTATATTATCTTGATTTTCAGATTGTTCTCCGATAGTTTAAGTCAATTATTTGTATACTGATTGCAGATAGTTCCTGATAGATCTGGTTTCCATACATCAAACAGTATATTTCCAGTGGGATACTGTAGTACGAGGGTATATGCTAACATAATGAACCCAGAGAAACAATGTTTGTACACATGTAAAATCACAGATGGTGTTAATGGTCCTATGGTAAGTATTGTCATGGAAAATGGTTGCTTATGATATAACAAGACTTGAGATGTATGGCAAAAAAAGAAATTTGAGTAAATTTATTTTAAAGATATATCTAGCCGGTCTGAGCATAAATTTTTTGAACAGGCTTATCCAGTGTTGTTGCTACATTGGCTTAGACATCTTTAAGTTAAACAAATTCAATGTATTACCAGTTCAAAAACTCTGGTTAAGTTACACACAGACAAAAGGTGTGATAACCCTGCTTGTTAAAAAACCTGAAAGTTTTTCAATTTAAAGATATAACAACTTTTTCAACAAATAAGTTATTACTTTTCGTCAGTGTAACAACATTTGTAACCATGATACGGTTTGGTTAATCTTCCGATAAGTGGTACGTTACCCTACCGAAATCCACTGAATTTCTGTTAAATTACTGGAATCCATTATGGGTCTGGACTGACCAGCAATTGTACCATCTTGGCACTTTTTATGTTGCACAACAAATCTTAACCTTTAAATTAGTCCGACCATCTTTTACAAGATATTTCTTGTTTGAGTTACTACCATAAATTATTCTGCCTCCTGGTTGATTCCTTGCATTGTTTATTTTTAATATTTTCAGTTTGAAATTGTTCCAGAAGATAATTCAAAGACATTTAAAAGTCGTTTCCTGTCCGAGTGCCATAGTCAGTTACTGAGAGCATTGAATCAGGCGAGGTAAAACGAGAATATTTACATGTTATGCCCATTTTTATACAATGCTATTAATCAGTAGCTTGAACAGTTTGCAGTTAATCAGATATGAAACATTTTATTCCTCCCTAGAACAGTACCACATGATGTAATTGCTAACGAGCAACTGTAGTCAGTTGATGAGGAAGTTAGCTCAGGGATACCCGGTGTATCACAAGGCATTATGTAAACTCAATATGCCTAAAAATGCAAAATCAAAGATCAAATATAACAAAGATATTGATAAAAAACAACTTTACACAGTATAATTTAATTTTTACACAACATGTACGTTTAATCGCATCACAAATGACAGTCACATATATTAAATTAGTTTCAATATTCTGACTCTAAATACAAATTTTGCAGTAAAAGTATAATATTCAATGGTATAATCAAATTGTTTAAATTTCCAGGGGATCAAAACTTGTGGAAACTACTGGAAAAGGTCCAGATTTCTTTGGCCTGTCACATCCTGTTGTGCAGAATCTAATACAAAGTTGTCCGGGTGCTAAAAAGTGCAATGGTTATAAGTGGGTAAAATTTGAGGTTAACAAAAACTTGACTATGGACAACATGCCAGCCATGTTTGAAGATGTAGCTATCAGTCACACAATGTTGAAACAAAAGCTTGCAGGTAATGCTATGTTCTGATTGTATCACTATGTATCAGTTAAAACTTTGAATATTGTTCCATTTAATAATGAGTCTTTGATATAAGTGCCTTATGTTTTGTGGATTGTTGTTTTCCCGGAGGTCTGCGTGGGGAGGCACTGTCTTGTGTATGTGGCGTTCCCTGTAGCTACGTATTCTCTCTCTTTTAATATAAGTTATATAAGCTGGTGGTAAGCTGCTGTGCATGTCTATAAGTGAAGCGTTCATGAGTTGTGAACATTGGTAAGGTGTATGTTCTCCAGAATGTTATGACTGAAGATTATAGTTTCTTTGCTGATGAGCTCGACATAGTTGCCATGACTCTGAGGGAATTTTTGCGCAAACCCCATGTGTGTTGGTCATAGGTCAAGGTCACATTTTTTATTTGTCTGGACTATTACTCTATCATGCTTATTGGGGGATTTTCAAATTACCAAGATGAAACAATGTGTCATGTGCAAGGCCTGTGTCCGTAGCTCAATGGTCAAGGTCACAGATAGAGGTCAAATGTTAAAAATGGATCTAAAATCTTTTCCGGAATATTACACTGTCATTTATTGGGGGAGTTTCAAAGCAAAGAAGGCAGAGCCACTTCCTCAGGGCCCAATTTTGATATTACTTCACACAGATGGTCCTTGGGTGAACCTCTACCAATATAGTTCAAATTATTTAGTCATTAAAAAACATGGCCGCCAGGTGCTAAATGTTATGCCGTAATTGATGCAAGTTGAATATATGATAACAACTTATTAATTTGAGTGATCAGTAATTTTCTTGATGATAAATGGCCTTCATTGATCTACTGTGCTCCAGGTGGTACTGGTAAACAACAGATGGTATACATTGCTGATACACTAGTTAGTATATCAGTCTACTTAGAATAGATGTGTTGTATACAGTTTTTAGCTCACTTGAGCATTCGTGCTCATGGCGAGCTTTTCGGATCGTTGGCTGTCTGTTGTCGTGCGTCGTCAGTCGTACGTCAACATTTTCTTTAAACGACATCTCCTATACCACTGAATGAATTTTGTCCAAACTTCACAGGAATGATCCTGGGGTTGGCCTGTTTCAAAATTGCATAAATCGCTCCGGTCTGCTGCAAAAGTAGGTCACAGGAGCTAAACAATTTTTGATCTTCTTGTCCACAACAATAAGGAATACACCTTTGGTATTTGGCAAGTAGCATTGTCTAGTGGTACTCTTACAAGATTGCATTAATTATTAAGTTCTGTTAAAAACATGGCCGCCAGGGGGTGGGCCTTGTTCCCTAGATGTATATAGTGGAAACTATAAACGCCTTCTCCTCCTAAACCACAATTATATTTTGACCAAACTTCACAGGAATGATCCTTAGGTGGTCCTATTTCAAAGTTATATAAATGGTACTGGTCTGTTGCATAAGTAAGGCCACAGAAGCTAAAATTAGATTTTAATAGTGAAAAATTTGAAAATCTTCTTGTCCTAAACCATAAGGTCTAGCACGTTGATATTTGGTGTGTAGTATTGTCTAGTGGTCCTCTTAGAAGATTGCATAAATTATTTTAAAAAACCCAACAAATTATCAAAAACCATGGTCGTCAGGAGGCGGGGCCTTGTTACCTATATGTATATAGTGGAATCTGTATTAACAACATCTCGTCCTACTGCTGTATGGCTTATTTTTAGTCTATACCAATTTAATGGCACATAAGTCTAATTCAATGAGAATGGCAGTGTACCCAGGTGAGCGATATAGGGCCATCTTCGCCCTCTTGTATATAGCCGGATCTTCTCGAATTGTCTTCTGTTTCAAATTCAATAGGTTTTGTATATAGAGACCACCGATTTGTCATGTTTTTATTTATGTAATATGGTCTTTACAAACTTGCTCAATTGTATGAGCTTGCACTGAACAGTTCCATTTTGTTATCTTGTGTTTAATTATCTTTTCTCTTTTACAGGGGTGTTAGACCAATCACCATCCAATCTGAGAACTCTCCTGTCGGGATCAATTATTGATACAAGTACATTGAAATCCTGATACATCTGTTATAACATTCATAGTACATGTACTAGTCAGTTAATTCTGATGTCCTGGTAGTGGTACCCGTTTCATACTGTCCGAGTCTTTTAAATGTAGCTGTTTTCTACTAAAATTTCGTCTGTTTGGTGACAGTGAAACTGAGATGTGTTGTGTAACACAATTAACAGCGAACAGAATAAAGATTCAGAGCTTAATTCTACTGTCGGCTATGGCGTAAGTTAAGCTTACTTGATAGAGGAGTGTGAAATCGGGACTTAAGACATATTAATGCCAGCACAAATTAATGTAATCAGATTGGGCATGAAGTTCCATATTGTAAACTCGGTACATTTAAAAATGCACAGTTTTAGTCCTGCGAAATATTTGTAAAGCGTCATTTTATTGCATTTTGAAAGTAATTTTTAATGAAAATGCCTGTTGATTGTAATGATATATAGCTTACTATCTGTAGCACAAGCATGAATGAAAGGACATTGTGTCCTTTTCTTGAATCTTTAAGCAAGTCCATGAAACTTGAGAAAGCCTTACTGTGCGTTTCTTCATGTAAAGAGTATAGATTGCATTGTTTACAATATTTACTCGAGGTTCTTACTGCAAAATGTGAGGGTTTTTGCCAATTAAGATTTGATGTATTAAAGTTGTATGGTATACAATTTTGTTGTGTGTGTTTCTTTATTGTTGGAACTCATTTTTTCTCGTTGCAAAATAGAACTTACAGCACATATCAGTCACTGTTGATGACTGCTTCCTGAATTGATTACCAGTGCTCATTTAGAACTTGAGGATTGTGAAGTTCAGGGAATATCTCTCCCATGGCTGGACTCGGTCCCATGACCTCAAGATCAGGAGAATATGAGCGCTGTTACGGTATTTACAACCTCTTTTGTAAGTGACGTCATTTCAAGAAAACGCCACATGTAATGTCATTATTTGCAAGCAGGAAGCGATATTCACTCCATATGGCAACTTCCTTTTCATGTTGCCATTAGGGGCAATATTGCTTACTGTCAGTACATGGTGACGTCACTTAAAGAGGTTGGAAGTCAGACAGCAGCGATCATGATGACTGTATGGAAATGTTTCAAACCATGCTGATCATGTGAATACAGAAATGACAGCTCATTCAGAGTATAAATATGCAAGAATGTAATACAATCATATAATAAACAAATTGATGTAATTTATTAAATATTAATTTCATGTTTATAATACAGTCATAAGAAAACAAAATTCAAATTCATTAAAAACGGAAATAAACATCAATTTTATGTAAAAATTAATGGAATGATGTGTTCCGGGATTTCGATGATAAAGCAATTCTACAGCTAGACATATTGACAGATAACAAGTCAAATTTTTTCGAATTTTGAGGGATTGAGGAAAAATAACTAACTGTTTTTGTAAATAAGCCGTTACAATAGTACTGTACCTAACCTTCAAAAAATTACAGTCTGATAAATACTGGTAAGCAATTAATAGACAATCAATATATAGCATGTTAAAGGTTGAAGACACAGGATGTTGTCAAGAGTACTCTACCTTTATTCCATCTAGAATTCTCTCCCTTTACCCCTTCTATTAGTACATGTATATAGGGATAAAGGGAGAGAACTCTAGAACTGAAGATAGTCTAGTTAAACTTTCATTCTAGAATTTATAAATAAAAATATGTTTCAAACTACATTTTTCAACCTTGAGCAATATAATCATGGTTGAAGCAGTATTTGCCATTAAGCATGGTTTATCACAATTAAATAAAGCTTATATAAGAACATCTGATGAGTTCCCCGAATTGGGCGAGTGACAGCAACTCTACATTATAACGCAACTCCTTTCTTGAGTATGATATTTCCATACTGAGCCAGCTCCCTGAAACAGAACAATTCAATTATTTATTTCGATGATTCAGGCCACCAGCCCGTACATCCACAATGAACATATGAGCGCCACTGTACGATTTCCAACCTCTTCTTTCCAGATAACGTCACATGTGACATCATCATGTACTTAGAGTACACAATATTTGCTTCTTATGGCAATATGAAAACGAAGTGACCATTTGGAGTAAATATTGTTTCCTGCTTGCACATAGTGACATCACATTTTGCGTTTTCTTGAAATGACGTCACTTACAGAAGAGGTTGGAAATCCAACAGCAGCGCTCATATATATACATACAAATACAAACAAGCCACAGGACAGTTCACACATGGATACAAACATGCTTCATACAAGTTCAAACACTACCAAATTACATATTACCATACAAAATAAATGTTTATATAGACAAGTTACATATCCACCCAACAATACTAGAATTCTTACAATAAAATATGAAAAGCATACAGTGTAGTAGCAGACTTCAGTAATATAGACTAGAGGGCCCATAGGAAGGGTATTGCCAACTTGAATACCTGAGATACTACGTAAAGTGGCCTTTAATACAGAAATATTTTCTGTCAAGGTCTCATGAAGATCAGGTACAAAATAATGCATTGTGAGGTTTTTCTATCATTTGACCACAGGTTTTGACTCCAGAGGCATAATTTGAACAATCTTGGTAGAAGACCACTAAACAATGCTACATAACAAATATCGAAATCCCCTGGGCGTGTGGTTAAGGAAAAGAAGATTTTCAAAGACATTCCCTATCTAAGTCTATGTAAAACATGTGCCCCCTGGATTGGTGCCAATATTGACTGAAGGGATATGATTTGAACAATCTTGGTAGGGGACCACTAGACAATGTTCCAGACATAATATGAAAGCTCTGGGCCTATTCATTCAACAGACCATAACCATTTGAAAATCTTTGAAAGAGGAACATCCATGGAATATTCTTGTGAAGTTTTGTTGAAATTGGCCAAGCAATTTAGGAGGAGATGCCGTTTGAATGAAAAGTTAACAGATTGACACACACACAGATGCACGCACAAGGGACAATTCGCCATGACATAAGCTCTTGGACCTTTGACCAGTAGAGCTAAAAATCATTTGATAAACAAACATATTTAGAATGTTTTGCTTATTTCAGTAAAAGTGAAATCACAGTCAGAGCTCAATCCCTAGACATCTATGTCTTCCCTATGTTATGTGTCTACATTCGAAATGATACTTGAGTAATTAATGCATAAGTAAATGTAAAATAGTCATGAAGCAGACTTACCCTGTATGAACTACTGCAAATGCCCGCTTTGCTCTCTCATAAAACTTGAATCTATCAATTTTTTCAATGTTAACCTGTAATCAGTAGAAAAACATGAAAATTATTATGTCAGATAAAAACACGTACAAATGTGTAAAAATAGGAGAAGTGAAGAATAGATACATTGCACCAGGAATAAAGGGAGAGGACTCTAGGAGGGATAAAAGGAGAGAACTCGTGGCAATCTCCTGTGGCACCTGCCCTGTGTTCAGTCAATGTGCTTTCGGCTGACGTTTCGTAACATTTGCAATTGTAGGTCAGGGATACGAAACAAAACAGTTTTGTAACGTTCGCAATTGTTAGCCATAACTGAACGAAGGGCAGTAATCATACATGAGACATATAGAAGCTCATTCAAACAGTACTAATACAACACAAGCAGTTTCTTATGCATGTGACCAACTGGCAATTTCTACCAGCAAGCAATTTTTGTAACATTTTGCAGTGCCAGTCTGACAACTGAAAGTGAATGCTAACGTAACTTTAAGTTTAGCTTTACTGCAAGTCAGCTCTATTATGACTGATATCCGTCCGTGCTAATAAAACAGTTTATTGATTTTTACAACCCACCAGTAATCAGCCATTGAAATTTCTGTGAACTGACAATAAACTTGTCAGGTGTTACACTTTGGTGTCAGCTAACAATTTACAAGAGACAGCAAGCTGTGCCTAGCGATGTTGCATGATGCACAGTTGAACATGAGACTGTCACAAGTTCTCTCCCTTTATCCTTTCAATAGTATATGTATAAATAGTACATATACTACAGAAGGCATAATAGGAGAGAACTATAGAAGGGATAAAGGGAGAGAACTTGTGACAATCTCCTGTGGCCAGTTGCACATACAGGCTGATCCAAAGGAGAGAGACTGTAGATTGTCTAGGATTGACTTTAGTGTAGGAAGTTGTTCATACGAATTTTGACTCTGCTGTTACTGTGTTTCAACAAACTGATATCAAAGCAATGATAATACCCGTTGAAAAAATGGGACATATCAGCAGATTCCGTATAATTTTATAATCACGCACGGGACGCACCAGCACGCACCCTCACTATTCCCTAACTTTACATGTATGTTAGAGTATAATGTGAAAATATACAGAGAGCTTTAATTAATTTTAATTTTTTTTTTTAATTCAAATATGCGATTTGGATTTATTGTAGCATTATATTCTGTAAGGATGATGTTTATGAACTAAGAATAAAACACAGTCATTGTCATTTTATAATGCTTGAGCAAAACCAAAAAATGACAAAAAGTACACCTCCCCTAAAGTCCAAATCCTGAATCTGTCTCTGATAACCAACCCTTTATTTAGACCCAAACGGTAAGAATTTGTAACCCCAGAGATAACAGGTATTTATGAAAAAAAAATCTTACCAGGAAATATTTTGAGGCTAGATAACATTATAAATTCAAATAAAATGTTGAGTGAATGTTAACCAAGGTTAGCGAAAGATCACTAAACTTGTGTAATCAATTGAAAGTATGAAACATGGATAAAATGAATACCTGCGAAGCTTCTTTATTGTCAATGAGAACCTGATACTCTGTCCATATAGGTGTCTGTAATCCCTTAGCCTTGTCTTCCGGTACTTTGTCCATCAAACATACCTAAAATATATACACGTACTAGTAAAAAGCAAACTAAACCAGAAAGTTACTACAATACTAGTGGATATTTCTTCAACAAATGTAACTAACTGTGAAGTGTATCAATTATAATCAATGGACTGAATGTCCTGGGAGGGGCTTCCAAGGCAAGAATGCACGTTTTCCATATTATCGTATTAGAAATTAATATGCAACTATTTGGGTAAACTCATAAGCACCACATTTATTAACTAAGACAATGATAACTAGCAGCTACATTCTACAACATTGCTACGAGGTGGCAAGGTTATGGACTGGACCAATTTTGGATCCTATAGATAGTTCCCACATTTACAATATTTACCTCCCTTGTCCTGAATAGACAGCCATAATGATAGGCAAATTTCCTTCAAGTTTACAGGGAATATAATGTAAACGATAATACAATAATCAGATACAGTAGACATTGTATTAAGAGACCACCCAAGGGCGCCAAAAAGTGGTCGCTTAATAAAGTGGTCTCTTAATAGATATCAACAAATTTAACGAAAGTTAAAGTACAAATGAATGTCGTACTGAACAATCAAAACGTATAAATACCATCCTCTTTCCATTCATATGTATCTATGGTGTGAAACAAAGCTCACTAGGCAATAGAACACTGGACAAGTGCCTAATTCTTAAATTCCACGTAAGTTATCCAATATGACAAGCTTCATGTACGTTGAATAGTGTAGTGGCCTCGTGCTTAAAATTCAAGAATGTTCTTATCACACGCGCGAAATTTTCTAACTAACGCAAAAGTAAAAGGCGAAACACAGACACACACATTTACACGGGTACATAATAATTTTCAGTCTATAAATAAATAACTGTACAGTGTACTCATCACAGTAACACGAATCTGCGCATGGTGTGACGTCATGAATTCAGTGACGAAGTTTTGACAGCTATATTAACTGGAATAATTCTAAAACTTTATTCCACGTGCGTATTAAGACAGGCTGATAGTAATAAACGGTTTTTCCATAAGGCAATGATTTTACAGAGTCTTTAAAATTGATTACATACTAAACAAAGTGAGTGTTTACACATTTAAACCCAGACTTAAATTATGCGATGTGTTTTTGTCTGACATTTTTATTCTCTCAGTGAAAATAAGAAGTTTGTCGGTACGACGATCTTTCAAGTAAAGATAAAAGCGGGCGAGACGGTACACAAATTACATCTCGCATATTTCTTCTCGGGACATCGTAATGTAAAAACTCGGTGACATCAAGCAACGTTAGTCGCTTAGCAACGACGTTACATGAACTTTGTTCTTGTAGAAATTATGAGCGTTTATGCTGTGTAATCCATTTACATTCGACACTCGCGCTTAAACGGACGCATATATGACACGTTGTTGTATATGCTTTTATTTATCGTCGCCACCGGTTTCCCATATGGGCGACGCCTCCGGAAGAATGTTAGTCATATTAGATTTGGAGGATAGTGCATGATACAGAAGATGCCCCAGTTCCAGAAGCACCCCTGGGTCTTTTACGTGCTCGATGTAAAGCATCATACACGGGACCTCGGTTTTTAAAGTCTCGTCCGAAAGACTGTTAGTACGGTCAGTGATGGAGCGGGGAATCGAACCAGCGATCCCTGGATTACAAGTCCAGCGTTTTACCACTGATCCGCTATATGACACGATTTTTACATGACGTTTTATAACTGTGTCGCCGAGTAATTACCTGATCGCATTTATCACGCCTTATTGTTTATTCAATTGTTTAAAGGACAATGCGCGAATGCAGTTGTGAATAAGGTGTGAAATGCACAAGGGGATTAAGTGCATGCGGTCGTTTAATGGATTATTTAACTATGTTTTTTACCTGTCGGGACTGGTTTAATGCGGTCGCTGGTCGCGTAATAGAAAAGTCGTTTAATAGATACAATTTATATAGTAAAAACGCTCGGGCGGGAATTTAAGTGGTCGTTTAATAGAAAAGTCGCTTATTACAGGTGGTCGCTCGAGCAATGTCTACTGTATATCTAAAAGTAACTTATTCATTATGCTCATGTGGGCACTTGTCTCAGAAAGTTGAAGAAAAAATGGTTGTTACATGCAAATTCTTTTGTTATTTTCTCAAGTATCACATACTTGGGAATTACTCCTATAAGTGCATATCAGTTTTGCCTATCAAAAATGACTGATGATTATGAAGAAGGGAGGTAATTATTGTAGATGAGGGAACTATCTATACCGTACTTACTGGATGAGAAACATATTGATCCAGGGGCATCAATGTTAAAATGGCTTCCAACAGCTTGGGAATAGGCAAACCTGGAAAATGAGACAAATTTGTTAAACAAACAAAATTTTGTACTTCAACTTAGTTCTGCATTTCCATCTAAAACGACAAATTTATTCTTACCAATCAGATAATATTACCGCTCAACTTGTATTAAGAAGCCACCTAAGCAAATAACTGAAAACTGACGCTCCTAATAAAACAGTCTCTTGATATATCTTACCTTTTTTATCATCAAATTACTACAATGCATATTTATGTTAAAAGATGGTTACAACATTTACAATATTTACCTCCCTTGTTCTGAATTGTTGGCTATATTGATAGCCAAATTTCCTTAATGTTTATAGGGATTATAATGTAAACGATAATTAAATAATCAGATAAAAAAAACTTATTCATTATGCTCAAGTGGGCAGTTGGCTCATTACGGTGAAGAAAAAGTGATTGTTACATGCAAATTCTCTTTGTATTTTCTCAGTTATCACATATTTGGAAATTACGCATATAAGCGCTTATCAGTTTTGCCTATCAAAATGGCCGCTGTTTAAGAAGAAGGGAGGTAATTATTGTAGGTGTGGGAACTATCTATTAACAAAAGTTAATTATTGATATATGTCTGTTTGACAGCAAGCAGTATAAGCAGTGTACTTACCATCCGCCCGAACTTCTTTTGGCCCAAACCTACAAATGGATGATGTTGGAAAATGGGCATCAGCTAAAACTGGAAAAATAGAAATTACTTCAGTATTGTCATATTTCACGAATCATAAAAATAAAACATATCAAGGGTAAAATGTCACATAAGATTATCTGCTTCTTTACTGTATGCTGATAGATAAGTCATCACTTCGGCCACTCTCTGGAGTAGGTAGGGTTGTACCCAGGGGCGTAGCTTAGCTGAAATTGATGTGCAGGCCTAGTTTTAGGTGGGTCAGAGGGCATGATTCCTCAGAAAAAAATTGTAGCTAGATTGTCACAGATGCTTTTTGGTGTATATTTTTTTCTGGTAAATCTGCTTACAATAACATCAAAAACATACATTAAACATCTTATTGCAGTTTTGACCATTTTATTTTTTCGATTTTTCGAAAAAATTGCAGGCCATGGCCAACACTTTCTATAGGAATCCACGCCTGTGAGACCAAGCAAACAATCTTTAAGGATGGCCCAACGGCACACATGTACAGGCTTTACAGCAGTAGTTACCAAATAACTAGGAGAAAACTAGGAATGATAGTCACAGAATCTAGGAAAAAAGTAGGAAGTCAATGATAAAAAGTGGGAATTATTGAAAGGAAATAATTTACCTTTGCAGCTTTTTTATTTGATTACCATACACCAAGGCAATTGGATCATTAAGTTGACAGGTTATTTGTTTCCGCAGTCACTTGTAGGTAACACTGAAGCATAGGCCAACCTTTTCAGTCATCAGTTGAGAAGGTTTGACTATGCACCAGTGATACCAGACCACCAGATCACACTTTCAGCAAAGGAGTCTGTCAACTAAACATCCTCTTGTCTTCTTCAGCAAGAAACTCTCCAAAACCACGTTTAAAAACTTCTAGCCATTATCAAACATACTACATGTACTCTGCTGATGAAAAAGTAGGAATACTAGAAGCTTTTTTGGAAAACTAAGGAAAAAAAGGAGCATTTTCCAAAAACTAGGAACGCTGGAAAGCCTGCATGTACTTACTTATTTCATCCCCATGGCCCATCGATGCCAAAACATACAACAAATCTGGAGATATGACACTTGGTATTCCTTTCAGTGGCATGTTTGATAACCTACAAAGCAATACTACAGTATTTACTGCGTGATCAACAAACTCAATTAGCTTATTTAACATTTTGACAAGATTCAAGAATGATAGACAATAGAGTCATACTTTATCTGCTATGCAATGTATGCAGTTTATGAGGTCTAGCAATGATTATTTTGAGAACAGAATCTTTTACAGCAGTCTGCAAACAATGTTTGTATTAAAATACACACTTCCAGCTATCATAACTCGAAAAATAAACATAGCCTGCTAATTATACATAACTTCTTTCTTTCATTTTGAATGTAAAAATTGAATGAATTTTTTATCATATAATATTAATGTTCATACATGTATATGCTAATGTGGATAAATAACAATACAACTGCATTACACACAACTTACGTATTTCCAAAACATTAATTAGAACTCCCAATTATTCAAGTCAGTTAATTGTTAATTACTTTTTACTTAATTCCCTATAAACAATAAATTTGTGGCAACTGACAATTTGAATAGCAGTCATTGTTTAACGCTATTGAAGTGTAACACTCATAATCTGAACTTGTAAACATAATTGAATGGGACCATCAAAGCATAGATAGAGGCACAGACCTATATACATATATATAGGTCCGTGATAGAGGTAAAAATATTGCACTTGATATGTCAATGAAATTTTACAAAACTAAACATGATTTTAAGGTATTATTTTACATTACGGTATATGTACTTAATTTTAATAGTTCTACTGTTGGCACCACGGACATAGTTTATATCCGTGTTGGCACCAATTTTGATATTTTTTGTGATAAAATTTTATAGCTTCATTAAATTCTGCTCTGTTCAATATCCTTATAAATCAATACTGATTTTGAATAAAACTGAATCAAATAATTATTACAATAAAAAGGATAGAAATTCAAATATTTCTGTGCAACTGTCAGACCTACAATCAATATTTAAAGCGAAACAGCATAAATTAATTTTGAACTTAACTTAACTGTTCACAATGGACCTATCGTAGAACATAAAGAACCGTTTCAACTAATCGAAGGGGAGATAATATCTTTTTACAAATAACAAATAATAAATGGTAAAGTGTACAAGTAACCAGGAAAGTAAGGTTTCTTTAATATCAAGGTGTAACACTGTAAACAAGGGAAGCAACTCAATTTATTGGACATCTTATGACACGTAAACACTGAAGCTAGTCGGAAATAACTTGGAAACAACATCTAGTAAAACAAACTAAGATAGTTCGTGTACATACAAGCAATATCATTCGATTACCTCAAAATATTGGTGATGACAAGCGCGATTGATACATTTAACAGTATTAAAATAAACAATATATTTACCTGAGGCAAAGGAGTCACGAGTGGATAAAAGGGAAGTAACTATGGTCAAGTACTTCTGTAAATATCGCCATTTTACGTGATGTATTGAAACTATGTACGGTCCCTGAACCACGGATCCGTGCTCGAGTGGTTGAAAATAGCACGCTTGAATTTAGTAATTAATTTTATGTTTTATTGCAGGAGACAATTTCATTGATAATCAAGGCAACTGCATTTAAATGAAGCGTATAATTTCAAAGCCAAATGATTGCGGCTAGCGCAGTTGGTAGAGCGCTAGACTGTCACCCGGCAGATCCGGATTCGATTTCCGCGTACAGGTTGTGTTCTTCCGTGACATTGGGTCCGGTCATGTCCTCTACATGTGAAGAAGTTGTCTGTTGTTTGCGGAATAGCGAATTAGTACTGGTTGATTATTTATTCCATTGAATGCTGGTTAGGTGAACTGGCCGTCGTATATAAATAAATACACTCTATGTGACTGAAAATTGTTGAGAAACAGCGTAAAACTCGACGAAAAAAAACCACAAAAAGCATCTTTGACTACCAGATGTTACCGAATAATGCGAATATCAATATAAGAGCGCAGAAGTGTTTTATTTGCCCATTTTATACAGAACAAGTAGTCTGGTTAAATGGAAACTTAAGGTAAACTCAAGCTGGAACATACGATAACCATATATATACGGTCCCTGACTCAAGTTTAATTAAATGTTAAAAATATCTAAAATTAGCGAAACTGTACCCCAGTGGAACCCCCACAAGCGACACGTGTCCAATGGCCATAGTTGAGAGGTGGCCACTCTAGAGTGGTTAATATTAGTGTAAACTATTTAAAACAAGAATGATCTTGGATGGTCGGCGCAATTTGAAGGTTAAGATTTGTTATGCAACATAAAAAATTCCGAGATGTTACGATTGCTGGTGACTCCCGACCCGAAATGGATTTCGGTAAATTAACGTTCCCTTTATCGAAAGGTTAACCACTATGCGTCAATGTTACAAACGTTGTTCTGTTGAAGAAAAATTGCCTTGGTGGTTAACGTATTTGATTGGTTTACACAACACTGTTATGCAAATAGCAAAACCACGTTAGTAAGGATGCGCCGAAAAAGTGGTCAATTACAGAGATATTGTTCCTCAAGAGAGGACAGCTCTGGAGTGGGTGTTCTACATAATTAATTAACAATTCACTTACCTAGTACAACGGTTAATATCAACTTACGAGCATTATTCTGTCTAGTACACGACCTGGCCATATCGCAGCAAAGTGTGAATGTGTGGTCGACCATACCGTGTCTGTAACAAGCAGCGGTACCACGAGTACAGTGATCTATTACCCGCGGCATCACTACTTAGAACAGTCACGTTAACTACGACAAGGCTATTAAATCTCCGAAACATCCTCTTAATCCAAGTGTTTAGGTGTGTTTCCATCTCCAGAGCGTAAATCATAAGGCAACGTCTTGGTAACATTTTTCTTAAGAAACATCTTCAGAAACTCGCATTCGCTGATCATGTCGATATTGATACGTAATGAACAAAGTACATCCAGTGCTTAGACCCGAACATGACCTTAAAGAAGCATGACAATTTATTGTAATTAATGAATGTTAAAATCCCCCAATATTTTCGTATATGATAAGGAATGACATCTTTGCGGACAAAAATAGTTTATACTTCGCTGAATTTGCATATTTTTCTGGAAACACGACATTTATTTTCGAATGATCTTCCGGCAGACATTTTGCCAGCAAAGCTATTGAATGTTACGCTTTCGGACATACGAAAGAAATTTTTGAAAGTATGCTTAATAACACATTCTTTATTGCCATGTTCGTCATCATAACTCTAGATTAGAAAATCCTCGGGAAATTCGTCGGGTGGTTTGAAACTTCCATGTAATTATCAGAGAAGTGAAGAAAGAAATATCAAAGAAATTTATTATAACAATTTCGATTTTATATCCGTTTCATTTGATCCAAGAGTGTTGTCTATGCTATGATTCAGTTCGAAATTTGACTTCGTCTACATGTATGACCAATTGAATGGGTAAAAACCAATTGAATGTCTTACCCATTACAACGGTCACAATAGAGACAGAACTCAACAGATACAGCAAGTAATACGAATAAACGTAGCACCAAATCCGAGTGTTGTTCCATTCTCAAGTAAGTAATTATGCTTCCAACTGATTTAGTCCTGTGATCCTTATTTCTGTCGAAAATTTCCCGTTTAATGAATAACATCAGTTTGCACAATGAGCTTGTTTCAGCATTTATCTTTTCATTACTAATTCCTTGATGTATATGATACACGCACTATTGAATGAAGAAATTGTCACGAATCATGGTCCTCCACATGGCATTATAAAACAAATAGATTTTCATAAATGAACAAAAATAAAAAAACTTTTTTTCTATACTGTAACATATGCAGTTGTATATGACATTCAGATCTGATTATCACAATGGAAAGATCGGTTTTCGGCCATTTGTATATCAATTGTCATGGCAACAGATGTTGCCGCTTTTGTTTCAGTTGCATGTGTTACCATAGATTTATCACTGAGGCCCAGACATTAATTCAGGGTATCAGCCAGTCATATTAAAGCCGTTTAGCTATTTGTTCTAGAATTGATACGAAATATATCGTTAGTGGAAATAAGCGTCAGGGGTTTAATGGGCCATCCTATGTTGAATACACACTACAATTTTAGCTGATTGCTCATTTCAAGTTATACATGTAATATTTTACTAATGTTTCTATGATTTAAGTTTATGAACAATTACCAATAACTCCTCACTTTGTTCATATATATAGTTGTAATATAAAAATGTCACCATATTTGTACTGATTCTGTGATATCATGTAACATATTTGCTCAATATATCTATAACAAATGATTTAACTATATGTTAATGCAAACCTACTGTGATAGATATGTGTGAGTTTTAAAATAATGTCTGGATTTTAATTTTATATGTGCATTTTACCTGAAATAAAATCAAGCAATCAATGCTATATTGACATTCCGAAAACTTATTAAAAATACATGTAATTGTATTTACAGTTTAATACTATCCCCCCCTGATTTCTCGGGACGCGTCTCCTGTTTGTAACACACGGTATATTGCCCCGGGGCTTGATGTACTGACAGCCGTAATCAAATCATTAGGCCAATGTAAACACTTGTCTAACATCTTGGTTTTCAACGAACCTGTCCAACAGTATGGTTATTGTTTTTACACTGACCTCACTTTTAAGGGTCTGTATGTATACTGCCCTGATATTTTACGATGAAAAAGGGATGATAACCGAATATTATTAATTATTGTACACATGTATACATAATGTATTGTCATCTGATGCTGTTAATTGTTTGAAGAGCATTCAAAGCAACATGTTTGTGACTGATAACATTTATATTAGCTCACATGTTGATGGATTTAATACATCATGTTACCGATTAATATACTGCAATTGTATTGAGTGTAATGTTATTCATTTGGACTGACACGTGTACTTTGTATGACAGATTTTATGATGCGCTTGCTAGGTTCTACCGGGGTTTTCACGATGTTTATCTTGCTGTTTCACCGGCTTATTTCGATCGGTACTCTTCGTCACTTTGTTGCCATCAACCATGATATTCGATACGTCACGATCAATTACTGTAACAGTTGATCGGCTTATAATTTGTACTAGCGTAATATTTATGCATTGACTAACCATTAACTACAATGTATTTACAAATTATGTGTTATGTTTTTAAGTCATTAGAATGATTGGGCATTTCGTTGATGATATTAACATTCGTAACGGTCAGGATCATTTGACTGTTTAGTGCAAATTATAACTTTCGCTTTATTAAACACCGATGTCTCATTAAAACATACATCCGCCTATATGTACATGTATATCCAGACATACCCCCAGGATACGCAGTAATAACCAGTGTTTCAATTGATAAACGAGAAGGAATAAGTTTCTACAGGGAACGCCATGTACATAAAACAGCGCCTCCCCACACATACCTCCAGGAAAACAACAATCCATAAAACATAAGGCACTTGATGAGGTTAAAGGGTACATACGTTAGGGAACAGAGGCGCAAGGAATGGCCTGGCAGACCATAATGAATAACTAGGAGAAAGAAAGAGGACAAACAGTGAAGGGGGGCGGGGATAAATGGATGGAAAATATCACAGGACAAGTCAAGACAGCTAGCATTAATAGGCCGAAACCGGGCAGAAAATAACATGAACACTATATAAAGTGAATTAATTGCACAGGGGAAAGAGAAATATAACATACATTCAAAACACAAAAATAAATGATAACCATACAGCGATTTACAGCCTTGGAACTGTCAGTAAAAATACTGGTAAAAACTGATACCCACATTATGTGAGTTTCAATCAGATCACCTTGTCTATATTTACCGAACAGTCAATGCTTAAATAATAAGCGTATTTTTATTGCATGGTCTCTTATAAGCCAATTTGAGTGGTGATGTACATATTTTACGTTATAATTGTTGTAGTTAGTAATATATGCAATGTATATTAATGATACTTAAATAGATAAATATGTCAATAGCATCACAACGGTATGTTCTGCTGGGAACCATGTCTATCCGTAAGAAGTAAATCAAATGGACAATGTGCGCCCGATGTGGGGTTCGAACCCATGACCCCTAAACACTAGTACGGCGCTCTACCGACTGAGCTAACCGGGCGGCCGTCTAACCCCCCACCACTACACGTATTACCAAACGCTTGCTGAACGGCGTTTCGGTTTGAAAACATATAATAATACTGCATATTGATTTCCATTCATTTATTATTAAACAATAAATTTGTAGGACTAGAAACATATAAATCAGCTAATATATATTATGTAACTATACTACAAACCATGCCCCGTGCCGCAGTAAATTAATACAAGTAAAACGTGTGGCACAAGCATTATGTCGTTTGTACTGTTTATGACTAAACACCTCAATTTACATCACATTGCAACTGTTTCCATAACATACATGCACTACTAAACATGTGGTTATTAATCAAACAATGTTCGCTGTTGGATTCAAGTAAACAGTGGCACATTACTTCGCATTACATTGCAATATGTAAAATAAAGTCAAATTTGAGAAACACGAAAAATCGGTCAATGCCCTACGGGGAATCGAACCGAGGTCTACGGATTGCCGGTCCGTTATGCTAACCACTACATGTATATGCAAGATGTTTATATAAAACTGTGGCACTAACATGGTTTGATTTCACATTACATTGCAATATGTATACATGTATATGCAAGATGTTTATATAAAACTGTGGCACTAACATGGTTTGATTTCACATTACATTGTAATATGTATATATAAAATATGTATAAAATATAAATATATACATATTTCTATAAAAACTATGTGTACATTAATAGCGGTTATATTAATATATATATCATTCCAAGTATATTACATAGCAAGGGTTTAATGCCATGTTAGCAATCCTCATTTTCTGTGATTAGAATGATTACTGAATACAGATATGTATTTTCCGTTACGATATTTTTTCTCATAGAAAAAACAACAACATAATTAGAAATCATAACTAAAATATCGTGTTTTATTATATTTTCAAAGCGACCTGGTGTTTTTCCCCATTCACATCATTAATACTAAATACTAATACGATGAATTAACCAAGCGCGAGCGTAACCATGGTAACACATAGCTACTGATAGTAACGGGTTTTATTGTATCTAGTCTTCAATATTAGGAGTTGTATCTGGGACAAACCGGGAGGTATCCCAATCCTCGACATCTTCGCAGTAATCTGTTGATGTATGGTATTCTGTATACTGTGTTGGCAAGTTTCTCGCGTCTTATATCATCTGCTGGCGATTTCTTTTCAGGCAATTCATTTTCAGTATCTTCAACTTGCAACTCCTCATGCCAAGCGGTTATTCCCCGTTCCTTCTTCGTACCTATAGCAACAGAAACGGAACTTTAATATTCATCAACATCAAAACGTTATTTAGGTGAATTGCACGCATGCTATTTGAGAAACCAACGAAATGCACAAAGTTTATAATAACAACTATTATAATGATAGAATATTTAACGAAGATGGAAAATTACATAAACAATTATTGTTATATGTTATGACATACCATTCATATGTCTCAAACATATTTTAACACAATGAATAATGTTTTGCAAATGTTGCTATGCATAACTAAATTTAAAATACATGATTAATAGTACAACTTATCAGAAAAAAACCAAAGCTTGCTTCATTTGACTATGCAGTAAAACCTCAATGATAAGACCACCCTTGGGACCGTTGAAAACTGGTCTTAATATTGAGATTGCCTTAATATTGAGGCTGAATAAAGAGCAAAAAAATAGTGAAAATGGACTTGAAAATTGTGTTCTTAATTTTGCGGTACTCTTATTATTGAGTCGGTTATTAAAGTGAGGTTTTTCTGTACATGCATTCTGAATTAAAATGCCAACGTAACTCAGGTTTCAAATACATTCATGTTTACTTTGTAACAGCGGTACATCAACGTCTGAATGAGCAATCTCCTCACTACGCTTATCTCCCTCTGCAGTACATTAATCACTACCTTCAGGAATACCACGTGATGATGGATATTTATTGAAACGATCGTTACGCCTTGATACCAAGGTCTTTAAATTGTTTGTCCATTGTTTTCATTCAACAACCTCTTTTAACAATATTTCTGTGAAACACGACAGAACAATATCAAAAGACAAAATATTGTTTGTAAAGGGAGATCACGGTATGGGATATTGCTAATACACGGAGACAAATGGACAAATCGTTTGGTGGATGTGTTATCCATCACTTGAATTAACTCTGGTTTAATCTGTTCAATCTCAGATTGCATGTCCAAGCGCTTGTTTGTAAAGTAATGAGTATGACAGGTTACCTGGCATGGTGTTGTCAAAGAAACACGCCAATAATCCCGCCATAAACACTGGATTGCCTATCAACATGGTAATCGTATTGTCGAGGTCTTCAACACCTACAAATCAACGACAAATCAGGTAGACAATATGTTTTAAAAATCTCTCGGAGTGCAATAAACAAATGTAACAGAAGAACAAATATTACAAACTGAGCGCTACTGTACGATTTTCAACCAATTCTATAAGTGACGTCATTTCCTGAAAACGTCACATGTGACGACACCATGTACTGACAGTAAGCTTCAGTCACACCAAACTAGTTCTGAAAACGTCCGAACCCGTCCTAAAAAAATCGTAAAACGGGTTGGCCGGACAATGTCTATAATGCGACACCAGTTATTTCATAAACAGTTCTCGATACGTCCATCTCGTCTTTATCCCGTCTGCAGTCCGTTTATATCAAGTTCAGATATGGTAAAATTTCCCATGCACCTCATTTGGACACCGTTTCCAATCAGTCCAAGCCCGCCTGTAGTCAGTTTAAACCCGTTCGTAACTAGTTCCACTTCGTTCCTTATACGTCGAAATCCGTTCTAACTAGTTCGTAACTCGATCACCTCGTTCACAGACAGTTTAACTTGTTCTTCAAGCTGTAAAGATCAAGTCCACAACAGTTGTGACAAGCATCGTGACCATCGTTGTGATCATTGCATCCTTGTGATCATCATGCCTCCATGGAAGAGAGGAGCAAGACAGGCGGGGCGTGTTAAAGCAGCCACTACCCAAAGATCCCCAAGCTCCTGCTCAACTGAGCCCGGCCATGTTTCTGGGCATATATTTTTAAAATCTTGAAGTCAGGAACAGATGTAAACTGTAAAACTATTGTGCCCAAATGATGAACCAGTGAGAAAACGGCCCTATTTATACCATACCTTGTCTGATTGTATTGCAGACGGGGTGGACGTTTTAAGAACTGCGTAAGAACGCAATAAACGTACTCAAAACGAGTAGAGCGTACTGAGAACCTACTGCAAGCTTTAAGAACTGTGTAGAAACGTGTTGCAAACTTGTTCAGAACTTTTTATTTTGTTTTGATCGTATTTAGACGGAACAACGACGCACTAAGGACGTAATGTGGTCGAGTTAGGTCTGTCTGTGAACGGGATGAACGTGCTACAAACGGACCCGGTATGTGTGCACACGTACTGCCAATTGACGCTCGACCGCACCGTGTCATAGCACGTCCCTAGAACGATCCAAGTACGGCAATTCCGTTCGTAGTACGTCCATCACGTTTTAAGTACGTTGTCACTCCGTCTAATTGCAGGACGGGAAGGTCGCCCGAAAATGTTGAGCAGGCTCAACGTTCTGGAGCGCCATTCCCGATCAAACCCGTCCGAGCCCGTCCATGAAGTTCGTAAACAGACCGTAAAAACTGCTACTACGTCCAGTCCGTTTGCACACAGATTAAGCCCGTTCGGCTACATTTGTCAGAACGTAGTGAGAACGAGTTCGGTGTGATGGGGCTTTAAGCAATATTTGCCCAATATGGCAATATATAAACGAAGTGACCATATGGAGTATATGTTGTTTCCTGCTCGAAAAAGTGACAACACATATTCTTGAAATGACGTCACTTACAGAACACTATTGGATTGTTAATCCCATAGTAATCAGCGCTCAAATAATGGTGTATTACGACAAATATTATGTAGCATTTAAGAAAAAAAACTATTACAAAATAAAGTTTTGCTTTCATAGCAAGGCTAGCAGTATGGAAGCAGAGAATGGATATTGTTGCAGCAAAGAACATGTATTATTGAACTGAATGGTCTTTTGCAAATGTTGCTATGCGTAAATAAATAATAATAAATAATAAGACCACCCTTAGGACCCTTGCAATTTGGTCTTAATATTGAGGTTGAATAGAGAGCAAAACAGTAAAAATGCAATGTTGAAACTAGTGACACTGAATGCTATCCTAGCAAATTCCTCCTTGTACAAAATTCTAGTGACATATTGCATTCCTTACTGCTCGTACTGACGTAGTCCAGTAAAAAACAGGGGCACAACTTCATGTGATGACTAATCTTTTTGACCCATTGTTACTTTCGATATTATACTTTTTGACACCTTCTACAATCTCAACAAGCTCTGTTTCTACATCAAGACCCAATACTGACTAGAATAATAATTCCTGGTGTAGAAAAACATTGAATCAACATAAACACATGTTGGTTTGTTCACGTGAATACTAATATTTCTATAAAGAGTTGGTCATAAACATTTTGAGATATGATACACAAAGACTCAAGTTTGACGGGCGGATGGAAGGATGGATAATGTAAATACTTTTATGAGGATGCAAAACTATTTACCGGTATGGATAGCATTCTTGGTTGACTTTATCCAGTGCTGAAGCATCATTGGTATCAACATCGATATGCCGATAATTGATAAATTTCTTCTGGAGTTGAGATCAATAAATTGTAAGTTTGATAACATCACACCAGCAAGCATACCAAAGTTGATCACTTGCAGCCCTCCAATGACCGAATACGGAATTGTAACAAAGAAAGCACCAACTTTTCCAAGTACTCCCATTAACATAAACATAAGGCCTAACACCTGGAACACCCTTAAACTTGCAACCTGAAAAATAGAATCAGTATATTACTAGAAAATCACATACAAACGTTTCCATACTAGAGACATCGGCGGTACTTTAGACGTCAATGAGCTTACCAAAGGACAATCTAAAATAATTGTTAAGACCAAACTAAAAGAATTGTGTTAAGCCTATTTCATAGTTCCTCTTGGACTGCATAAATCTCCCATTAGTTCATTGAAATTTACTAGACACATCCGGGGTTATTCCACCTCTGGAAAAACAAAACACCGGGCACAATGTATATTTAAAAACAGAAACTTAGAATAAATCGCTTACATGACAACACCGAGGTGGGCGGATAATGTTACATTCGGATAGAATTATGTTCACCTCTCATCGTCTAATTTATTTACACATATTTCATATTAAGAAGATTAGTTACCCTGGTTATACCGATGGCCCCAATATTTCCACCAAAAGTAGAAGTAGCGTGCCCAGCCCCAGCCCATCCAGCAATAAAACTCATGAATCCTTCTATGGCAATACCACGGTTAACGGCATGCTTTGGAGGGGGTGGAGCATCGATAACTTTGACGCATGCGTAATAGTCACCGATGGAATCGATAATGGAACCAATTGTGCCAATAATAAAGGTGATGAACGCCCCAGTGTCGTATCTTGGCGGACCAAATTGACCTGTGACAATAACACAACATGCAATTAACTAGCAGTACACTATTAACATAAAGGAAGCCATAATCTAAGAATTAGCGGATGACAGAAACTACCCGAGATTGAGCAATAGTCATCGACTACATCGATTCCAATCTAAAATTACAACTGATGAACAATCTCAGAATCTTTATCATCAACATATCGACAAACTTCGTTTATTCGACAACCTTCTATGATACACGGTATCGTCCGAAATAAATATCCGGTCTCGATGTACCTTTCTATGCAAAACGAATTTAAATGGGCTATTCGAAATAATTTATTATTCGAAATAAAATTTCGAACCCGATGGATTCGAATGAACGAGGTCCGACTGTATTTCCGTTGATCCTTTTCAAACATACGTTTGTTTAACAATGAAATAAAGCAAGAAAAACACACGAGAGAGATGGACAAGCATGATAAAATGTATAGTTATTTATGTCTAGATAAGGAAAGATAAAACAAATTGACCTGTGATAGAAAAAGTCCGTTCATTGTATAAATATTGACCAAACATTGAACACCATGCCATTTTTGTGCATTTACGAATTCGTACAGAAGAGAGTAACCACTTACAAATCCGTAGGAAGCAGAGATTGCCCCAGCTATAGCAGGAAATAAAAAGTAAAAACAAATGTATGACATGAACGTTTACCTGGATAAGGAAAGATAAACCAGTTTGTATCATCAATTATATACATTCTTGAATCCGTCCGCGCGTAGAAATCCGGACTGTCAGGTGACATGTCATATCCACCAGCAACAGTTATAATCCAACTTACAAACCATGCCACAACCGTAGCAATTAGAATCTGACAATTAAACAACAGCAGCGTTTACATTTGAAAAGACAGAAACTGATAATTAAGTATGACCGTAGCATTTAGAACAGCTTGAAAACAGTATGAAGGTTATTTACATTTCACTAACTGAGTTAACATATTGACTAACAAAATGCAAGTTTAATGACAATTAATAAATAAAAAATATCTTGAAAAAAGATGGTCGGCGCAATTTGAGGTTAAGATTTGTTGTGTTCAACATAAAAGAATGCCGAGATGTTACGATTGCTGGTCACTCCAGATACAAAATATATTTCGGCAAATTAACCGAAATTCAGTGCATTTTGGTAAGGGAATGTACCCTTTATCGATAGTTTAACCAAATCCGCGTCGATGTTACAAACGTTGTTCGGTTGAAGAGAAATTGCCTTGGTGGTTAACGTAAAATTTGATTGGTTTACTCATCACTGACATGCAAATGGCGAACCATGTTAGTACGTAGCTATGACATGTTTAGTGAATCGAGTATTGGGGCACTATTTATCAACCTGAGCCAGGGGCATAAAGGTTTGTGTGCTATATGGAGGTCTGCGGGCCTAATCACCGGGAAAGGAAAAATGCAGTTTTCTAGAACATATGTGGTGCAATCTAGAGGCAATTTCAAAATAAATAGATAGAAGTGTTGTACTATGTATATTCAGAAATTGTATATCCTAAAATCCAAATATGCTGATCATTGCGATCGACGAGCGTCCCATACTATGCTGTATTATTGCATATACATGTATATCTAGAGCTCTACAGTACTTTTTTTCAATGATTCAGAACCTTGTATACGCTGCTGCGTACTTTGCGTTCAGGTAGACCTCTACGCGCCTATGAGCGATACTCCCCAGCGACACAGTCACCATGCTATGATTTGCGGTATCACTTACATGCATGGGTGCTAAACTATTTCATAAAGACGTCGTAGATCATGGGAAGGTAGAGTTGTAACTGCGGGTATATCTCTAGGGTAGGAAATAAATGTAAAACGTGGGGATAATGTGACACTAAAAGGACTGGATACGGGAACAACAATTGTAGCTCTGCAAATGGACATGAAGATAAAAAGAATTATGCAGCGGCTTCACGTCAAAGCCGGAACTGTTAGTTTAATCGCAACTACTTTCTGCGTAGTAATAATTCGTTTTGTCTATGTGCAAATGATTTATGAAGGACTTAGTATGAACGACAGAAAGGCCAATACTGGATTCTGGGAGCTTGAACTGGTTGAACGGCATGACAACTCCGCACTTTACGGCTCAACTTCCAAACGAACACGCATTTAAATCGGATAGGTACGTCAATTCAACAATGAATTAAAAAATATCAGCAGAAAAATTCAATTAGGCAACAACTTACTGAAAACATTTTATGAAACTGTGACCAATGTATGTGGAATCCTCTACATCTATTGTACCATGGTATAGGTGTGCGTCGTTTTCCTAGATAGAATGACAACACGAGTGCAACAGCTATGGTACTAAAACAAAAAACACACAACTATTATCAGGTCAGGACGCTGCAACAACAGCTACAGTACTAAAACAAGATGAAAACGGATGGTCGGTGCAATTTAAAAGGTTAAGATTGGTTATGCAACATAAACAAATACCGAGATGTTACGATTTCTGGTCACTCCACATCCAAAACGGATTTCGGTAAATTCACCGAAATTCAGTGGATTTTGGCAAGGTAACCTACCCCTTATCGATAGGTTAACCAATCCGAGTCCAGGTTACAAACGTTGTCGGTTGAACAGATGTTGGTTTAGTGGTTAACGTAGCATATGATTGGTTTACACAACGCTTATATGCAGATATGCTAGTACGGCTGCGCCAGAAAAATACTTACATCAGGTCAGAACGCTACAACACAGATCAAAGGTCAAGTAAGGGTAACTATTGTACCATATACTTGTTTGAGAAACGATTTTACTCGTATTTGTTGATGGTTATCAGTAATTTCTGTTTCGTCTTTGAACAATAAACCTGTTTGTTTGACCTTGCCGCCATTACCGAATATGGAGTAAATATCGTTTCATGCTTGCAAATTCAAAATGTAGTGAGGTCACAAGTTGCTTTTGCTTGGAATTACATCACTTAAAGAAGAGGTTGTTAATCACGTAGCAGCGCTCACATATAAAAGTGTGACCATGTTATGTGACGTCACATATCCCTTTCCGCTACAATGACTACAAACAAAATCACGCTAGTTGGTCGAAGAGATAAAAATACTGCTTTTTGCATCGATACCCAAACTCCCGAAATTTGCCGGATTGGTAAGAAAAAATTTAAGTTTTTGCATGTAATAAATATCGGAATAGCTTAGATAATGAAGATATTCTGAAACAAATTCGTATTGCCGACCCATATTGGACCTTTCAATATATAGCTAATGATTTCAGCAACCGCAAACACACAGTTGCAATTTAATCATAATTCCATAATTGACTTTTACCGTATATATGTTGTTAATAACAGCTATATTCGTAGATATACTATAATATGTTCGGCATGTAAGCATTGGCTCTATCCCCGCAAGTGAAGATGGTAAGTTTATTCTATGCTTTCTATTACGTGTTTATCCCAATATATAAGAATTATAAGTCATTATTATAAATTCTAATTAAAATAAAGAATACAGTTTACTTACAGTGCTGCAATTCCCCATTGTGCTTTAGCAAACCGCACTGTGGCACTGAACACATACAATGCCATAAGTGTAAGGGCAGGTACCACAGTGATTGGACCTATAAATCTCAACAATAACCCAACAATTCCCAGCGCTCCTACGAGTGTGTGTAAGGCTCCTGCTATCATCAAACTACCTTCCAACTGGCAAATATATTTGAGAATTAAATGGTTAATGGCTCATATCAGTATACCAATACAGTCAAAGCGACAGTGACAGAGCAGAGACAAGCTTTTAGCTTGCACAAAAAGTAATTCATAAAAAGAAATACGTTGGCCATGATATTATTCACTAGCCTATCTGTACATCCACCGAGCATTCAGACTGGTAGATATTCCAGAAATAGAAAACACCGTGAAGAAATCTTTTTTTTACTTTGTAAAACTACTGATATTGAAGATGAATTCCATTTTACTTGGATTTGTACAAGACGTACTGGTCTTAGAAAAAATAAAATAAAACGTTGTTACTATATGTATCTTTCTGTGTACAAATTCAAACTATTTAAATCGGATGATATAATTGAAATGATTAAATTTGCATTATATGTTAAAGAAGCGCTAGTTGTAAGAAATAATTGTTTAACTAATATATGACGATGTATGATTTATTGTTGTACAATACCACTTACTTACACGTTGACAAAATGTATCTAAATATGTATGTGTTGTTGACGATGTAATTGTACAAGTATTAATACAATGTTTGTTCTGTTCAGTTCATAACTTTTTAGTTCTAGACACATGATCAGATTCTGACAAAGTTCTGCTGAAAATTGCTTCTTTGTTCTATTCAGAATATTCATTCGCAAATTCTACGAAACTGGTTGGCAGTCTTTGAAAGAACGAAGAACATGTAAAGAAAAGATTAAATCGTCACAAAGAACGACACGCACACACAAGACAATGCCTTCACACACAGATCCCAGGGAAACATCAAGCTACGAAACATTAGGGGTTGTGGTGGTGTAAGGACAAACATCTATGGGAATGGAGAAGAAGTGAGGAATAGTCATGCTGACTGTCAAAAACAACCATGAACAATTGAAAGGGGACAACAAGGGGGGAATGGAAGGAATGAATGGTGAGCTAAGAAAGACATAGGCAAGGCATCAGGCCGATAGGGGGTTGGTAGAACATAAATATAATATCAATTCGTAGAGAGCAGCAAATGCCAAGCACAAATAATTGGTCATTGCACCTCATCAAATGCCTTATGTTTTATGGACTGTTGTTTTCCAGGAGGTCTGTGTGGACAGGGAGTGCCTTATGTATGTAACGATCCCTGTATCAACTTATTCTCTCTCTTTTATAATTATCTAATGAATAACGACATACCTTCTGTACTTTCATTAGAGTAGACACGTAAGTTGTTCCATTTGTCGTTGCGTTGATTATGCCTATAAATAGGTAAAATATGAACACATGTAGACAAACTTTAGGCCAAAATTACCTGACAGAAAGTAACAAATTGTGTATAAACGAGCAACTGCATGCTTACGATTTCCACTCAATATTCCTTACTAACAGGGGTGATTCTTAACACAAAATAAAAGTATGAACATTTTCTAACCTATAGTTAATCACTCGTGCACTTGGCTGTGCTCTCTATCAGGTTCGCGTGCTATTTATCAAAACGCTGAATTGTTGAATGCGGGAGGTAAACACATCTGGTTCCATCTCGGTGTCCTATAAATATGTCGATAACGAGGCGAAAGTTATGGAATATTTGTCAAATGTTTACGAATGGCTTGAATTGACACTGACCTTGAGGAGTAGAACACGTGACCAATTTTTGATTTAAATCCATTATGGGTTTAGAACACGGAACTAATGATAGAACCGTGTGTAGAAGTAAAGGTGCGGGCATCAATGGAATAAAGCTTTGACACATTAATTTGAACCCATGAATATCATCCAAGGTTTGAACTGTCTTATTGAGTATAACGTTATAGCAAAACCTAACAAATATTCCATGACTTACACCACGTTCTCGGCAGATTTATAGGACACCGAGGTTTGTGTCTATTGAAATTGGTCAACTGCAAGGCCTGGCGCATTCAGCACTTCGTACTTTGAAATGGAATTTGTATTAATTACAGGTTGTGCTGTACAGAGTGTTATTTAAAGCGACACACTTACTCGCAGTTTCTCCATCTTCAGGACAATGCCAAGCTTGCAATGACATTAAAGCTATAAGTGGTGTTACATAAGTCGCTGTTGGCCCTTGGTACAATGGGAGCCTGAAATATACAGTTATTAATGGGGATAATTGATATTGGTTGTGTATATCTAAGAACTGTAATAATGACAATTTGAAAAGTAATATCATACGATCAAGATTGTACTTATAAACAACTCATTTCTTTCCATAATCTATATTACATGCACTGTGGTATATAATGTCACGACGAAGTTTCAACACTTACCGTATTCCGATGGTATTTTGCAAGAACGTGCACAAGCCAGACATAAACATAGTCGTACTGAGTAGCCTCGCTTTGAGAGCTTCATCTGCGCGCGCACACAAAATGTCTGCCACAAGGAGAGAAGTAGACAAACTTCTAGATAAGGACAACAATCCATGCTGGAAACAATTGAGACATACTATTGAAAAAAATTGTATAGACATCTGGCCCCGTTTTAATAAAGGACCATTTAAGCTCTGATCAACTTAACCTCATTTGTTTCCCCCATTTGATTCTGATCTCAAATTTAATCCAAAGCCTTTATCCTGAGACTCAAGTAGAATTGTTACTACGGCGTCGGGTTAGTTATTAGTTTCAACTTATAAACTATTACGAAAATGTTCTGTAAATAACAGAACTGTACAATGAGAAGGGATGTTAGGTTGTTGGCAGGGTATCTCAATGAATAGTTCGTGGTCCATACACCTTAATATTTTGCAATACTAACTAACTGTTTTATTAAACCATACAGTTGCTCGGGCACAAACATTAATTCATGTGCTATGTGCAAGGAACAATAAGCGTCCTGCCGATTTTACAATAACAATTCTGCATGTGAACATCGTCAATACGAAATGAATATCTTTGAACGTAACTAAGGCGAAACGAGGCTTAGGCAGTGTAAACTGAAAGTAATGGAATTCGTTATACTAAAATTCAAAACACGATTTGCAAGTCCATTTTTACTGTTTTACTCTTTATTCAACCTCAATATTAAGACCACTTCAATAAGAAGATCAGGTTTCAAGGGTCCCAATGGTGGTCTCATTATTGAGGTTTTACTTTACCTGCATTGCGAAACCAAGTGTTAATGGAATGGGTGGGACCTCAAACACGTCGTATATAAACTTGTCCCCATCATCTTCTTCAAACTCGACTTTCGGCTTTTTCTCTCCATTTATCTTTGCCGGCGACTCTGAGCTTTGCGTTGTGCCATTCTAAAACGGATATCGATGGGATTTAATATGATATGTCATCAACGAAAGGAACAAAATGTTGACATAATATTTCTATTTCGATGTTATAATGAAATCCTAACATTTACGCTAATTCAAATGATTTTTAATTTGCAGCATGTGGATGAAACGATATACAATACAGGGTGTCCGAAAAGAAAGGTATCACTTTCATACCGCAATAACTTTAATTTATAACAAGACAAAAATACTAAACTTTGTACAGTTTTAGAGCAAAGATGCAAGTTTTTATAGTAAACATTTGAGGTAAATATATTGATAATTGAACAATAACATTTTTTCTTACAGCTACTTGAATCTGTCTCTATCGTCATTTTAATAATTAATGACGTTCTCCAAGTTAAGGCCTTTCGTCACCTTTCCTTGTTTTACTCGAACTATTCAATTGTTAATAACATTACCACATATTTCCTGACTGATTTCATTTATTTCTCGTCTGATATTCTTTTACAGCATATTTACAAACAAGAAATATCTTGAAAGAAAGATGGTCGGCGCAATTTGAAGGTTAAGATTTGTTGTGCAACATAAAAAATGCCGAGATGTTACGATTACTGGTGAAGGTCAAAAACTATTTTACGTCAGTGGATTGTTGTTTTTCCGGATATCTGCGTGGGGAGGCATTGTCTTATGTATGTGGCTTTCCCTGTAGTTACTTATTCTCTCTCTTTTACAAATAGCCTTGGTGGTTAACGTAAGATATGATTGGTTTACACAACACTGATATGCAAGAAGCAAAGCCATGTTAGTACGGCTGCGCCGAAATATACAATTGTGGATAAAGATGTCATAGTAAACGTCCTTTTTGTAATATAACTCGAACTAAAGCCGATTTTATGGAATCGAGGTCCTGTATGTAACTGTCCCTCGTAAAGTTTAGATAGTTTGAATTACCGTCAATAACTGTACATTTTGATTGTTACCACAAAAACTTTTTTTTGGACAAAATAAACACAAACAAATTTGAAAAGTACATGTGCAGTGTACGAGGTAAACAACTGCTGTCAACTATAGACTGTGTAAAACTTGCCAGCATGTGAACAAAATATTAGTGAAAGTCATGATTATGTGGAATCTATAATTGTGATTCAAAATGCTTTATGCTTTTTGCATTCAAGCTAGAAAATACAATTGACTGTAACCTCAGTTAAACTGATCGTGTGATGTTTGATAAATTAACAAATCAAAGCAATGTATGTGCTGTTTGGAACGGTTGCTTTTATATTCGTAGTGAAATGTTCGAATATTGCTTCAAAATAAAAAATCTTAAAATATTCAGACGCATGAGTTATACAAGTATTTCTAGAGTTCTTTTGTCATAACGTCTGAAAATTACAAGTGAATGTAATGATGAAAGAAAATATATAAAACTTAAATGATAATGTGTTGTTACCACATAAAAGCAATTGGTCGTATCAAGTAAAAACAACTGTTAGAAAACTTTTTACAAAACACTGGTATGCAAAAAAGCAAAGCCATGTTAGTACGGCTGTGCCAAAATATTATCGAGTTGTGTATTCAAGAGTTTTGAAAGACGAAATAATTCATGTTATCTTAACTAACCTTTTTTCCTCCCATGTACTATACTGTAGATTACTTAACCTTTCCAAGTGTTGTACATGTAGAGCTACTACAATTGTTGATACAATAAAAGATATCTTCAAAGTTATTACAGCATGTTATTATTCTAGATCTATTAATGTGTTATTCTAATCTGTAACTGTCATTCACCGGAATAGATCAATAATTATGATTACTGTGACACAGTTGTACAATTTTATGCTGAATAATATGTGATTGATGGGTCAAAGGCCTACAATCTTGTAAAAAACTATCTACACTCAATGGCCAAAATTGAGTTCCCAAAATTAAGATTTTGTGGAACATTCTAAAGTATCAGTACGTTTGAGAGTAAATAATTACATTAAAACATGCTGGACTGTAATGATACGAGTCAAGTATGCATGGCAACTGACGCTACGCGCGTCGTCTTTGGTGACGTGACAACAGAGATTTAAAGACGGCAACGCGCGGCAAGGAATCGACTGTGGGGGTAAAAGAAACGATTGTAAGGCTCGACAAAGAGGGGTATTCATGCGAAAAATAGCTAAATAACGGGTATAAACCGGCGAACACTTTTAATTCTTTTAAACGAACAGACAACCACTGATAAGTTAGTGATCCTAGGGCTCGTATTACTGAAGCATCTTTAGTGAATCTTAAATATTTTCACTTAAGTTCAAAACTTCAAAAGGATGTAATTCCAAAACCACATTAAAACTGTTTGGCTTTGTAATGATAATGACAACAACATATTAATACTACTTTTATCACTCTTGAGTTGACCATATAATAGCCTGTATGTTAAATAAACCAGTTAAGGAAAAATGCAATTTTAAGGATACATTTTTACTTAAGATGTTTCTGTAATATTGCCCGGTAATCAATATTATCATTATTCGACTGCTATGTTTGGTGGTGTATGTGTTTTAACGGAGTAGGTAGCCTTATTTCTATGAATGCAACACCGATACCTGCTAGGGGAGATCACTGCGTAGGATATTGGGTAAAAATAACTCCGTAGAGGCGCTGAGTCATACATAGACAGTATAGTCTGTTTCATATAGTTCACCAGTACTTATTGTATCCGTCGTGAAATCACGCATTCATGTTTGTTTACTTGTTACATATGGATTTGTCAGATTTAAACAATATAATTGTCCATGACTGGTACATAAAACCTAGAATGTCTTCTTAATTCTAACGCCGCGCAATTTCCCGTGGGGTTGAATTACAAACTACTCACTAGATAAATCTTGAAATATACTAAATATCCACTTGCAGACGCAGTTGTTAAGGCAAACAATTTATGTTGATCTGGTTCTTATACATCAATGTCATGTTTACAATAATAAGAATAACGCGTCTATCGTGATCAGTAAGTTTTCGTGGCAAACATAACACCATTGCAATAATTGTGTTCATTGCTTTGCTTCGGAAGAAAAAATACATAACAATAAACAATTTATTGTTTTTAGGTAAACAAATATTTAGGCCTTAACAAAAAATTAACCTAATCGCGTCAATGTCACAATCGTTGTTCTGTTGGAGAGAATATGTTTAGTGGTTAACGTAAGATCTTATTGGTTAACACACCGCTGATATGCAAATAGCAAAGCCATGTTAGTATGGCTGCGCCGAAAAAACTCAGTAAGTGTTTTGTTGAAGGGAGACTGTTTGAGTTTGGAAAATCTTATTATTGGAATGTCCCAAGATTTCGCCCCTATAAATACATTCGAATATTTATTCGACAACCTTCTAAAAAAAAAAAAAAAAAAAAAAAGATGTATATTCTTAGGCACATCAAATTGAAATGGGCTATTAGAAACCATGTATTATTCGAAATAAATTGTCGGACCCGATTAATTCGAATGAACGACGTCTTATTATAATATTGATTAATCATTTTGTCGAACAGTTCATTTTGTTGATAAATCGTTAATTTAATGTATTTTGCACTTTTAATAAATAAGTACATAACTTTCGTTGCTTGTTTGGCTAGTTTAGATTTAGTCGTTTTTAATGATCTGTTTAACTGTAAATAATTTCTAGATACAGTAAAACCTCACCTAAAGACCACATAGATAATAACTTTATAATAAATTTTCTTATTATTGAGGTTTTACTGAAGTCGTAATTATCAACCAATTCTAATTTCTAGCTTTTGGAGCGCTACAAAGTACGACTCTCCGGAGTTATGAGACTATCCGAATTATATTTAGATCTAATTTTATGACATTTATCAGCTCATTTCATTGTCATAATTATTATTTTTAATAAACGGATTGTTAATCGGTAATTTGAACTTATTATCTTGTTTGAACATAATAAGGATATAATATAAGAATAGAATGCACTAGAATGTGCAATTATCTTATCAACATGATAGTTAAACTAGTTAATTAAAAAGTCATTCTTGGGCAAATACCATCTGTAGTGTCTCCGGCGGCGAATCGGATTAATGAACATTGAGTTTTATGGTTATATAACATGTGTTTGTCAAGTTTTGCTGATTCATCCTGTTTTGAAAGAAATTTGATCGAAATAACTGTGAAAAGCCATAAAAGTTAGATTTAAATACATTTCGGATAGTCTCATAAATTCGGACAGTCGTACTTGGCAACAGTCTGGAATGAAAGGGCAGCATGACACTTCAACCCCTTGCCATTTCGACCCCTCCGACTTATGTAAGACAGTCCGACCCATCGACATTTCGCCTTTATTTAGAAGTGTTTTATGTAAAAAAATAAATAAATAAAATTAATAAATATTTTTGCTTTAATAGCATTTTTGTTATGTGTTAGTGTTATTTGATTGACATGATGTTGAAAATGAAAACTTGAACAATAGTTAATATTTAGTTAATATATCACACTTTTAATGAACATTGCAGCATTTTGCAGTTTGTATGGAATTACGATTAAATGAATTTTGATATTGAACATATTTCTAATGGAAGAAGCTGAATGATATTAATTAAACAATCCAAAATATAACAAGAGCTATCACTGACGGTGATTAATACCCCCGTCATACCGCATTGTATTGTTTCAGACAGAATTTTGAGAAAATCCAAGATGGCCGCCGGACCTCATTCTTGAATGTGATCGAAACATAATTATGTAACACCACGGACATATGGTTTTTATGTCCGTGGTAACGCATAACAACTCATCATGTATATGAGTTTTCTAATGTGTTACATAGAGCTACGGAAGTTGTGATACATTTGTTAATTTTCCACTAAAATGATAAACCAGTTATGTTATTCACTCGTCTAGCTTCGATTCTTTCAAGTGTCAAAACCTGCTTCGATATTTTATGTCGTAGAATTTCCTACGTTGTGTAGATAACGTATTTTCCCTTTTCATAAGATACTTTTTGTTACGTCTCCTATGTAATAATTGCTACTTAGTTTATTTTCGATATGATTTATTTTAAACTATTCTTTGATTATACATATATATTTATTGTCTTGTAACTTCATACACATATCACTTTAATAAACAATTTACTACTACTATACACTACTATGGTCTAAATTAAAATAGCAAAGTTAAAATTTTGGTTAGTCGGTAGTTTTATAATATTACAGAACATAACGGAACGGAACCTGACTGGACGGGACAGGACACACATTTCCGGTTTAGGCTTGTACATACTACATTGACTACAATACATTTAGTGTTCACAAGTATTTTATCAACTTGAAAATAAACATGAGATACATTGATATACATAATACAGTAATTATACTATCATCTAGGTAATAGCAAAATAAAAACGGAGAGTGAACATAAAATATAACGTTCTGCAATTAAAAGTAAAACTTTAAAATAGAAATAGTTTCCTTTACATATTTAGATAACTGAACAAGTTGTACTTTGTCATTGTAATTTAGAAGTTGTTTGAATTTGTGCATTGATTAATGTCCGTAGTATTTCACGTGTATACATGCTTTCAAATATCAGAATAAAACAGCATAAATTAATGCTTCCCAATTTGACACTACTTGTACACTAATTGAAACTATTCCAAGGAAAATACGAAACGTCTAAAATTCTAATACTTCAATTTAAACAGTTCTGAAATATTCATTACGGATAACTAGATAGTAAAACAGTGTCTCCATCTAAAAACTGTACATTTAAGTAATAATGTCTCTAAACAACTTTACCTCTTTACGGTATGTAGTTAAGAAATTGATAATAATTAAATAATCCCAAAATATCTTTACGAAACTCGGCTCAGCAAAATGAACACTCACTCACCAAAGGCATCGTTTCACAGCGTGTCTTCATTCTTGAGCGCTTGGATTCAGACTAATAATGTTTACCGCAAATGTTGCGGAAAGTGAAAAAGATATGTATTTGATTTAGGTCACTTGTCAGAGAAAATACAGTAACCCCAAAATCGTCATGTGATACGTACAGCTGACACGTACACGTACTATGGCGAATATTCTGCTTGTTCTTCCCACAAGGGGTGAATGGGAAAGTGTTAGTATGATGAGACGAGTCGAGATGTACAGTTGTAGGACCAAGACGGTACATGACAGTTAGTCGGATTGTTTGTCAGGTTCGCAGATATCAAAAGACAGGAGTTATTGAATATACAGTGTGAATGAGTGTGTACTAGGCGGTGGTGGTGTAGACTGACGGTTGTAATGTGGGACAAGATGTTTGTAGTTTTGTCAATAGGTTAGTGTGTCTGGTGTACTGAATTTTCCCTTATATCGAAGAAATTTGTTACTCAAATGGTTTAACAATAAACGGCGGAATTTTTGTACTGAAATAAAAATGGGGTAAATGGATAAGTGTGATTATCTCAAGAAATACATTCAACGATTAGGTCCAAAAAGTTCATAAAGATATAATTATTCCTCTTGAACATGATATATATCATTTGCTTTCATTTTACAATGGGCGTGCGTGTTTCTCATTTGCCTTTAATAAGAAGTATTTCACATCAATGTAACAATAGGAGAAGTTTGTCTCTATTTAATTTATGGGCACAAAGTCATACTATTTTGACAAAATATTCGTAGTGATGAAAACGCGAAAATTGATGGTAATTAACTTTATACATATACATGTACTCTACAGCACAGCTTTGTCACTGATCTTACATGCTTTCCAAAACCACAAATACAAGCGTCCGATACCGGTATTTTCTGTTCATACATACGCGTTGAGTTTATCGCTTACATAGGCAATAAATGTATCAGTCTCATGTTATGCAGTTCCAGGAAAATTTTAAGAAAAGTCACAATGCCATGTTTTAGAATATGTCTGTGTGAATGCATTAACATGCCGTTTTCTCAAAAACATTACGTAGCATATTTTCAAAGTAGTATAGTATACTTTCAAAATATCATTTGAAGTTACACTTGTGTGTATCGCCTGTAATGATGTAAGTAATCTATTGCAGTCCATACAACGGGAGTACGGTGAAACCTCACTTTTAGATCACCTCAAAAATAAAAGCACCTCAAAAGTCCACAATTTTCAATTCCATTTTCACTGTTTAGCTCTTTATTCAACTTCAATATTAAGACCATCTTAATATAAAGACCACCTCAACATTAAGACCACCTCAATATTAAGACCACATCAATATTAAGACCACATCGATATTAAAACCACATCAATATTAAGACCTCATCAATATTAAGACCACATCGATATTAAGACCACATCAATATTAAGACCACATCAATATTAAGACCACATCTATATTAAGACCACATCAATATTAAGACCACATCAATATAAAGACCACATCGATATTAAGACCACATCAATATTGAGACCACATCAATATTAAGACCACATCGATATTAAGACCACATCAATATTAAGACCACATCAACATTAAGACCACATCAATATTAAGACCACATCGATATTAAGACCACATCAATATTAAGACTACATCAATATTAAGACCACATCAATATAAAGACCACCTCAATATTAAGACCACATCAATATTAAGACCACATCAATATTAAGACCACATCAATATTAAGACCAATATTAAGACCAATATTAAGACCACATCAATATTAAGACTACATCAATATTAAGACCAATATTAAGACCACCTCAATACTAAGACCAGTTTTCAAGGGTCATAAGGATCTTCTTATTATTGAGGTTTTACTGTAGTTTATTGCACCCATTCAGGTTTATACCGATAGTTATACATACACGATATGATGAGAAATTTAGACAAATATACAAGCAACACATTGTATTAAACACGCTGAACTGTAATATATTTTCGAAATTTTATACTGATTAATGTAAATAACCTAAGAAATATTTTACGATAATACAGTTTAAATAGTGAGCAATCCATGTAAATATTGTGAATAATAGTGATACTAATGGTCTTAATTGATAAGTGTCTTTGGTCAATTCTTAAACTGATGATAGTCTATTATTTGTGTTTTTTAAGTGTTTTAGTTTACAATTCGAAGATGGTGAAGGGGCATTAAAGTGTTATCCCTGTCCGTGAACAATGGACATTTTACGGGTTTTACCGAATATGACCTCATTAGCACGATTCATATGAATATATGTAAATCACAAACTTCTAGATCTAAAGTAGTATTTTTTCCATTTGCATTAATAAAACAAGCCCACTTATGTCGAAGAATGAGTAAATGTTAAGCTAAGATAATGTGCAATCTTTAACACTTAGTTCACTACATACAAGGAGGAAGCAACACAAACAAAACACTTCGCATTTTGCCGTTGGAATACTGCAGACAGGATAACGCATATCAAATCAACTAAAAACGGCGTAAAACTCGACGAAAACAAAATAATTAAACGAGCAAGAACGCGTATTACACAAACAGAGACACTGTATAAAATTGTATATTCAATTTTAACCACCCGAGGCGATTTTGTCCCTGACCGTCCCACGGTGGTTCTCCTATCTCTACCTATCATTAATGTTCTAATTTTGTCCCCTTTGCTATTGGTATTGTTTAAATGACATAAATGTACTGTTTAATGGCTCCGCGGCGTATGAAACATGCCTTTGACATGGTAATAAAAGGTAAGATTATCATTATAATATATGATATTATTCGCATTGAAGAAATTCGTTCTTTTGATCGCTCAACATAAGTTATAAAAATAATTGACGTTCCTTACGTGTGTATAACCAAAGATTCCCACAAACGGAGACCGGTCGGTATGCAGGCATATGAACGAAAAACTCCATTCTGTGACACCAAGGAGAATCAGAGTCACGTAATGGTCAATTGTAGCTTTCATACTGATTTCAGTCAATATTTATGAGCTACGTACAGTGGTTGCTATAGATGATAGATGATATGTGCTACGTACAGTGGTTGCTATAGATGATAGAGGATATGTGCTACGTACAGTGGTTGCTATAGATGATAGATGATATGTGCTACGTACAGTGGTTGCTATAGATGATAGAGGATATGAGCTACGTATAGTGGTTGCTATAGATGATAGAGGATATGAGCTACGTACAGTGGTTGCTATAGATGATAGAGGATATGAGCTACGTACAGTGGTTGCTATAGATGATAGAGGATATGAGCTACGTACAGTGGTTGCTATAGGTGATAGAGGATATGTGCTACGTACAGTGGTTGCTATATATGATAGAGGATATGTGCTAAAACTGACATGGCTCAATATTTTACAACCTCCTACTTCTAATATTTGTTAATACTCCACGTATATTTATGCACATCCGAAAGGAAGGACTAAGTTGGTAGACTGAACGCCACATTCACAAGACAATGCCTCCCAACACAGATCTCAGGGTGTACGCCAGCTTACTTAACACAGGGAGTTGAGGAGGTGTAAGGGCAAATATCTGTGGGGATGGGGCAATGTCTATGTAGATGAAATTGAAATATTGAACAACTATACAGCAAAAAGCATAGACTGTATATATACATATACATCGTTTAATTAAGTTAAAGTCGGTATGTTTTGCATTTACCGTTTCACAAAGTCAAAGCACAATATGCACGGGGAGCTTTGAAATAGCTTATTTTATGCATAGTTTGTTAATAATAAATAGGACTGGTGATTTTTGTCTCAGTTTCGACACGAGCCTATTTTTCTACATCCGCTTGTAAAATATAGTTCCATCCATGAAGCTGCGGAGGAATTTATATTTTGCGCTACTTTAGCATTTTATCAATGACCAATGCATGACAATCCCCTGTTTGATTCATTCTACGCCACACAGAGTTTACCTTAAACCTTGTTCCGTCTAGAGTTTGATATTTTTACCTGTATTCGCCACTTCATGACCCGTCCTGAGTTTGACATTCATACTTGTATTCGCCACTACATGTCCCGTCCCGAGTTTGACATTCATACCTGTATTCGCCACTACATGTTCAGTTCTGAGTTTGACATTCAAACCTATATTCGCCACTACATGTCCCGTCCCGAGTTTGACATTCATACCTGTATTCGCCACTACATGTCCCGTCCCGAGTTTGACATTCATACCTGTATTCGCCACTACATGCCCCGTCCCGAGTTTGACATTCATACCTGTATTCGCCACTACATGTCCCGTCCCGAGTTTGACATTCATACCTGTATTCGCCACTACATGCCCCGTCCCGAGTTTGACATTCATACCTGTATTCGCCACTACATGCCCCGTCCCGAGTTTGACATTCATACCTGTATTCGCCATAACATGTTCAGTCCCGAGTTTGACATTCATACCAGTATTCGCCACTACATGTTCAGTCCCGAGTTTGACATTCATACTTGTATTCGTCACTACATGCCCCGTCCCGAGTTTGACATTCATACCTGTATTCGCCACTACATGTCCCGTCCCGAGTTTGACATTCATACCTGTATTCGCCACTACATGTTCAGTCCCGAGTTTGACATTCATACCTGTATTCGCCACTACATGTCCCGTCCCGAGTTTGACATTTATACCTGTATTCGCCACTACATGTTCAGTCCCGAGTTTGACATTCATACCTGTATTCGTCACTACATGCCCCGTCCCGAGTTTGACATTCATACCTGTATTCGCCACTACATGTCCCGTCCCGAGTTTGACATTCATACCTGTATTCGCCACTACATGCCCCGTCCCGAGTTTGACATTCATACCTGTATTCGCCACTACATGTTCAGTTCTGAGTTTGATATTCAAACCTGTATTCGCCAATACATGTTCAGTCCTGAGTTTGACATTCATACCTGTATTCGCCACTACATGTCCCGTCCCGAGTTTGACATTCATACCTGTATTCGCCAATACATGACCCGTCCTGAGTTTGACATTCATACCTGTATTCGCCACTACATGTTCAGTCCTGAGTTTAACATTCATACCTGTATTCGCCAATTCATGTTCAGTCCTGAGTTTGACATTCATACCTGTATTCGCCACTACATGCCCAGTCCTGAGTTTAACATTCATACCTGTATTCGCCACTACATGCCCCGTCCCGAGTTTGACATTCATACCTGTATTCGCCACTACATGTCTCGTCCCGAGTTTGACATTCATACCTGTATTCGCCACTACATGTCCCGTCCCGAGTTTGACATTCATACCTGTATTCGCCACTACATGTCCCGTCCCGAGTTTGACATTCATACCTGTATTCGCCACTACATGTTCAGTCCCGAGTTTGACATTCATACCTGTATTCGCCACTACATGTCCCGTCCCAAATTTGACATTTATACCTGTATTCGCCACTACATGTTCAGTCCCGAGTTTGACATTCATACCTGTATTCGTCACTACATGCCCCGTCCCGAGTTTGACATTCATACCTGTATTCGCCACTACATGTCCCGTCCCGAGTTTGACATTCATACCTGTATTCGCCACTACATGCCCCGTCCCGAGTTTGACATTCATACCTGTATTCGCCACTACATGTTCAGTTCTGAGTTTGATATTCAAACCTGTATTCGCCAATACATGTTCAGTCCTGAGTTTGACATTCATACCTGTATTCGCCACTACATGTCCCGTCCCGAGTTTGACATTCATACCTGTATTCGCCAATACATGACCCGTCCTGAGTTTGACATTCATACCTGTATTCGCCACTACATGTTCAGTCCTGAGTTTAACATTCATACCTGTATTCGCCAATTCATGTTCAGTCCTGAGTTTGACATTCATACCTGTATTCGCCACTACATGCCCAGTCCTGAGTTTAACATTCATACCTGTATTCGCCACTACATGCCCCGTCCCGAGTTTGACATTCATACCTGTATTCGCCACTACATGTCTCGTCCCGAGTTTGACATTCATACCTGTATTCGCCACTACATGTCCCGTCCCGAGTTTGACATTCATACCTGTATTCGCCACTACATGTCCCGTCCCGAGTTTGACATTCATACCTGTATTCGCCACTACATGTTCAGTTCTGAGTTTGATATTCAAACCTGTATTCGCCAATACATGTTCAGTCCTGAGTTTGACATTCATACCTGTATTCGCCACTACATGTCCCGTCCCGAGTTTGACATTCATACCTGTATTCGCCACTACATGCCCAGTCCTGAGTTTAACATTCATACCTGTATTCGCCACTACATGCCCCGTCCCGAGTTTGACATTCATACCTGTATTCGCCACTTCATGACCCGTCCTGAGTTTGACATTCATACCTGTATTCGCCACTACATGTCCCGTCCCGAGTTTGACATTCATACCTGTATTCGCCACTACATGTTCAGTCCTGAGTTTGACATTCATACCTGTATTCGCCACTACATGTCCCGTCCCGAGTTTGACATTCATACCTGTATTCGCCACTACATGTTCAGTCCTGAGTTTGACATTCATACCTGTATTCGCCACTACATGTTCAGTCCTGAGTTTGACATTCATACCTGTATTCGCCACTTCATGACCCGTCCTGAGTTTGACATTCATACCTGTATTCGCCACTACATGTTCAGTCCTGAGTTTGACATTCATACCTGTATTCGCCACTACATGCCCAGTCCTGAGTTTAACATTCATACCTGTATTCGCCACTACATGTCCCGTCCCGAGTTTGACATTCATACCTGTATTCGCCACTACATGTTCAGTCCTGAGTTTGATATTCAAACCTGTATTCGCCAATACATGTTCAGTCCTGAGTTTGACATTCATACCTGTATTCGCCACTACATGCCCAGTCCTGAGTTTAACATTCATACCTGTATTCGCCACTACATGTCCCGTCCCGAGTTTGACATTCATACCTGTATTCGCCACTACATGTTCAGTTCTGAGTTTGATATTCAAACCTGTATTCGCCAATACATGTTCAGTCCTGAGTTTGACATTCATACCTGTATTCGCCACTTCATGACCCGTCCTGAGTTTGACATTCATACCTGTATTCGCCACTACATGCCCCGTCCCGAGTTTAACATTCATACCTGTATTCGCCACTACATGCCCAGTCCTGAGTTTGACATTCATACCTGTATTCGCCACTACATGCCCCGTCCTGAGTTTAACATTCATACCTGTATTCGCCACTACATGCCCCGTCCCGAGTTTGACATTCATACCTGTATTCGCCACTACATGCCCAGTCCTGAGTTTAACATTCATACCTGTATTCGCCACTACATGCCCCGTCCCGAGTTTGACATTCATACCTGTATTCGCCACTACATGTCTCGTCCCGAGTTTGACATTCATACCTGTATTCGCCACTACATGTCCCGTCCTAAGTTTGCCATCCTTACCTATTTTCGCCACGACATGTCCAGTCCTGAGTTTAACATTCTTACATGTATTCATCAATACATGCCCAGTCCTAACTTTGTCATCCTTACCTACATTCACCACTACATGTTAAGTCTTGAGTTTAACATTCTTACCTGTATTCATCAATACATGCCCAGTCCTAACTTTGTCATCCTTACCTATATTCACCACTACATGTTCAGTCCTGAGTTTAACATTCATACCTGTATTCGTCAATACATGTTCTGTCTAGAGTTTGACATTCATACCTGTATTCGCCAATACATGTTCAGTCCTGAGTTTAACATTCATACCTGTATTCGTCACTATATGTTAAGTCCTGAGTTTAACATTCATACATGTATTCGCCAATACATGTTCAGTCCTGAGTTTAACATTCATACCTGTATTCGTCACTATATGTTAAGTCCTGAGTTTGACATTCATACCTGTATTCGCCAATACATGTTCAGTCCTGAGTTTAACATTCATACCTGTATTCGTCACTACATGTTCAGTCCTGAGTTTAACATTCATACCTGTATTCGTCACTACATGTTCAGTCCTGAGTTTAACATTCATACCTGTATTCGTCACTACATGTTCAGTCCTGAGTTTAACATTCATACCTGTATTCGTCACTACATGTTCAGTCCTGAGTTTAACATTCATACCTGTATTTGTCACTATATGTTAAGTCCTGAGTTTGACATTCATACCTGTATTCGCCACTACATGACCCGTCCTGAGTTTAACATTCATACCTGTATTCGTCACTACATGTTCAGTCCTGAGTTTAACATTCATACATGTATTCGTCACTACATGTTCAGTCCTGAGTTTAACATTCATACATGTATTCGCCAATACATGTTCAGTCCTGAGTTTAACATTCATACCTGTATTCGCCAATACATGCCCAGTCCTGAGTTTAACATTCATACCTGTATTCGTCACTACATGTCCTGTTTAGAGTTAAACATTCATACCTGTATTCACCAATACATGTTCAGTCCTGAGTTTAACATTCATACCTGTATTCGTCACTACATGTCCTGTTTAGAGTTAAACATTCATATCTGTATTCACCAATACATGTTCAGTCCTGAGTTTAACATTCATACCTGTATTCGTTAATACATGTCCTGTTTAGAGTTTGACATTCATACCTGTATTCGCCAATACATGTTCAGTCCTGAGTTTAACATTCATATCTGTATTCGTCAATACATGTTCAGTCCTGAGTTTATCATTCATACCTGTATTCGTCAATACATGTCCTGTTTAGAGTTAAACATTCATACCTGTATTCACCAATACATGTTCAGTCCTGAGTTTAACATTCATTCTTGTATTCGTCAATACATGTTCAGTCCTGAGTTTAACATTCATACCTGTATTCGTCAATACATGTCCTGTCTAGAGTTTAAAATTCATACCTGTTTTCGCCAATACATATTCAGTCCTAAGTTTAACATTCATACCTGTATTCGTCACTACATGTCCAGTCCTGAGTTTAACATTCATACCTGTATTCGTCACTACATGTTCAGTCCTGAGTTTGACATTCATACCTGTATTCGTCACTACATGAACAGTCCTGAGTTTAACATTCATACCTGTATTCGTCACTACATGTTCAGTCCTGAGTTTAACATTCATACCTGTATTCGTCACTACATGTTCAGTCCTGAGTTTAACATTCATACCTGTATTCGTCACTACATGACCCGTCCTGAGTTTAACATTCATACCTGTATTCGTCAATACATGTCCTGTCTAGAGTTTAACATTCATACCTGTATTCGTCACTATATGTTCAGTCCTGAGTTTAACATTCATACCTGTATTCGTCACTACATGTTCAGTCCTGAGTTTAACATTCATACCTGTATTCGTCACTACATGTTCAGTCCTGAGTTTATCATTAATACCTGTATTCGTCAATACATGTCCTGTCTAGAGTTTAACATTCATACCTGTATTCGCCACTACATGTTCAGTCCTGTGTTTGACATTCAGACCTGTATTTTGCATGGACGAGCTTTTAAATCGCTCACGCAATGCATAGTTGTTAACCGTAAATTGGTGTTTTTTTGGTCTCGGATACGACATCACCTTTTTTCCTACATCCGCTTGTAAAACGTAGTTCCATCACTGAAACTGCGTATGAATTTAAATTATGTTCTACTTACGCATTAATGTATCTTCTTTATGTATTGATGGATGGAACACGGGCATATCGAACTTTCAGAACCGAGTTATCCATCCTGTTTATAATCGATAATGATGATTTACATGTACTACACTCGTATATTAGACAATTTACAGTTTGTTTGACACATTGCTTTTTTTCAAATTATAGTAACATTATGCTCATATTCTTGATCATTTGATTACTGAAACAAACATGAAAATAATTTCCATATAAAATTTCAATAAATATGCATTAACAAAGAATAAACACATAATGTATTAATCCGTATTATTAATTATTTTCGATCCAATATTAACACATGAGTTTCAACTCGAAACTATATGTCATAGTATGTACGACTTATAAACTTCTATTTTGAAAGTAACCTTGTAAATAATTTACGTTTTGACAGGAGTTGATAGATTACCAAATGTGTAAACAGCGAGTAATGAGATAAATGTCATATTTACCTCACTAGCCTTTTTAAGGAATTCGAGCAACACTCAAGTTTGTTAATTAAAATACATAGCGAAACCGACATTTTTTTACACGTTAGATAAACATGTATTAGTATTCTAGGAATAGCAACTTAAATATAATATCATTGAGAAATGGAGTATTGTCTCACTATTAGTATTAATAAAATATTGTACAAATGTATTTTATTCTTCTAAAACTAACACGTAAGAACGAAACCCCTAATTATCCCCTGTTATTAAAACGTCTTTCTGATTTGAGGTCGGAGTGTAAGTATCCCTGGCCAATGTCAATGGTGACCTATACGAGAAAAAAACCCATTCTTTATGAAATATGTTTCCAGCAAATATCTTTGTTTCTTAGATATAGGAGGATAATATTCATTAAGCGTAACAATGGGACGTATTGACCAGTAGTTAGTTGTTTATATTTAAACTGAATAATTTGTTATGTATTCTGTATCAGTAAGAAACTCAATATATTTATTAAAGTCCACTATTTAAAGCGTTTTTTTGGCACAGCCGTACTAACATGGTTTTGCTATTTGCATATCAGTGTTGTGAAAACCAATCAAATATTACGTTAACCACCAAGGCAATTTCTCATCAACCAAACAACGTTTGTAACATGGACGCGGATTGGTTAACCTTTCGATTAAGGGTACGTTACTTTACCGAGATCAACTGAATTTCGGTGACTTTACCGAAATCCATTTTGGATCTGGAGTGACCAGCAATCGTAACATCTCGGCATTTTTTATGTTACACAACAAATCTTAACCTTCGAATTGCGCCGACCATTTATTTTCAAAATATTTCTTGTTTGACTTTGCCATTCTTCTAGCTCTTATTTGATAGATCAACCATGACCCTGGGTTAATTACGTCGACATATTAATAACAGTTTACCACGCAATATATACAACTTGTACTGACACGCGATCGAGAGTAATCTATGTAAGTTGCAAGAACCTTCGTATACAACAGATGGGACATACGTAAGTTTAAGTGAGACATACTTCAATGTTTTGAACATGATAGCTGGCTGTGTTGAATAAAAATTCTAAATACTTTTTAACATTACCGATCTGTTTTTACAGTAAAGTGTCCCTACTTGTAAATGTTTGCTTTTAATTAAAATAAAGTCATGTTTCGTGGAACACGAAAAATCGGCCAATGACGATACTAAGTCAAACTATTATGGTCTTAATTAAATATTTATCTTAACATGTTGGCTACACGACAGCCTTATAATATATCGTATACATTTTGTATATGTTTATGTATGATACATATGCTTGTATAGACTCTTATAATTCTTATTTGAATGGCTTTGTGCGATGTATTTTATGTTCTCTATTGTCTATGTATAGTTTATGCTGTTACAAAGATGAGACTGTAATAAATAAATAAATTAAAAATACCTTAAGATCCGATTAATTGCAATATATACATATAACAAATTATAATTTGTAATATTGTCGCACAAATTTAACTAATTGCTTCGTACTGAGATAAACAAAATACCACAGAGTGTAACTAGGTCATTTCTGCATTACAATTTTTTTATTTCATGTCAAAAGGTTTACAGTGTATTTGCATAAACAAAAATGTTCATAGCAAAAAAAGAAACAAAATACAATAAAACAATATATATATATATACATTGTATGTATAAATAATGCGGCTTTCATATTAGAAAATATTAAATTCAAATACCTTGTTGTTGCTTATTGCATTCATCTCCATCTTTGTAATTGTTTTATCGACGTCATGCAAGAAAAAATTCATTACCTAAAGGTACACAGTCTTATTATCGTTAGTGATGAATATGAGAAAGCGGCGGTAATTTACTTTATACAGATGTACTCTACCACGCCGCATTGTCACTTTTCTTACATGTTTACCAACATCACACATATAAGTGTCCTACACCGTTATTTTCTATCCTGACATAAACGCCAAGTTAGCGCCATACCTGTATCGGAGACGTTTTTGCAGTTCCAGGAAAATCTTTAAGAAAAAGTACAAAGCGATGTTCTAGAGTATATCTATGTGAACGTTTCATCTTACCATTTTCTCAAAATTATTTCATAGCATATTTTGATAGGAAATCAGATTATCTACCTTTACGGTATAAACCTACGTTTGAAATACATAGCGAAACCGACCTTTTTTACACGTGTGATAAAATATAATATCATTGAGAAATGGATATATCCGATCAATGTCGCAAGGAGGTTTTGCAATCTCTGATAAGTTTTTAATTAAAGATACGTTTTCTATGTACATGAATCAGAATAGATTTAATCTTTATACGCGATATTATTACCGAGACGTCGAATGGGACAAACTATCGCAATGATTGACAATCATTATGGGCAAGAAATATCACATGCAACGGGCACAGTCACACCCCAAAATACACTAATACATTAAACTATATATACTCTTTATTTCCACTTTTCAGTGATTGTACATGACATGACATTAAACAACAACAACACTATACAAAGAGAACATGACATACATGTAAACATATATACAATGCGATGCAGCGAAGAAAACAAACTAGGAAAAGGAACATCGGATGGAAATGAGTATGTTTATACATTATTACTAAACTGTAATTTGTTTTGTCCTTAACATATACACTAGTAATATTAGCAGGCGTTCTTTGATTGGTATAAATGAATTATTGCAATACTATACTGTAATATAACGTTTCACTTAGTCAGGTCTTGTCGAAACGAAACACAATAAATGATTGTGAGAAGAAACAACATCATTTGGAGCAGCAACATCCATCTTACTTATCAAATCTATTCATACATAGTATATAGCAAACTACATACATTGCATGCCACAATAAGAAAATACACTGTGTGATTGTATAATCACTAAGATCAGTATGTTATGATGTTTAATTAGTGTTCCCGCCTCTAAGCGCACGATGCACAAAACTACAAGAGAGTTTAATAAATTCTTTCCACTCATCTTTATCTGTTATAAATTGTTCTAATAAAGTTGCACTGAATATGCACTCCACGAAATTTTCACCCTCCTGTTGAGAAAGGAGCGAACTTAAATCGGTGGAAAACCTCTCGGCTACACTTTGTATAAAACGTGATCGACACTGGGCTCGAGTGTGACATTCACCGATCACATGTCTATAACTGTCCATTGTTTGATCGGAGCAGGCTGCACAACGTTGATTTGAAAACCTGTTGTACGAGTACGTAATTACCCTAGCGGCTGACATCGCATTCAATATGGCGTTACGATCTGTTGCTGTAAACCAAATTGGAGATTTTGTAAGTTCTGCTTGTGATATCAAGAGTCGGTTAAAATCAGGATCACGGGCAGTTCTGTGTTTCCAATATTTTTGCAACAAAAAGTATATGTCAGGAATAAATCCGCACTGATGTTTATGGCCACGCAAGTTTTAAGATTTCTGTATGACATTATACATGTTTTATGTATCGGTCACTCGTTGATGTTAGCTGACAATTATTGTACGCGTACAACAGACTGGGTAGTGGTCACTTTAGGTATTTGGACTTCAGTCATACAAACAATATTTAAATTTAGATCCATTGAAGTTTAGTCAGACGTTAAATCATGTCTTTGTTTTCATTGTGATTATAGCACGATGTTAACGGTATTATTGTGTTTGTACCGCAGGATTAGAGGGAAATCTCCATATATACATATATACCAACCCGGGGAATATCCTAACTATGTCACGCATTGATCACGTGGGTTTGAAAATTTTCACTTGCTCGGAGGACCAGAACGGACTGTTTACAAAAGTGAGTGTTTTTTTCTTGTTGTTTTGTGAAATTATGCGCGTATAATGCATTATTTGTATGTATATGTTGACAATTAACGTTCCTATATATGTGCAGATTTGTTGTGAACGCGTGAAAGTCAATAAAGGCTCGGATTCAGTAGTGAATCAAATCTGCAGAAATGGCGCGCGTTTCGGATAGTGCCAAAAACTCACCTCACCCTCGCCTTTACAAGAAATAATAACGTTTGAATGAATAAACTTTTGTTTTTACAAGCTGTGTGTGTATGCGCGACACGATTTACAAAACGTTACTCGCATTGTGGACTTGTACATCCAATCCTTGACATTTAGTGGGTGGGGTACTGATGATGCTCTCTGTGCAATTCTCCAATTCCACTCATGAGATGATTGCCTTCAATATATTTTAAACATCAGCACCATATGCTTTCACCTATTTAGTTTTCAAATTCCTTTTTTCATGCTTTAGAAAACAAAACTTTGGGAGGCAAGTGAAGAAAAACTTGAAAGTACTATGAGACAGAGTGATCTACATGAGATTGTGTTATCTTCCCTTCTATATGCCTTCTATAGTACAGTAAAACCTCAATAATAAGACCACCTCAAAATGAGGAATACAATCTTCCAGTCCATTTTCACTGTTTCGCTTTTGATTAAACCTTAATATTAAGACCACCTCAATATAGAGACCAGTTTTCAAAAATGAATGGTGAATGCTTAAAAACACACTAGATCAAGTTGGACTTATATTAGAGTTGTTTGTAACATAACAATGTGTAGTGGATTTAAATCAACGGCAAAATGTGTGCCCAACCCTAAACATTGGTACTGCACTGTACAGCCGGAGCTACCCTGGTGGATAACCTCGCACCATTACAAATTTATGCTAGCTTGGTATGACAGAATATACTTTGGTTTTGAATTTTTCATTTATATTAAATATTTTGTCCTTTTGTTTATTAAATAAGATATTGATTATGTGATGAGGTTTGATTTTCTATGTATGGTCATTGTGTCCAAGACATTGTAACATTGTAACCTGGATGCATTCTATAGCAGCAGCATCTTTCTATCTGTTGTATTTTATTCTGTTATTTGCAGATTTTGAGAAACCAAGCCATGAAGGTCTTGTCGTCTGCGCCAACAGTGCTGTATATGAGATACTTCGAGTAAACATAAATCAAATTGGTCAAATACTACATCAAGTGAACGAGTCATGTTCTACATAAATAATTCATATTATACAGCCTGGGAGAAGATAATGTTCAACACAATGATTCAATCAGTAAGTTATGTTTCTTTAACATACAGTCAGACCTCTTCATTCACATTCATTGGACCAATTGGTTCGGAATTTCATTTTAAATAATACATAGTTTTGAATAGCTCATTTCAATTTGATGTGCTGTGATTGTTACCAGTTCTCTCCCTTTATCCCTTCTAGAGTTGTCTTTCTTTATCTTTTGTATAGTATATGTATAATATATAACTCATGTACATATAGAAGGGATAAAGAGAGAGAACTCTAGAAGGGATAAATGGAGAGAATGCCTGACAATTTCTTGTGTTGTATCAGGGCTTAGGTAGATACTATCTACTAGCCCTGGTTGTATGCAGTATGTAAAGTTTTTGAATTGGACTTGTAATTTACCTGCATACATCAGTTATGATTATTTAATGATGTTGATGTTGAATTTGTTCGGGTCCGCGACTCGGAAGCGGCGTCTATGGTACTTATACTGGCAAGAATTTCCAGAAAAACTGTCCATTTTACGAACTTCAAATCTTCATAACATTTTTATTTAAATTGATACAAATGTATTTTGAAAATCTAAAAAGTTCTGTGTTTGTTTTACTTCGCAGATTATGTTGCAAGTAATAAGTTAAACTGAGGTAAAAGTTATTTTCAAATTTAGCTGGGGTTGCTAATACATGAAGTGTCATTATCCGTATAGATTTATAAATTGTGCTCCATCGGCCCCTGTTAATATAACATCTGCAACAGAGGCTTTACTTCTTAGGGACATCATGCATTGAGAAAAAAGCTACTCTTTGAACTCACCATTACCTTGTTCACTTGAGCATTATGTATTAATTGTATTTGAAGTGTTAAAAGGTTTCTAAGGATATGTTTTTTTCTGATTTCATCTTCTGTTGTTGAATTATTTGAATTAAACCAGTCAGTTGGTAATTATTTTCATATTAAAGCGCAATTTGTAATTGTAGTGACATTGAAATGGTGTAAGATACATATTTATATAGAGGTTTAGGAAGTCATATTCTCTGTAGCAGTTTGTTCATAATGCTGTTGACTATGTTTTCATTTGTATACTTTGACTGATACTGTCACAATATTGTCTTGATCTGTGAACGATCAAAATTACAGTTAAAATTGAAGACATTTTTGTTTCATCGAATAAAATTCCATTTGTCTTTGCATAAACTTCGAAGTACGAAGGCATGCATGCAGTTCTTCAATTTGGTTAAATTAATATTAATTAATTACTAATAAATTTGAATTAAAATTAATTACCAAATACTTATGTATAATTATGTCGCCCCCATATTGGGTTATCTGTCTGTCCATCTGTCTGTCACAAATGGTGTCCGCTTCATAACTTTTGAACCACTTGAAGGATTTGAACTTCCCGCAAATGTTCCCCATGTTGAGAGTAATATTATGGTAATGTTCTGTTTCATACTTATCTTGTATGGCCAACTTTTTCATTAGTGACAGATTTATTTAATAACGGATAATACATGATTATTTTGTTCTTTACAGATACACCATTATTGTTCACCCTACATGTGGATCATTGGAACAACACTTATGATGGTCAGTGGTATAAATAGCAGCTCATACTTCATATCGACAATGTGGTAACAGACCTGATACATGAGTGCAGTGCTGTGTACTTAATGCAGGGTTATCTTTATTTTTATCTTATTGAAAAATGCTGGTGAGTGATATTTTTAGTTCTTGAATATTTATTTGATTTGAGAGATTTAGGCCCATCAGTTAATATTCACTTAAATATTATGTCCCTAAAACCAATGGGTCTATCTTGTTGAAACGTTTCATGATTGATAATTGGCTTTGCATTTTTCCTTTATAAAAAATGCTGAACTATTTGGGTTGTAATGGTACCGCAACAAGAAACCTTATAAAACGTGCATGGGATACCAATGATGAATTTAAAAAGGATTTTGTGGATTTGATAATTAATCGGCATGCTAATTGAGTTATGCAAAATAAATGTTTATAAATTAAAAGCAGCCTGACACTTCTGATAGCTGACACTGCTGATAGCCCTGTTTGCCCTTACACATTCTCAACTCTTAGTGAATTGTGTGCTGATGTATCCCAGGGATATGTGTGGGGACGCATTGTCTTGTGAATGCAGCTTTCTCTATATACAGACTGTATCTTTCTTCAACTCGAATTGCTTTCCTCTCTAACTATTATTTGTTCATTGCTTTATTTATCACCTAACTTCTGTTTATTGTTCACTACTTAATTTCTTTGTTTACTGTTTATTGTTTTCTGTTTCTTATTTTCTGTTCTTTGTTTTTGTTTACTGTTCAGTTTTTGTTTACTGTTCAGTTTTTCTTGTTTACTGTTCTTTGTTTATTGTTTACTGTTCTTTGTTTATTGTTCTTTGTTTACAGTTTACTGTTATTTGTGTATTGTTTACAGTTCTTTGTTTATTGTTTACAGTTCTTTGTTTATTGTTTACAGTTCTTTGTTTATTGGTGACTGTTCTTTGTTTATTGGTGACTCTTCTTTGTATATTGTTTACTGTTCTTTGTTAATTATTTACTGTTCTTTGTTTATTGTTTACAGTTCTTTATTTATTGGTGACTGTTCTTTGTTTATTAGTGACTGTTCTTTGTTTATTGTTTACTGTTCTTTGTTTATTGTTTACAGTTCTTTGTTTATTGTTTATTGTTTATTGTTTACTGTTCTTTGTTTACTGTTTATTGTTCTTTGTTTATTGTTATTTGTTTCTTATTTACAGTTCATTGTTTATTATTTACAGTTCTTTGTTTATTGTTTACAGTTCTTTGTTTATTTTGTACAGTTCTTTGTTTATTGTTTACAGTTCTTTGTTTATTGGTGACTGTTCTTTGTTTATTGGTGATTGTTCTTTGTTTATTGGTGACTGTTCTTTGTTTATTGTTTACTGTTTATTGTTCTTTGTTTATTCTTTATTCACCTTTCATTTACTGAACTCTGCTTTGCTATTTACTGCTTTTTCTGTTTTACTGTGCAACTTCTGTTTTCATTGCCCCCTTGTTTGTTCCCTCATTATGCTCCCCTACTTACTGCATAGTATGAACGAGTCGCAAACTGCGTAACATGAACAGGTTAAAAACTGTATAACGTGAACGAGTCTGATACTGCATAATGCCCTCGTGAATTACTGCATGACGTGACATGTCACAATGTGCATACCGTGAACGAGTCACATAGTCAAAGTGAACGAGTCACAATTTGCATAACGTGGAAGAGTCACATACTGCACAAAGTGAACATACTGCATAATGAGCCACTTCGTGTATACTGTGAGATTAGGCACCATTGTTACAGCATACGTGAACGAGTCACATATCTTGAGTTGATAATCTTAAGATTTTAATACCCTCTTGTCGTGAACATGTCACAAATTGCGTAAGGTGAGCTAGTCACATTCTGCATGAAGTGGACATGATGCATTCTGTATAACTTGAACAAGTCGCATACTGTATATCGTACCGAACAAGTTAAAAACTGTGTAACGTTATCGAGTCTTAAACTGCGTAACGCGTCACTTACTGCATAACAAGACATATTTATTATATTCTTTATAATTTTCAGAGATGATGAGTTGCTTACCTTAGTAATGCTTCAGTCCATATTGGTCGGTACGTCAAACATAACCAAAGAAAAGATAATGAAGTAAGTGAAACTAAATCTGCCATCAATATATCAAGTGTTACGTGGAAAACTGCTCCAATGCAGTGTTGTTGAAGATGAAATTAAAATAGTTTTGCCCCAAACAATCATAATGATGTTTTTATTATTCAAGATATAGACTTGGAGTATTACAGTGTTCACCAATAAATGTGTTTTAAAACTTTTCGGTGCAATATCTGTTGAAATTGCATTTTGCAAAGTGTCGATTTCTTATTCTACATTGTGAATAATATATATTCTACCTTACAATTTCATACAAACATTGATAAGTAAATGAAAAATGTTCGGCATTATTCCCATTATGATGTGTATAGTGTATAAGAACCATAAGTCCAGCACCAGGGACTCTTTAAAAGGGTATATATAATAATATCTGTTCATTCTTTTATCTTTAGGAGGATTTGGTGGATGATACAACTGAGTTACATCCCTTGTCAGTCTGGTGTCTTGATATTTTCTCAAAGAAAGCCGCTCCTGTCAGGTAAACAATAATTCTAAACCAGTCTATGATAAGGAGGCTAAAAATTAAAAGTTACGAAGTCATTTTAATAATGTAAAAAAAACAATCTTTTTTTTATGCCCCACTCTGAAAAGGGGGGCATATAGATTTGTCCTTCTGTATGTCACAAAAGCTTATGTCACTCATATCTCCAAAATGTTCACCAGCCTGTATAGTTGTGTACCTGGGGTTTCATTTTTGGCTGTGTCCACTAAGTGCAAAGTTATGGCCCTTGACTTAGTACTAAATGGGATACATGTAGTAGTTAAGGGTTTTATCCCTGCTCCATTATGCATTATTATTAACCTAGCTTGTTCATCTTGATTGGTGACTGTTCTTTGTTTATTGTTTACTGTTCTTTGTTTATTGTTTACAGTTCTTTGTTTATTGTTTACGGTTCTTTGTTTATTGTTTACTGTTCTTTGTTTACTGTTTACTGTTATTTGTTTATTGTTTACAGTTCTTTGTTTATTTTGTACAGTTTATTGTTTACAGTTCTTTGTTTATTGGTGACTGTTCTTTGTTTATTGGTGACTGTTCTTTGTTTATTGTTTACTTTCTTTGTTTATTGTTTACAGGTCTGTGTTTATTGTTTACTGTTTACTGTTCTTTGTTCTTTGTTTATTGTTCTTTGTTTATTGTTTACAGTTCATTGTTTACAGTTCATTGTTTATTATTTACAGTTCTTTGTTTATTGTTTACAGTTCTTTGTTTATTTTGTACAGTTCTTTGTTTATTGTTTACAGTTCTTTGTTTATTGGCGACTGTTTATTGTTTACTGTTCTTTGTTTACTGTTTATTGTTCTTTGTTTATTGTTATTTGTTTCTTGTTTACAGTTCATTGTTTATTATTTACAGTTCTTTGTTTATTGTTTACAGTTCTTTGTTTATTGGTGACTGTTCTTTGTTTATTGTTTACAGTTCTTTGTTTATTGGTGACTGTTTATTGTTTACTGTTCTTTGTTTACTGTTTATTGTTCTTTGTTTACTGTTTATTCACCTTTCATTTACTGAACTCTGCTTTGCTATTTACTGCTTTTTCTGTTTTACTGTGCAACTTCTGTTTTCATTGCCCCCTTGTTTGTTCCCTCATTATGCTCCCCTACTTACTGCATAGTATGAACGAGTCGCAAACTGCGTAACATGAACAGGTTAAAAACTGTATAACGTGAACGAGTCTGATACTGCATAATGCCCTCGTGAATTACTGCATGACGTGACATGTCACAATGTGCATACCGTGAACGAGTCACATAGTCAAAGTGAACGAGTCACAATTTGCATAACGTGGAAGAGTCACATACTGCACAAAGTGAACATACTGCATAATGAGCCACTTCGTGTATACTGTGAGATTAGGCACCATTGTTACAGCATACGTGAACAAGTCACATATCTTGAGTTGATAATCTTAAGATTTTAATACCCTCTTGTCGTGAACATGTCACAAATTGCGTAAGGTGAGCTAGTCACATTCTGCATGAAGTGGACATGATGCATTCTGTATAACTTGAACAAGTCGCATACTGTATATCGTACCGAACAAGTTAAAAACTGTGTAACGTTATCGAGTCTTAAACTGCGTAACGCGTCACTTACTGCATAACAAGACATATTTATTATATTCTTTATAATTTTCAGAGATGATGAGTTGCTTACCTTAGTAATGCTTCAGTCCATATTGGTCGGTACGTCAAACATAACCAAAGAAAAGATAATGAAGTAAGTGAAACTAAATCTGCCATCAATATATCAAGTGTTACGTGGAAAACTGCTCCAATGCAGTGTTGTTGAAGATGAAATTAAAATAGTTTTGCCCCAAACAATCATAATGATGTTTTTATTATTCAAGATATAGACTTGGAGTATTACAGTGTTCACCAATAAATGTGTTTTAAAACTTTTCGGTGCAATATCTGTTGAAATTGCATTTTGCAAAGTGTCGATTTCTTATTCTACATTGTGAATAATATATATTCTACCTTACAATTTCATACAAACATTGATAAGTAAATGAAAAATGTTCGGCATTATTCCCATTATGATGTGTATAGTGTATAAGAACCATAAGTCCAGCACCAGGGACTCTTTAAAAGGGTATATATAATAATATCTGTTCATTCTTTTATCTTTAGGAGGATTTGGTGGATGATACAACTGAGTTACATCCCTTGTCAGTCTGGTGTCTTGATATTTTCTCAAAGAAAGCCGCTCCTGTCAGGTAAACAATAATTCTAAACCAGTCTATTATAAGGAGGCTAAAAATTAAAAGTTACGAAGTCATTATAATAATGTAAAAAGAACAATCTTTTTTTTATGCCCCACTCTGAAAAGGGGGGCATATATATTTGTCCTTCTGTATGTCACAAAAGCTTATGTCACTCATATCTCCAAATGTTCACCAGCCTGTATAGTTGTGTACCTGGGGTTTCATTTTTGGCTGTGTCCACTAAGTGCAAAGTTATGGCCCTTGACTTAGTACTAAATGGGATACATGTAGTAGTTAAGGGTTTTATCCCTGCTCCATTATGCATTATTATTAACCTAGCTTGTTCATCTTGATTGGTGACTGTTCTTTGTTTATTGTTTACTGTTCTTTGTTTATTGTTTACAGTTCTTTGTTTATTGTTTACGGTTCTTTGTTTATTGTTTACTGTTCTTTGTTTACTGTTTACTGTTATTTGTTTATTGTTTACAGTTCTTTGTTTATTTTGTACAGTTTATTGTTTACAGTTCTTTGTTTATTGGTGACTGTTCTTTGTTTATTGGTGACTGTTCTTTGTTTATTGTTTACTTTCTTTGTTTATTGTTTACAGTTCTTTGTTTATTGTTTACTGTTTACTGTTCTTTGTTCTTTGTTTATTGTTTACAGTTCATTGTTTACAGTTCATTGTTTACAGTTCATTGTTTATTATTTACAGTTCTTTGTTTATTGTTTACAGTTCTTTGTTTATTTTGTACAGTTCTTTGTTTATTGTTTACAGTTCTTTGTTTATTGGTGACTGTTTATTGTTTACTGTTCTTTGTTTACTGTTTATTGTTCTTTGTTTATTGTTATTTGTTTCTTGTTTACAGTTCATTGTTTATTATTTACAGTTCTTTGTTTATTGTTTACAGTTCTTTGTTTATTGGTGACTGTTCTTTGTTTATTGTTTACAGTTCTTTGTTTATTGGTGACTGTTTATTGTTTACTGTTCTTTGTTTACTGTTTATTGTTCTTTGTTTACTGTTTATTCACCTTTCATTTACTGAACTCTGCTTTGCTATTTACTGCTTTTTCTGTTTTACTGTGCAACTTCTGTTTTCATTGCCCCCTTGTTTGTTCCCTCATTATGCTCCCCTACTTACTGCATAGTATGAACGAGTCGCAAACTGCGTAACATGAACAGGTTAAAAACTGTATAACGTGAACGAGTCTGATACTGCATAATGCCCTCGTGAATTACTGCATGACGTGACATGTCACAATGTGCATACCGTGAACGAGTCACATAGTCAAAGTGAACGAGTCACAATTTGCATAACGTGGAAGAGTCACATACTGCACAAAGTGAACATACTGCATAATGAGCCACTTCGTGTATACTGTGAGATTAGGCACCATTGTTACAGCATACGTGAACGAGTCACATATCTTGAGTTGATAATCTTAAGATTTTAATACCCTCTTGTCGTGAACATGTCACAAATTGCGTAAGGTGAGCTAGTCACATTCTGCATGAAGTGGACATGATGCATTCTGTATAACTTGAACAAGTCGCATACTGTATATCGTACCGAACAAGTTAAAAACTGTGTAACGTTATCGAGTCTTAAACTGCGTAACGCGTCACTTACTGCATAACAAGACATATTTATTATATTCTTTATAATTTTCAGAGATGACGAGTTGCTTACCTTAGTAATGCTTCAGTCCATATTGGTCGGTACGTCAAACATAACCAAAGAAAAGATAATGAAGTAAGTGAAACTAAATCTGCCATCAATATATCAAGTGTTACGTGGAAAACTGCTCCAATGCAGTGTTGTTGAAGATGAAATTAAAATAGTTTTGCCCCAAACAATCATAATGATGTTTTTATTATTCAAGATATAGACTTGGAGTATTACAGTGTTCACCAATAAATGTGTTTTAAAACTTTTCGGTGCAATATCTGTTGAAATTGCATTTTGCAAAGTGTCGATTTCTTATTCTACATTGTGAATAATATATATTCTACCTTACAATTTCATACAAACATTGATAAGTAAATGAAAAATGTTCGGCATTATTCCCATTATGATGTGTATAGTGTATAAGAACCATAAGTCCAGCACCAGGGACTCTTTAAAAGGGTATATATAATAATATCTGTTCATTCTTTTATCTTTAGGAGGATTTGGTGGATGATACAACTGAGTTACATCCCTTGTCAGTCTGGTGTCTTGATATTTTCTCAAAGAAAGCCGCTCCTGTCAGGTAAACAATAATTCTAAACCAGTCTATGATAAGGAGGCTAAAAATTAAAAGTTACGAAGTCATTATAATAATGTAAAAAAAACAATCTTTTTTTTATGCCCCACTCTGAAAAGGGGGGCATATAGATTTGTCCTTCTGTATGTCACAAAAGCTTATGTCACTCATATCTCCAAAATGTTCACCAGCCTGTATAGTTGTGTACCTGGGGTTTCATTTTTGGCTGTGTCCACTAAGTGCAAAGTTATGGCCCTTGACTTAGTACTAAATGGGATACATGTAGTAGTTAAGGGTTTTATCCCTGCTCCATTATGCATTATTATTAACCTAGCTTGTTCATCTTGATTGGTGACTGTTCTTTGTTTATTGTTTACTGTTCTTTGTTTATTGTTTACAGTTCTTTGTTTATTGTTTACGGTTCTTTGTTTATTGTTTACTGTTCTTTGTTTACTGTTTACTGTTATTTGTTTATTGTTTACAGTTCTTTGTTTATTTTGTACAGTTTATTGTTTACAGTTCTTTGTTTATTGGTGACTGTTCTTTGTTTATTGGTGACTGTTCTTTGTTTATTGTTTACTTTCTTTGTTTATTGTTTACAGGTCTGTGTTTATTGTTTACTGTTTACTGTTCTTTGTTCTTTGTTTATTGTTCTTTGTTTATTGTTTACAGTTCATTGTTTACAGTTCATTGTTTATTATTTACAGTTCTTTGTTTATTGTTTACAGTTCTTTGTTTATTTTGTACAGTTCTTTGTTTATTGTTTACAGTTCTTTGTTTATTGGTGACTGTTTATTGTTTACTGTTCTTTGTTTACTGTTTATTGTTCTTTGTTTATTGTTATTTGTTTCTTGTTTACAGTTCATTGTTTATTATTTACAGTTCTTTGTTTATTGTTTACAGTTCTTTGTTTATTGGTGACTGTTCTTTGTTTATTGTTTACAGTTCTTTGTTTATTGGTGACTGTTTATTGTTTACTGTTCTTTGTTTACTGTTTATTGTTCTTTGTTTACTGTTTATTCACCTTTCATTTACTGAACTCTGCTTTGCTATTTACTGCTTTTTCTGTTTTACTGTGCAACTTCTGTTTTCATTGCCCCCTTGTTTGTTCCCTCATTATGCTCCCCTACTTACTGCATAGTATGAACGAGTCGCAAACTGCGTAACATGAACAGGTTAAAAACTGTATAACGTGAACGAGTCTGATACTGCATAATGCCCTCGTGAATTACTGCATGACGTGACATGTCACAATGTGCATACCGTGAACGAGCCACATAGTCAAAGTGAACGAGTCACAATTTGGATAACGTGGAAGAGTCACATACTGCACAAAGTGAACATACTGCATAATGAGCCACTTCGTGTATACTGTGAGATTAGGCACCATTGTTACAGCATACGTGAACAAGTCACATATCTTGAGTTGATAATCTTAAGATTTTAATACCCTCTTGTCGTGAACATGTCACAAATTGCGTAAGGTGAGCTAGTCACATTCTGCATGAAGTGGACATGATGCATTCTGTATAACTTGAACAAGTCGCATACTGTATATCGTACCGAACAAGTTAAAAACTGTGTAACGTTATCGAGTCTTAAACTGCGTAACGCGTCACTTACTGCATAACAAGACATATTTATTATATTCTTTATAATTTTCAGAGATGATGAGTTGCTTACCTTAGTAATGCTTCAGTCCATATTGGTCGGTACGTCAAACATAACCAAAGAAAAGATAATGAAGTAAGTGAAACTAAATCTGCCATCAATATATCAAGTGTTACGTGGAAAACTGCTCCAATGCAGTGTTGTTGAAGATGAAATTAAAATAGTTTTGCCCCAAACAATCATAATGATGTTTTTATTATTCAAGATATAGACTTGGAGTATTACAGTGTTCACCAATAAATGTGTTTTAAAACTTTTCGGTGCAATATCTGTTGAAATTGCATTTTGCAAAGTGTCGATTTCTTATTCTACATTGTGAATAATATATATTCTACCTTACAATTTCATACAAACATTGATAAGTAAATGAAAAATGTTCGGCATTATTCCCATTATGATGTGTATAGTGTATAAGAACCATAAGTCCAGCACCAGGGACTCTTTAAAAGGGTATATATAATAATATCTGTTCATTCTTTTATCTTTAGGAGGATTTGGTGGATGATACAACTGAGTTACATCCCTTGTCAGTCTGGTGTCTTGATATTTTCTCAAAGAAAGCCGCTCCTGTCAGGTAAACAATAATTCTAAACCAGTCTATTATAAGGAGGCTAAAAATTAAAAGTTACGAAGTCATTATAATAATGTAAAAAAAACAATCTTTTTTTTATGCCCCACTCTGAAAAGGGGGGCATATAGATTTGTCCTTCTGTATGTCACAAAAGCTTATGTCACTCATATCTCCAAAATGTTCACCAGCCTGTATAGTTGTGTACCTGGGGTTTCATTTTTGGCTGTGTCCACTAAGTGCAAATATGGCCCTTGACTTAGTACTAAATCGGATACATGAAGTAGTTAAGGTTTTTATCCCTGCTCCATTATGCATTATTATTAACCTAGCTTGTTCATCTTGATTGGTGACTGTTCTTTGTTTATTGTTTACTGTTCTTTGTTTATTGTTTACAGTTCTTTGTTTATTGTTTACGGTTCTTTGTTTATTGTTTACTGTTCTTTGTTTACTGTTTACTGTTATTTGTTTATTGTTTACAGTTCTTTGTTTATTTTGTACAGTTTATTGTTTACAGTTCTTTGTTTATTGGTGACTGTTCTTTGTTTATTGGTGACTGTTCTTTGTTTATTGTTTACTTTCTTTGTTTATTGTTTACAGTTCTGTGTTTATTGTTTACTGTTTACTGTTCTTTGTTCTTTGTTTATTGTTCTTTGTTTATTGTTTACAGTTCATTGTTTACAGTTCATTGTTTATTATTTACAGTTCTTTGTTTATTGTTTACAGTTCTTTGTTTATTTTGTACAGTTCTTTGTTTATTGTTTGCAGTTCTTTGTTTATTGGTGACTGTTTATTGTTTACTGTTCTTTGTTTACTGTTTATTGTTCTTTGTTTATTGTTATTTGTTTCTTGTTTACAGTTCATTGTTTATTATTTACAGTTCTTTGTTTATTGTTTACAGTTCTTTGTTTTATTGGTGACTGTTCTTTGTTTATTGTTTACAGTTCTTTGTTTATTGGTGACTGTTTATTGTTTACTGTTCTTTGTTTACTGTTTATTGTTCTTTGTTTACTGTTTATTCACCTTTCATTTACTGAACTCTGCTTTGCTATTTACTGCTTTTTCTGTTTTACTGTGCAACTTCTGTTTTCATTGCCCCCTTGTTTGTTCCCTCATTATGCTCCCCTACTTACTGCATAGTATGAACGAGTCGCAAACTGCGTAACATGAACAGGTTAAAAACTGTATAACGTGAACGAGTCTGATACTGCATAATGCCCTCGTGAATTACTGCATGACGTGACATGTCACAATGTGCATACCGTGAACGAGTCACATAGTCAAAGTGAACGAGTCACAATTTGCATAACGTGGAAGAGTCACATACTGCACAAAGTGAACATACTGCATAATGAGCCACTTCGTGTATACTGTGAGATTAGGCACCATTGTTACAGCATACGTGAACGAGTCACATATCTTGAGTTGATAATCTTAAGATTTTAATACCCTCTTGTCGTGAACATGTCACAAATTGCGTAAGGTGAGCTAGTCACATTCTGCATGAAGTGGACATGATGCATTCTGTATAACTTGAACAAGTCGCATACTGTATATCGTACCGAACAAGTTAAAAACTGTGTAACGTTATCGAGTCTTAAACTGCGTAACGCGTCACTTACTGCATAACAAGACATATTTATTATATTCTTTATAATTTTCAGAGATGATGAGTTGCTTACCTTAGTAATGCTTCAGTCCATATTGGTCGGTACGTCAAACATAACCAAAGAAAAGATAATGAAGTAAGTGAAACTAAATCTGCCATCAATATATCAAGTGTTACGTGGAAAACTGCTCCAATGCAGTGTTGTTGAAGATGAAATTAAAATAGTTTTGCCCCAAACAATCATAATGATGTTTTTATTATTCAAGATATAGACTTGGAGTATTACAGTGTTCACCAATAAATGTGTTTTAAAACTTTTCGGTGCAATATCTGTTGAAATTGCATTTTGCAAAGTGTCGATTTCTTATTCTACATTGTGAATAATATATATTCTACCTTACAATTTCATACAAACATTGATAAGTAAATGAAAAATGTTCGGCATTATTCCCATTATGATGTGTATAGTGTATAAGAACCATAAGTCCAGCACCAGGGACTCTTTAAAAGGGTATATATAATAATATCTGTTCATTCTTTTATCTTTAGGAGGATTTGGTGGATGATACAACTGAGTTACATCCCTTGTCAGTCTGGTGTCTTGATATTTTCTCAAAGAAAGCCGCTCCTGTCAGGTAAACAATAATTCTAAACCAGTCTATGATAAGGAGGCTAAAAATTAAAAGTTACGAAGTCATTATAATAATGTAAAAAAAACAATCTTTTTTTTATGCCCCACTCTGAAAAGGGGGGCATATAGATTTGTCCTTCTGTATGTCACAAAAGCTTATGTCACTCATATCTCCAAAATGTTCACCAGCCTGTATAGTTGTGTACCTGGGGTTTCATTTTTGGCTGTGTCCACTAAGTGCAAAGTTATGGCCCTTGACTTAGTACTAAATGGGATACATGTAGTAGTTAAGGGTTTTATCCCTGCTCCATTATGCATTATTATTAACCTAGCTTGTTCATCTTGATTGGTGACTGTTCTTTGTTTATTGTTTACTGTTCTTTGTATATTGTTTACAGTTCTTTGTTTATTGTTTACGGTTCTTTGTTTATTGTTTACTGTTCTTTGTTTACTGTTTACTGTTATTTGTTTATTGTTTACAGTTCTTTGTTTATTTTGTACAGTTTATTGTTTACAGTTCTTTGTTTATTGGTGACTGTTCTTTGTTTATTGGTGACTGTTCTTTGTTTATTGTTTACTTTCTTTGTTTATTGTTTACAGGTCTGTGTTTATTGTTTACTGTTTACTGTTCTTTGTTCTTTGTTTATTGTTCTTTGTTTATTGTTTACAGTTCATTGTTTACAGTTCATTGTTTATTATTTACAGTTCTTTGTTTATTGTTTACAGTTCTTTGTTTATTTTGTACAGTTCTTTGTTTATTGTTTACAGTTCTTTGTTTATTGGTGACTGTTTATTGTTTACTGTTCTTTGTTTACTGTTTATTGTTCTTTGTTTATTGTTATTTGTTTCTTGTTTACAGTTCATTGTTTATTATTTACAGTTCTTTGTTTATTGTTTACAGTTCTTTGTTTATTGGTGACTGTTCTTTGTTTATTGTTTACAGTTCTTTGTTTATTGGTGACTGTTTATTGTTTACTGTTCTTTGTTTACTGTTTATTGTTCTTTGTTTACTGTTTATTCACCTTTCATTTACTGAACTCTGCTTTGCTATTTACTGCTTTTTCTGTTTTACTGTGCAACTTCTGTTTTCATTGCCCCCTTGTTTGTTCCCTCATTATGCTCCCCTACTTACTGCATAGTATGAACGAGTCGCAAACTGCGTAACATGAACAGGTTAAAAACTGTATAACGTGAACGAGTCTGATACTGCATAATGCCCTCGTGAATTACTGCATGACGTGACATGTCACAATGTGCATACCGTGAACGAGTCACATAGTCAAAGTGAACGAGTCACAATTTGCATAACGTGGAAGAGTCACATACTGCACAAAGTGAACATACTGCATAATGAGCCACTTCGTGTATACTGTGAGATTAGGCACCATTGTTACAGCATACGTGAACGAGTCACATATCTTGAGTTGATAATCTTAAGATTTTAATACCCTCTTGTCGTGAACATGTCACAAATTGCGTAAGGTGAGCTAGTCACATTCTGCATGAAGTGGACATGATGCATTCTGTATAACTTGAACAAGTCGCATACTGTATATCGTACCGAACAAGTTAAAAACTGTGTAACGTTATCGAGTCTTAAACTGCGTAACGCGTCACTTACTGCATAACAAGACATATTTATTATATTCTTTATAATTTTCAGAGATGATGAGTTGCTTACCTTAGTAATGCTTCAGTCCATATTGGTCGGTACGTCAAACATAACCAAAGAAAAGATAATGAAGTAAGTGAAACTAAATCTGCCATCAATATATCAAGTGTTACGTGGAAAACTGCTCCAATGCAGTGTTGTTGAAGATGAAATTAAAATAGTTTTGCCCCAAACAATCATAATGATGTTTTTATTATTCAAGATATAGACTTGGAGTATTACAGTGTTCACCAATAAATGTGTTTTAAAACTTTTCGGTGCAATATCTGTTGAAATTGCATTTTGCAAAGTGTCGATTTCTTATTCTACATTGTGAATAATATATATTCTACCTTACAATTTCATACAAACATTGATAAGTAAATGAAAAATGTTCGGCATTATTCCCATTATGATGTGTATAGTGTATAAGAACCATAAGTCCAGCACCAGGGACTCTTTAAAAGGGTATATATAATAATATCTGTTCATTCTTTTATCTTTAGGAGGATTTGGTGGATGATACAACTGAGTTACATCCCTTGTCAGTCTGGTGTCTTGATATTTTCTCAAAGAAAGCCGCTCCTGTCAGGTAAACAATAATTCTAAACCAGTCTATTATAAGGAGGCTAAAAATTAAAAGTTACGAAGTCATTATAATAATGTAAAAAAAACAATCTTTTTTTTATGCCCCACTCTGAAAAGGGGGGCATATAGATTTGTCCTTCTGTATGTCACAAAAGCTTATGTCACTCATATCTCCAAAATGTTCACCAGCCTGTATAGTTGTGTACCTGGGGTTTCATTTTTGGCTGTGTCCACTAAGTGCAAATATGGCCCTTGACTTAGTACTAAATCGGATACATGAAGTAGTTAAGGTTTTTATCCCTGCTCCATTATGCATTATTATTAACCTAGCTTGTTCATCTTGATTGGTGACTGTTCTTTGTTTATTGTTTACTGTTCTTTGTTTATTGTTTACAGTTCTTTGTTTATTGTTTACGGTTCTTTGTTTATTGTTTACTGTTCTTTGTTTACTGTTTACTGTTATTTGTTTATTGTTTACAGTTCTTTGTTTATTTTGTACAGTTTATTGTTTACAGTTCTTTGTTTATTGGTGACTGTTCTTTGTTTATTGGTGACTGTTCTTTGTTTATTGTTTACTTTCTTTGTTTATTGTTTACAGTTCTGTGTTTATTGTTTACTGTTTACTGTTCTTTGTTCTTTGTTTATTGTTCTTTGTTTATTGTTTACAGTTCATTGTTTACAGTTCATTGTTTATTATTTACAGTTCTTTGTTTATTGTTTACAGTTCTTTGTTTATTTTGTACAGTTCTTTGTTTATTGTTTGCAGTTCTTTGTTTATTGGTGACTGTTTATTGTTTACTGTTCTTTGTTTACTGTTTATTGTTCTTTGTTTATTGTTATTTGTTTCTTGTTTACAGTTCATTGTTTATTATTTACAGTTCTTTGTTTATTGTTTACAGTTCTTTGTTTATTGGTGACTGTTCTTTGTTTATTGTTTACAGTTCTTTGTTTATTGGTGACTGTTTATTGTTTACTGTTCTTTGTTTACTGTTTATTGTTCTTTGTTTACTGTTTATTCACCTTTCATTTACTGAACTCTGCTTTGCTATTTACTGCTTTTTCTGTTTTACTGTGCAACTTCTGTTTTCATTGCCCCCTTGTTTGTTCCCTCATTATGCTCCCCTACTTACTGCATAGTATGAACGAGTCGCAAACTGCGTAACATGAACAGGTTAAAAACTGTATAACGTGAACGAGTCTGATACTGCATAATGCCCTCGTGAATTACTGCATGACGTGACATGTCACAATGTGCATACCGTGAACGAGTCACATAGTCAAAGTGAACGAGTCACAATTTGCATAACGTGGAAGAGTCACATACTGCACAAAGTGAACATACTGCATAATGAGCCACTTCGTGTATACTGTGAGATTAGGCACCATTGTTACAGCATACGTGAACGAGTCACATATCTTGAGTTGATAATCTTAAGATTTTAATACCCTCTTGTCGTGAACATGTCACAAATTGCGTAAGGTGAGCTAGTCACATTCTGCATGAAGTGGACATGATGCATTCTGTATAACTTGAACAAGTCGCATACTGTATATCGTACCGAACAAGTTAAAAACTGTGTAACGTTATCGAGTCTTAAACTGCGTAACGCGTCACTTACTGCATAACAAGACATATTTATTATATTCTTTATAATTTTCAGAGATGATGAGTTGCTTACCTTAGTAATGCTTCAGTCCATATTGGTCGGTACGTCAAACATAACCAAAGAAAAGATAATGAAGTAAGTGAAACTAAATCTGCCATCAATATATCAAGTGTTACGTGGAAAACTGCTCCAATGCAGTGTTGTTGAAGATGAAATTAAAATAGTTTTGCCCCAAACAATCATAATGATGTTTTTATTATTCAAGATATAGACTTGGAGTATTACAGTGTTCACCAATAAATGTGTTTTAAAACTTTTCGGTGCAATATCTGTTGAAATTGCATTTTGCAAAGTGTCGATTTCTTATTCTACATTGTGAATAATATATATTCTACCTTACAATTTCATACAAACATTGATAAGTAAATGAAAAATGTTCGGCATTATTCCCATTATGATGTGTATAGTGTATAAGAACCATAAGTCCAGCACCAGGGACTCTTTAAAAGGGTATATATAATAATATCTGTTCATTCTTTTATCTTTAGGAGGATTTGGTGGATGATACAACTGAGTTACATCCCTTGTCAGTCTGGTGTCTTGATATTTTCTCAAAGAAAGCCGCTCCTGTCAGGTAAACAATAATTCTAAACCAGTCTATTATAAGGAGGCTAAAAATTAAAAGTTACGAAGTCATTATAATAATGTAAAAAAAACAATCTTTTTTTTATGCCCCACTCTGAAAAGGGGGGCATATAGATTTGTCCTTCTGTATGTCACAAAAGCTTATGTCACTCATATCTCCAAAATGTTCACCAGCCTGTATAGTTGTGTACCTGGGGTTTCATTTTTGGCTGTGTCCACTAAGTGCAAATATGGCCCTTGACTTAGTACTAAATCGGATACATGAAGTAGTTAAGGTTTTTATCCCTGCTCCATTATGCATTATTATTAACCTAGCTTGTTCATCTTGATTGGTGACTGTTCTTTGTTTATTGTTTACTGTTCTTTGTTTATTGTTTACAGTTCTTTGTTTATTGTTTACGGTTCTTTGTTTATTGTTTACTGTTCTTTGTTTACTGTTTACTGTTATTTGTTTATTGTTTACAGTTCTTTGTTTATTTTGTACAGTTTATTGTTTACAGTTCTTTGTTTATTGGTGACTGTTCTTTGTTTATTGGTGACTGTTCTTTGTTTATTGTTTACTTTCTTTGTTTATTGTTTACAGTTCTGTGTTTATTGTTTACTGTTTACTGTTCTTTGTTCTTTGTTTATTGTTCTTTGTTTATTGTTTACAGTTCATTGTTTACAGTTCATTGTTTATTATTTACAGTTCTTTGTTTATTGTTTACAGTTCTTTGTTTATTTTGTACAGTTCTTTGTTTATTGTTTGCAGTTCTTTGTTTATTGGTGACTGTTTATTGTTTACTGTTCTTTGTTTACTGTTTATTGTTCTTTGTTTATTGTTATTTGTTTCTTGTTTACAGTTCATTGTTTATTATTTACAGTTCTTTGTTTATTGTTTACAGTTCTTTGTTTTATTGGTGACTGTTCTTTGTTTATTGTTTACAGTTCTTTGTTTATTGGTGACTGTTTATTGTTTACTGTTCTTTGTTTACTGTTTATTGTTCTTTGTTTACTGTTTATTCACCTTTCATTTACTGAACTCTGCTTTGCTATTTACTGCTTTTTCTGTTTTACTGTGCAACTTCTGTTTTCATTGCCCCCTTGTTTGTTCCCTCATTATGCTCCCCTACTTACTGCATAGTATGAACGAGTCGCAAACTGCGTAACATGAACAGGTTAAAAACTGTATAACGTGAACGAGTCTGATACTGCATAATGCCCTCGTGAATTACTGCATGACGTGACATGTCACAATGTGCATACCGTGAACGAGTCACATAGTCAAAGTGAACGAGTCACAATTTGCATAACGTGGAAGAGTCACATACTGCACAAAGTGAACATACTGCATAATGAGCCACTTCGTGTATACTGTGAGATTAGGCACCATTGTTACAGCATACGTGAACGAGTCACATATCTTGAGTTGATAATCTTAAGATTTTAATACCCTCTTGTCGTGAACATGTCACAAATTGCGTAAGGTGAGCTAGTCACATTCTGCATGAAGTGGACATGATGCATTCTGTATAACTTGAACAAGTCGCATACTGTATATCGTACCGAACAAGTTAAAAACTGTGTAACGTTATCGAGTCTTAAACTGCGTAACGCGTCACTTACTGCATAACAAGACATATTTATTATATTCTTTATAATTTTCAGAGATGATGAGTTGCTTACCTTAGTAATGCTTCAGTCCATATTGGTCGGTACGTCAAACATAACCAAAGAAAAGATAATGAAGTAAGTGAAACTAAATCTGCCATCAATATATCAAGTGTTACGTGGAAAACTGCTCCAATGCAGTGTTGTTGAAGATGAAATTAAAATAGTTTTGCCCCAAACAATCATAATGATGTTTTTATTATTCAAGATATAGACTTGGAGTATTACAGTGTTCACCAATAAATGTGTTTTAAAACTTTTCGGTGCAATATCTGTTGAAATTGCATTTTGCAAAGTGTCGATTTCTTATTCTACATTGTGAATAATATATATTCTACCTTACAATTTCATACAAACATTGATAAGTAAATGAAAAATGTTCGGCATTATTCCCATTATGATGTGTATAGTGTATAAGAACCATAAGTCCAGCACCAGGGACTCTTTAAAAGGGTATATATAATAATATCTGTTCATTCTTTTATCTTTAGGAGGATTTGGTGGATGATACAACTGAGTTACATCCCTTGTCAGTCTGGTGTCTTGATATTTTCTCAAAGAAAGCCGCTCCTGTCAGGTAAACAATAATTCTAAACCAGTCTATGATAAGGAGGCTAAAAATTAAAAGTTACGAAGTCATTATAATAATGTAAAAAAAACAATCTTTTTTTTATGCCCCACTCTGAAAAGGGGGGCATATAGATTTGTCCTTCTGTATGTCACAAAAGCTTATGTCACTCATATCTCCAAAATGTTCACCAGCCTGTATAGTTGTGTACCTGGGGTTTCATTTTTGGCTGTGTCCACTAAGTGCAAAGTTATGGCCCTTGACTTAGTACTAAATGGGATACATGTAGTAGTTAAGGGTTTTATCCCTGCTCCATTATGCATTATTATTAACCTAGCTTGTTCATCTTGATTGGTGACTGTTCTTTGTTTATTGTTTACTGTTCTTTGTTTATTGTTTACAGTTCTTTGTTTATTGTTTACGGTTCTTTGTTTATTGTTTACTGTTCTTTGTTTACTGTTTACTGTTATTTGTTTATTGTTTACAGTTCTTTGTTTATTTTGTACAGTTTATTGTTTACAGTTCTTTGTTTATTGGTGACTGTTCTTTGTTTATTGGTGACTGTTCTTTGTTTATTGTTTACTTTCTTTGTTTATTGTTTACAGGTCTGTGTTTATTGTTTACTGTTTACTGTTCTTTGTTCTTTGTTTATTGTTCTTTGTTTATTGTTTACAGTTCATTGTTTACAGTTCATTGTTTATTATTTACAGTTCTTTGTTTATTGTTTACAGTTCTTTGTTTATTTTGTACAGTTCTTTGTTTATTGTTTACAGTTCTTTGTTTATTGGTGACTGTTTATTGTTTACTGTTCTTTGTTTACTGTTTATTGTTCTTTGTTTATTGTTATTTGTTTCTTGTTTACAGTTCATTGTTTATTATTTACAGTTCTTTGTTTATTGTTTACAGTTCTTTGTTTATTGGTGACTGTTCTTTGTTTATTGTTTACAGTTCTTTGTTTATTGGTGACTGTTTATTGTTTACTGTTCTTTGTTTACTGTTTATTGTTCTTTGTTTACTGTTTATTCACCTTTCATTTACTGAACTCTGCTTTGCTATTTACTGCTTTTTCTGTTTTACTGTGCAACTTCTGTTTTCATTGCCCCCTTGTTTGTTCCCTCATTATGCTCCCCTACTTACTGCATAGTATGAACGAGTCGCAAACTGCGTAACATGAACAGGTTAAAAACTGTATAACGTGAACGAGTCTGATACTGCATAATGCCCTCGTGAATTACTGCATGACGTGACATGTCACAATGTGCATACCGTGAACGAGTCACATAGTCAAAGTGAACGAGTCACAATTTGCATAACGTGGAAGAGTCACATACTGCACAAAGTGAACATACTGCATAATGAGCCACTTCGTGTATACTGTGAGATTAGGCACCATTGTTACAGCATACGTGAACGAGTCACATATCTTGAGTTGATAATCTTAAGATTTTAATACCCTCTTGTCGTGAACATGTCACAAATTGCGTAAGGTGAGCTAGTCACATTCTGCATGAAGTGGACATGATGCATTCTGTATAACTTGAACAAGTCGCATACTGTATATCGTACCGAACAAGTTAAAAACTGTGTAACGTTATCGAGTCTTAAACTGCGTAACGCGTCACTTACTGCATAACAAGACATATTTATTATATTCTTTATAATTTTCAGAGATGATGAGTTGCTTACCTTAGTAATGCTTCAGTCCATATTGGTCGGTACGTCAAACATAACCAAAGAAAAGATAATGAAGTAAGTGAAACTAAATCTGCCATCAATATATCAAGTGTTACGTGGAAAACTGCTCCAATGCAGTGTTGTTGAAGATGAAATTAAAATAGTTTTGCCCCAAACAATCATAATGATGTTTTTATTATTCAAGATATAGACTTGGAGTATTACAGTGTTCACCAATAAATGTGTTTTAAAACTTTTCGGTGCAATATCTGTTGAAATTGCATTTTGCAAAGTGTCGATTTCTTATTCTACATTGTGAATAATATATATTCTACCTTACAATTTCATACAAACATTGATAAGTAAATGAAAAATGTTCGGCATTATTCCCATTATGATGTGTATAGTGTATAAGAACCATAAGTCCAGCACCAGGGACTCTTTAAAAGGGTATATATAATAATATCTGTTCATTCTTTTATCTTTAGGAGGATTTGGTGGATGATACAACTGAGTTACATCCCTTGTCAGTCTGGTGTCTTGATATTTTCTCAAAGAAAGCCGCTCCTGTCAGGTAAACAATAATTCTAAACCAGTCTATTATAAGGAGGCTAAAAATTAAAAGTTACGAAGTCATTATAATAATGTAAAAAAAACAATCTTTTTTTTATGCCCCACTCTGAAAAGGGGGGCATATAGATTTGTCCTTCTGTATGTCACAAAAGCTTATGTCACTCATATCTCCAAAATGTTCACCAGCCTGTATAGTTGTGTACCTGGGGTTTCATTTTTGGCTGTGTCCACTAAGTGCAAATATGGCCCTTGACTTAGTACTAAATCGGATACATGAAGTAGTTAAGGTTTTTATCCCTGCTCCATTATGCATTATTATTAACCTAGCTTGTTCATCTTGATTGGTGACTGTTCTTTGTTTATTGTTTACTGTTCTTTGTTTATTGTTTACAGTTCTTTGTTTATTGTTTACGGTTCTTTGTTTATTGTTTACTGTTCTTTGTTTACTGTTTACTGTTATTTGTTTATTGTTTACAGTTCTTTGTTTATTTTGTACAGTTTATTGTTTACAGTTCTTTGTTTATTGGTGACTGTTCTTTGTTTATTGGTGACTGTTCTTTGTTTATTGTTTACTTTCTTTGTTTATTGTTTACAGTTCTGTGTTTATTGTTTACTGTTTACTGTTCTTTGTTCTTTGTTTATTGTTCTTTGTTTATTGTTTACAGTTCATTGTTTACAGTTCATTGTTTATTATTTACAGTTCTTTGTTTATTGTTTACAGTTCTTTGTTTATTTTGTACAGTTCTTTGTTTATTGTTTACAGTTCTTTGTTTATTGGTGACTGTTTATTGTTTACTGTTCTTTGTTTACTGTTCTTTGTTCTTTGTTTATTGTTATTTGTTTCTTGTTTACAGTTCATTGTTTATTATTTACAGTTCTTTGTTTATTGTTTACAGTTCTTTGTTTATTGGTGACTGTTCTTTGTTTATTGTTTACAGTTCTTTGTTTATTGGTGACTGTTTATTGTTTACTGTTCTTTGTTTACTGTTTATTGTTCTTTGTTTACTGTTTATTCACCTTTCATTTACTGAACTCTGCTTTGCTATTTACTGCTTTTTCTGTTTTACTGTGCAACTTCTGTTTTCATTGCCCCCTTGTTTGTTCCCTCATTATGCTCCCCTACTTACTGCATAGTATGAACGAGTCGCAAACTGCGTAACATGAACAGGTTAAAAACTGTATAACGTGAACGAGTCTGATACTGCATAATGCCCTCGTGAATTACTGCATGACGTGACATGTCACAATGTGCATACCGTGAACGAGTCACATAGTCAAAGTGAACGAGTCACAATTTGCATAACGTGGAAGAGTCACATACTGCACAAAGTGAACATACTGCATAATGAGCCACTTCGTGTATACTGTGAGATTAGGCACCATTGTTACAGCATACGTGAACGAGTCACATATCTTGAGTTGATAATCTTAAGATTTTAATACCCTCTTGTCGTGAACATGTCACAAATTGCGTAAGGTGAGCTAGTCACATTCTGCATGAAGTGGACATGATGCATTCTGTATAACTTGAACAAGTCGCATACTGTATATCGTACCGAACAAGTTAAAAACTGTGTAACGTTATCGAGTCTTAAACTGCGTAACGCGTCACTTACTGCATAACAAGACATATTTATTATATTCTTTATAATTTTCAGAGATGATGAGTTGCTTACCTTAGTAATGCTTCAGTCCATATTGGTCGGTACGTCAAACATAACCAAAGAAAAGATAATGAAGTAAGTGAAACTAAATCTGCCATCAATATATCAAGTGTTACGTGGAAAACTGCTCCAATGCAGTGTTGTTGAAGATGAAATTAAAATAGTTTTGCCCCAAACAATCATAATGATGTTTTTATTATTCAAGATATAGACTTGGAGTATTACAGTGTTCACCAATAAATGTGTTTTAAAACTTTTCGGTGCAATATCTGTTGAAATTGCATTTTGCAAAGTGTCGATTTCTTATTCTACATTGTGAATAATATATATTCTACCTTACAATTTCATACAAACATTGATAAGTAAATGAAAAATGTTCGGCATTATTCCCATTATGATGTGTATAGTGTATAAGAACCATAAGTCCAGCACCAGGGACTCTTTAAAAGGGTATATATAATAATGTCTGTTCATTCTTTTATCTTTAGGAGGATTTGGTGGATGATACGACTGAGTTACATCCCTTGTCAGTCTGGTGTCTTGATATTTTCTCAAAGAAAGCCGCTCCTGTCAGGTAAACAATAATTCTAAACCAGTCTATGATAAGGAGGCTAAAAATTAAAAGTTACGAAGTCATTATAATAATGTAAAAAAAACAATCTTTTTTTTATGCCCCACTCTGAAAAGGGGGGCATATAGATTTGTCCTTCTGTATGTCACAAAAGCTTATGTCACTCATATCTCCAAAATGTTCACCAGCCTGTATAGTTGTGTACCTGGGGTTTCATTTTTGGCTGTGTCCACTAAGTGCAAAGTTATGGCCCTTGACTTAGTACTAAATGGGATACATGTAGTAGTTAAGGGTTTTATCCCTGCTCCATTATGCATTATTATTAACCTAGCTTGTTCATCTTGATTGGTGACTGTTCTTTGTTTATTGTTTACTGTTCTTTGTTTATTGTTTACAGTTCTTTGTTTATTGTTTACGGTTCTTTGTTTATTGTTTACTGTTCTTTGTTTACTGTTTACTGTTATTTGTTTATTGTTTACAGTTCTTTGTTTATTTTGTACAGTTTATTGTTTACAGTTCTTTGTTTATTGGTGACTGTTCTTTGTTTATTGGTGACTGTTCTTTGTTTAGTGTTTACTTTCTTTGTTTATTGTTTACAGGTCTGTGTTTATTGTTTACTGTTTACTGTTCTTTGTTCTTTGTTTATTGTTCTTTGTTTATTGTTTACAGTTCATTGTTTACAGTTCATTGTTTATTATTTACAGTTCTTTGTTTATTGTTTACAGTTCTTTGTTTATTTTGTACAGTTCTTTGTTTATTGTTTACAGTTCTTTGTTTATTGGTGACTGTTTATTGTTTACTGTTCTTTGTTTACTGTTTATTGTTCTTTGTTTATTGTTATTTGTTTCTTGTTTACAGTTCATTGTTTATTATTTACAGTTCTTTGTTTATTGTTTACAGTTCTTTGTTTATTGGTGACTGTTCTTTGTTTATTGTTTACAGTTCTTTGTTTATTGGTGACTGTTTATTGTTTACTGTTCTTTGTTTACTGTTTATTGTTCTTTGTTTACTGTTTATTCACCTTTCATTTACTGAACTCTGCTTTGCTATTTACTGCTTTTTCTGTTTTACTGTGCAACTTCTGTTTTCATTGCCCCCTTGTTTGTTCCCTCATTATGCTCCCCTACTTACTGCATAGTATGAACGAGTCGCAAACTGCGTAACATGAACAGGTTAAAAACTGTATAACGTGAACGAGTCTGATACTGCATAATGCCCTCGTGAATTACTGCATGACGTGACATGTCACAATGTGCATACCGTGAACGAGTCACATAGTCAAAGTGAACGAGTCACAATTTGCATAACGTGGAAGAGTCACATACTGCACAAAGTGAACATACTGCATAATGAGCCACTTCGTGTATACTGTGAGATTAGGCACCATTGTTACAGCATACGTGAACGAGTCACATATCTTGAGTTGATAATCTTAAGATTTTAATACCCTCTTGTCGTGAACATGTCACAAATTGCGTAAGGTGAGCTAGTCACATTCTGCATGAAGTGGACATGATGCATTCTGTATAACTTGAACAAGTCGCATACTGTATATCGTACCGAACAAGTTAAAAACTGTGTAACGTTATCGAGTCTTAAACTGCGTAACGCGTCACTTACTGCATAACAAGACATATTTATTATATTCTTTATAATTTTCAGAGATGATGAGTTGCTTACCTTAGTAATGCTTCAGTCCATATTGGTCGGTACGTCAAACATAACCAAAGAAAAGATAATGAAGTAAGTGAAACTAAATCTGCCATCAATATATCAAGTGTTACGTGGAAAACTGCTCCAATGCAGTGTTGTTGAAGATGAAATTAAAATAGTTTTGCCCCAAACAATCATAATGATGTTTTTATTATTCAAGATATAGACTTGGAGTATTACAGTGTTCACCAATAAATGTGTTTTAAAACTTTTCGGTGCAATATCTGTTGAAATTGCATTTTGCAAAGTGTCGATTTCTTATTCTACATTGTGAATAATATATATTCTACCTTACAATTTCATACAAACATTGATAAGTAAATGAAAAATGTTCGGCATTATTCCCATTATGATGTGTATAGTGTATAAGAACCATAAGTCCAGCACCAGGGACTCTTTAAAAGGGTATATATAATAATATCTGTTCATTCTTTTATCTTTAGGAGGATTTGGTGGATGATACAACTGAGTTACATCCCTTGTCAGTCTGGTGTCTTGATATTTTCTCAAAGAAAGCCGCTCCTGTCAGGTAAACAATAATTCTAAACCAGTCTATTATAAGGAGGCTAAAAATTAAAAGTTACGAAGTCATTATAATAATGTAAAAAAAACAATCTTTTTTTTATGCCCCACTCTGAAAAGGGGGGCATATAGATTTGTCCTTCTGTATGTCACAAAAGCTTATGTCACTCATATCTCCAAAATGTTCACCAGCCTGTATAGTTGTGTACCTGGGGTTTCATTTTTGGCTGTGTCCACTAAGTGCAAATATGGCCCTTGACTTAGTACTAAATCGGATACATGAAGTAGTTAAGGTTTTTATCCCTGCTCCATTATGCATTATTATTAACCTAGCTTGTTCATCTTGATTGGTGACTGTTCTTTGTTTATTGTTTACTGTTCTTTGTTTATTGTTTACAGTTCTTTGTTTATTGTTTACGGTTCTTTGTTTATTGTTTACTGTTCTTTGTTTACTGTTTACTGTTATTTGTTTATTGTTTACAGTTCTTTGTTTATTTTGTACAGTTTATTGTTTACAGTTCTTTGTTTATTGGTGACTGTTCTTTGTTTATTGGTGACTGTTCTTTGTTTATTGTTTACTTTCTTTGTTTATTGTTTACAGTTCTGTGTTTATTGTTTACTGTTTACTGTTCTTTGTTCTTTGTTTATTGTTCTTTGTTTATTGTTTACAGTTCATTGTTTACAGTTCATTGTTTATTATTTACAGTTCTTTGTTTATTGTTTACAGTTCTTTGTTTATTTTGTACAGTTCTTTGTTTATTGTTTACAGTTCTTTGTTTATTGGTGACTGTTTATTGTTTACTGTTCTTTGTTTACTGTTTATTGTTCTTTGTTTATTGTTATTTGTTTCTTGTTTACAGTTCATTGTTTATTATTTACAGTTCTTTGTTTATTGTTTACAGTTCTTTGTTTATTGGTGACTGTTCTTTGTTTATTGTTTACAGTTCTTTGTTTATTGGTGACTGTTTATTGTTTACTGTTCTTTGTTTACTGTTTATTGTTCTTTGTTTACTGTTTATTCACCTTTCATTTACTGAACTCTGCTTTGCTATTTACTGCTTTTTCTGTTTTACTGTGCAACTTCTGTTTTCATTGCCCCCTTGTTTGTTCCCTCATTATGCTCCCCTACTTACTGCATAGTATGAACGAGTCGCAAACTGCGTAACATGAACAGGTTAAAAACTGTATAACGTGAACGAGTCTGATACTGCATAATGCCCTCGTGAATTACTGCATGACGTGACATGTCACAATGTGCATACCGTGAACGAGTCACATAGTCAAAGTGAACGAGTCACAATTTGCATAACGTGGAAGAGTCACATACTGCACAAAGTGAACATACTGCATAATGAGCCACTTCGTGTATATAGTGAGATTAGGCACCATTGTTACAGCATACGTGAACGAGTCACATATCTTGAGTTGATAATCTTAAGATTTTAATACCCTCTTGTCGTGAACATGTCACAAATTGCGTAAGGTGAGCTAGTCACATTCTGCATGAAGTGGACATGATGCATTCTGTATAACTTGAACAAGTCGCATACTGTATATCGTACCGAACAAGTTAAAAACTGTGTAACGTTATCGAGTCTTAAACTGCGTAACGCGTCACTTACTGCATAAAAGACATATTTATTATATTCTTTATAATTTTCAGAGATGATGAGTTGCTTACCTTAGTAATGCTTCAGTCCATATTGGTCGGTACGTCAAACATAACCAAAGAAAAGATAATGAAGTAAGTGAAACTAAATCTGCCATCAATATATCAAGTGTTACGTGGAAAACTGCTCCAATGCAGTGTTGTTGAAGATGAAATTAAAATAGTTTTGCCCCAAACAATCATAATGATGTTTTTATTATTCAAGATATAGACTTGGAGTATTACAGTGTTCACCAATAAATGTGTTTTAAAACTTTTCGGTGCAATATCTGTTGAAATTGCATTTTGCAAAGTGTCGATTTCTTATTCTACATTGTGAATAATATATATTCTACCTTACAATTTCATACAAACATTGATAAGTAAATGAAAAATGTTCGGCATTATTCCCATTATGATGTGTATAGTGTATAAGAACCATAAGTCCAGCACCAGGGACTCTTTAAAAGGGTATATATAATAATATCTGTTCATTCTTTTATCTTTAGGAGGATTTGGTGGATGATACAACTGAGTTACATCCCTTGTCAGTCTGGTGTCTTGATATTTTCTCAAAGAAAGCCGCTCCTGTCAGGTAAACAATAATTCTAAACCAGTCTATTATAAGGAGGCTAAAAATTAAAAGTTACGAAGTCATTATAATAATGTAAAAAAAACAATCTTTTTTTTATGCCCCACTCTGAAAAGGGGGGCATATAGATTTGTCCTTCTGTATGTCACAAAAGCTTATGTCACTCATATCTCCAAAATGTTCACCAGCCTGTATAGTTGTGTACCTGGGGTTTCATTTTTGGCTGTGTCCACTAAGTGCAAATATGGCCCTTGACTTAGTACTAAATCGGATACATGAAGTAGTTAAGGTTTTTATCCCTGCTCCATTATGCATTATTATTAACCTAGCTTGTTCATCTTGATTGGTGACTGTTCTTTGTTTATTGTTTACTGTTCTTTGTTTATTGTTTACAGTTCTTTGTTTATTGTTTACGGTTCTTTGTTTATTGTTTACTGTTCTTTGTTTACTGTTTACTGTTATTTGTTTATTGTTTACAGTTCTTTGTTTATTTTGTACAGTTTATTGTTTACAGTTCTTTGTTTATTGGTGACTGTTCTTTGTTTATTGGTGACTGTTCTTTGTTTATTGTTTACTTTCTTTGTTTATTGTTTACAGTTCTGTGTTTATTGTTTACTGTTTACTGTTCTTTGTTCTTTGTTTATTGTTCTTTGTTTATTGTTTACAGTTCATTGTTTACAGTTCATTGTTTATTATTTACAGTTCTTTGTTTATTGTTTACAGTTCTTTGTTTATTTTGTACAGTTCTTTGTTTATTGTTTACAGTTCTTTGTTTATTGGTGACTGTTTATTGTTTACTGTTCTTTGTTTACTGTTTATTGTTCTTTGTTTATTGTTATTTGTTTCTTGTTTACAGTTCATTGTTTATTATTTACAGTTCTTTGTTTATTGTTTACAGTTCTTTGTTTATTGGTGACTGTTCTTTGTTTATTGTTTACAGTTCTTTGTTTATTGGTGACTGTTTATTGTTTACTGTTCTTTGTTTACTGTTTATTGTTCTTTGTTTACTGTTTATTCACCTTTCATTTACTGAACTCTGCTTTGCTATTTACTGCTTTTTCTGTTTTACTGTGCAACTTCTGTTTTCATTGCCCCCTTGTTTGTTCCCTCATTATGCTCCCCTACTTACTGCATAGTATGAACGAGTCGCAAACTGCGTAACATGAACAGGTTAAAAACTGTATAACGTGAACGAGTCTGATACTGCATAATGCCCTCGTGAATTACTGCATGACGTGACATGTCACAATGTGCATACCGTGAACGAGTCACATAGTCAAAGTGAACGAGTCACAATTTGCATAACGTGGAAGAGTCACATACTGCACAAAGTGAACATACTGCATAATGAGCCACTTCGTGTATACTGTGAGATTAGGCACCATTGTTACAGCATACGTGAACGAGTCACATATCTTGAGTTGATAATCTTAAGATTTTAATACCCTCTTGTCGTGAACATGTCACAAATTGCGTAAGGTGAGCTAGTCACATTCTGCATGAAGTGGACATGATGCATTCTGTATAACTTGAACAAGTCGCATACTGTATATCGTACCGAACAAGTTAAAAACTGTGTAACGTTATCGAGTCTTAAACTGCGTAACGCGTCACTTACTGCATAACAAGACATATTTATTATATTCTTTATAATTTTCAGAGATGATGAGTTGCTTACCTTAGTAATGCTTCAGTCCATATTGGTCGGTACGTCAAACATAACCAAAGAAAAGATAATGAAGTAAGTGAAACTAAATCTGCCATCAATATATCAAGTGTTACGTGGAAAACTGCTCCAATGCAGTGTTGTTGAAGATGAAATTAAAATAGTTTTGCCCCAAACAATCATAATGATGTTTTTATTATTCAAGATATAGACTTGGAGTATTACAGTGTTCACCAATAAATGTGTTTTAAAACTTTTCGGTGCAATATCTGTTGAAATTGCATTTTGCAAAGTGTCGATTTCTTATTCTACATTGTGAATAATATATATTCTACCTTACAATTTCATACAAACATTGATAAGTAAATGAAAAATGTTCGGCATTATTCCCATTATGATGTGTATAGTGTATAAGAACCATAAGTCCAGCACCAGGGACTCTTTAAAAGGGTATATATAATAATATCTGTTCATTCTTTTATCTTTAGGAGGATTTGGTGGATGATACAACTGAGTTACATCCCTTGTCAGTCTGGTGTCTTGATATTTTCTCAAAGAAAGCCGCTCCTGTCAGGTAAACAATAATTCTAAACCAGTCTATTATAAGGAGGCTAAAAATTAAAAGTTACGAAGTCATTATAATAATGTAAAAAAAACAATCTTTTTTTTATGCCCCACTCTGAAAAGGGGGGCATATAGATTTGTCCTTCTGTATGTCACAAAAGCTTATGTCACTCATATCTCCAAAATGTTCACCAGCCTGTATAGTTGTGTACCTGGGGTTTCATTTTTGGCTGTGTCCACTAAGTGCAAAGTTATGGCCCTTGACTTAGTACTAAATGGGATACATGTAGTAGTTAAGGGTTTTATCCCTGCTCCATTATGCATTATTATTAACCTAGCTTGTTCATCTTGATTGGTGACTGTTCTTTGTTTATTGTTTACTGTTCTTTGTTTATTGTTTACAGTTCTTTGTTTATTGTTTACGGTTCTTTGTTTATTGTTTACTGTTCTTTGTTTACTGTTTACTGTTATTTGTTTATTGTTTACAGTTCTTTGTTTATTTTGTACAGTTTATTGTTTACAGTTCTTTGTTTATTGGTGACTGTTCTTTGTTTATTGGTGACTGTTCTTTGTTTATTGTTTACTTTCTTTGTTTATTGTTTACAATTCTGTGTTTATTGTTTACTGTTTACTGTTCTTTGTTCTTTGTTTATTGTTCTTTGTTTATTGTTTACAGTTCATTGTTTACAGTTCATTGTTTATTATTTACAGTTCTTTGTTTATTGTTTACAGTTCTTTGTTTATTTTGTACAGTTCTTTGTTTATTGTTTACAGTTCTTTGTTTATTGGTGACTGTTTATTGTTTACTGTTCTTTGTTTACTGTTTATTGTTCTTTGTTTATTGTTATTTGTTTCTTGTTTACAGTTCATTGTTTATTATTTACAGTTCTTTGTTTATTGTTTACAGTTCTTTGTTTATTGGTGACTGTTCTTTGTTTATTGTTTACAGTTCTTTGTTTATTGGTGACTGTTTATTGTTTACTGTTCTTTGTTTACTGTTTATTGTTCTTTGTTTACTGTTTATTCACCTTTCATTTACTGAACTCTGCTTTGCTATTTACTGCTTTTTCTGTTTTACTGTGCAACTTCTGTTTTCATTGCCCCCTTGTTTGTTCCCTCATTATGCTCCCCTACTTACTGCATAGTATGAACGAGTCGCAAACTGCGTAACATGAACAGGTTAAAAACTGTATAACGTGAACGAGTCTGATACTGCATAATGCCCTCGTGAATTACTGCATGACGTGACATGTCACAATGTGCATACCGTGAACGAGTCACATAGTCAAAGTGAACGAGTCACAATTTGCATAACGTGGAAGAGTCACATACTGCACAAAGTGAACATACTGCACAAAGTGAACATACTGCATAATGAGCCACTTCGTGTATACTGTGAGATTAGGCACCATTGTTACAGCATACGTGAACGAGTCACATATCTTGAGTTGATAATCTTAAGATTTTAATACCCTCTTGTCGTGAACATGTCACAAATTGCGTAAGGTGAGCTAGTCACATTCTGCATGAAGTGGACATGATGCATTCTGTATAACTTGAACAAGTCGCATACTGTATATCGTACCGAACAAGTTAAAAACTGTGTAACGTTATCGAGTCTTAAACTGCGTAACGCGTCACTTACTGCATAACAAGACATATTTATTATATTCTTTATAATTTTCAGAGATGATGAGTTGCTTACCTTAGTAATGCTTCAGTCCATATTGGTCGGTACGTCAAACATAACCAAAGAAAAGATAATGAAGTAAGTGAAACTAACTCTGCCATCAATATATCAAGTGTTACGTGGAAAACTGCTCCAATGCAGTGTTGTTGAAGATGAAATTAAAATAGTTTTGCCCCAAACAATCATAATGATGTTTTTATTATTCAAGATATAGACTTGGAGTATTACAGTGTTCACCAATAAATGTGTTTTAAAACTTTTCGGTGCAATATCTGTTGAAATTGCATTTTGCAAAGTGTCGATTTCTTATTCTACATTGTGAATAATATATATTCTACCTTACAATTTCATACAAACATTGATAAGTAAATGAAAAATGTTCGGCATTATTCCCATTATGATGTGTATAGTGTATAAGAACCATAAGTCCAGCACCAGGGACTCTTTAAAATGGTATATATAATAATATCTGTTCATTCTTTTATCTTTAGGAGGATTTGGTGGATGATACAACTGAGTTACATCCCTTGTCAGTCTGGTGTCTTGATATTTTCTCAAAGAAAGCCGCTCCTGTCAGGTAAACAATAATTCTAAACCAGTCTATTATAAGGAGGCTAAAAATTAAAAGTTACGAAGTCATTATAATAATGTAAAAAAAACAATCTTTTTTTTATGCCCCACTCTGAAAAGGGGGGCATATAGATTTGTCCTTCTGTATGTCACAAAAGCTTATGTCACTCATATCTCCAAAATGTTCACCAGCCTGTATAGTTGTGTACCTGGGGTTTCATTTTTGGCTGTGTCCACTAAGTGCAAAGTTATGGCCCTTGACTTAGTACTAAATGGGATACATGTAGTAGTTAAGGGTTTTATCCCTGCTCCATTATGCATTATTATTAACCTAGCTTGTTCATCTTGATTGGTGACTGTTCTTTGTTTATTGTTTACTGTTCTTTGTTTATTGTTTACAGTTCTTTGTTTATTGTTTACGGTTCTTTGTTTATTGTTTACTGTTCTTTGTTTACTGTTTACTGTTATTTGTTTATTGTTTACAGTTCTTTGTTTATTTTGTACAGTTTATTGTTTACAGTTCTTTGTTTATTGGTGACTGTTCTTTGTTTATTGGTGACTGTTCTTTGTTTATTGTTTACTTTCTTTGTTTATTGTTTACAGTTCTGTGTTTATTGTTTACTGTTTACTGTTCTTTGTTCTTTGTTTATTGTTCTTTGTTTATTGTTTACAGTTCATTGTTTACAGTTCATTGTTTATTATTTACAGTTCTTTTTTTATTGTTTACAGTTCTTTGTTTATTTTGTACAGTTCTTTGTTTATTGTTTACAGTTCTTTGTTTATTGGTGACTGTTTATTGTTTACTGTTCTTTGTTTACTGTTTATTGTTCTTTGTTTATTGTTATTTGTTTCTTGTTTACAGTTCATTGTTTATTATTTACAGTTCTTTGTTTATTGTTTACAGTTCTTTGTTTATTGGTGACTGTTCTTTGTTTATTGTTTACAGTTCTTTGTTTATTGGTGACTGTTTATTGTTTACTGTTCTTTGTTTACTGTTTATTGTTCTTCGTTTACTGTTTATTCACCTTTCATTTACTGAACTCTGCTTTGCTATTTACTGCTTTTTCTGTTTTACTGTGCAACTTCTGTTTTCATTGCCCCCTTGTTTGTTCCCTCATTATGCTCCCCTACTTACTGCATAGTATGAACGAGTCGCAAACTGCGTAACATGAACAGGTTAAAAACTGTATAACGTGAACGAGTCTGATACTGCATAATGCCCTCGTGAATTACTGCATGACGTGACATGTCACAATGTGCATACCGTGAACGAGTCACATAGTCAAAGTGAACGAGTCACAATTTGCATAACGTGGAAGAGTCACATACTGCACAAAGTGAACATACTGCACAAAGTGAACATACTGCATAATGAGCCACTTCGTGTATACTGTGAGATTAGGCACCATTGTTACAGCATACGTGAACGAGTCACATATCTTGAGTTGATAATCTTAAGATTTTAATACCCTCTTGTCGTGAACATGTCACAAATTGCGTAAGGTGAGCTAGTCACATTCTGCATGAAGTGGACATGATGCATTCTGTATAACTTGAACAAGTCGCATACTGTATATCGTACCGAACAAGTTAAAAACTGTGTAACGTTATCGAGTCTTAAACTGCGTAACGCGTCACTTACTGCATAACAAGACATATTTATTATATTCTTTATAATTTTCAGAGATGATGAGTTGCTTACCTTAGTAATGCTTCAGTCCATATTGGTCGGTACGTCAAACATAACCAAAGAAAAGATAATGAAGTAAGTGAAACTAACTCTGCCATCAATATATCAAGTGTTACGTGGAAAACTGCTCCAATGCAGTGTTGTTGAAGATGAAATTAAAATAGTTTTGCCCCAAACAATCATAATGATGTTTTTATTATTCAAGATATAGACTTGGAGTATTACAGTGTTCACCAATAAATGTGTTTTAAAACTTTTCGGTGCAATATCTGTTGAAATTGCATTTTGCAAAGTGTCGATTTCTTATTCTACATTGTGAATAATATATATTCTACCTTACAATTTCATACAAACATTGATAAGTAAATGAAAAATGTTCGGCATTATTCCCATTATGATGTGTATAGTGTATAAGAACCATAAGTCCAGCACCAGGGACTCTTTAAAAGGGTATATATAATAATATCTGTTCATTCTTTTATCTTTAGGAGGATTTGGTGGATGATACAACTGAGTTACATCCCTTGTCAGTCTGGTGTCTTGATATTTTCTCAAAGAAAGCCGCTCCTGTCAGGTAAACAATAATTCTAAACCAGTCTATGATAAGGAGGCTAAAAATTAAAAGTTACGAAGTCATTATAATAATGTAAAAAAAACAATCTTTTTTTTATGCCCCACTCTGAAAAGGGGGGCATATAGATTTGTCCTTCTGTATGTCACAAAAGCTTATGTCACTCATATCTCCAAAATGTTCACCAGCCTGTATAGTTGTGTACCTGGGGTTTCATTTTTGGCTGTGTCCACTAAGTGCAAAGTTATGGCCCTTGACTTAGTACTAAATGGGATACATGTAGTAGTTAAGGGTTTTATCCCTGCTCCATTATGCATTATTATTAACCTAGCTTGTTCATCTTGATTGGTGACTGTTCTTTGTTTATTGTTTACTGTTCTTTGTTTATTGTTTACAGTTCTTTGTTTATTGTTTACGGTTCTTTGTTTATTGTTTACTGTTCTTTGTTTACTGTTTACTGTTATTTGTTTATTGTTTACAGTTCTTTGTTTATTTTGTACAGTTTATTGTTTACAGTTCTTTGTTTATTGGTGACTGTTCTTTGTTTATTGGTGACTGTTCTTTGTTTATTGTTTACTTTCTTTGTTTATTGTTTACAGGTCTGTGTTTATTGTTTACTGTTTACTGTTCTTTGTTCTTTGTTTATTGTTCTTTGTTTATTGTTTACAGTTCATTGTTTACAGTTCATTGTTTATTATTTACAGTTCTTTGTTCATTGTTTACAGTTCTTTGTTTATTTTGTACAGTTCTTTGTTTATTGTTTACAGTTCTTTGTTTATTGGTGACTGTTTATTGTTTACTGTTCTTTGTTTACTGTTTATTGTTCTTTGTTTATTGTTATTTGTTTCTTGTTTACAGTTCATTGTTTATTATTTACAGTTCTTTGTTTATTGTTTACAGTTCTTTGTTTATTTTGTACAGTTCTTTGTTTATTGTTTACAGTTCTTTGTTTATTGGTGACTGTTTATTGTTTACTGTTCTTTGTTTACTGTTTATTGTTCTTTGTTTATTGTTATTTGTTTCTTGTTTACAGTTCATTGTTTATTATTTACAGTTCTTTGTTTATTGTTTACAGTTCTTTGTTTATTGGTGACTGTTCTTTGTTTATTGTTTACAGTTCTTTGTTTATTGGTGACTGTTTATTGTTTACTGTTCTTTGTTTACTGTTTATTGTTCTTTGTTTACTGTTTATTCACCTTTCATTTACTGAACTCTGCTTTGCTATTTACTGCTTTTTCTGTTTTACTGTGCAACTTCTGTTTTCATTGCCCCCTTGTTTGTTCCCTCATTATGCTCCCCTACTTACTGCATAGTATGAACGAGTCGCAAACTGCGTAACATGAACAGGTTAAAAACTGTATAACGTGAACGAGTCTGATACTGCATAATGCCCTCGTGAATTACTGCATGACGTGACATGTCACAATGTGCATACCGTGAACGAGTCACATAGTCAAAGTGAACGAGTCACAATTTGCATAACGTGGAAGAGTCACATACTGCACAAAGTGAACATACTGCATAATGAGCCACTTCGTGTATACTGTGAGATTAGGCACCATTGTTACAGCATACGTGAACGAGTCACATATCTTGAGTTGATAATCTTAAGATTTTAATACCCTCTTGTCGTGAACATGTCACAAATTGCGTAAGGTGAGCTAGTCACATTCTGCATGAAGTGGACATGATGCATTCTGTATAACTTGAACAAGTCGCATACTGTATATCGTACCGAACAAGTTAAAAACTGTGTAACGTTATCGAGTCTTAAACTGCGTAACGCGTCACTTACTGCATAACAAGACATATTTATTATATTCTTTATAATTTTCAGAGATGATGAGTTGCTTACCTTAGTAATGCTTCAGTCCATATTGGTCGGTACGTCAAACATAACCAAAGAAAAGATAATGAAGTAAGTGAAACTAAATCTGCCATCAATATATCAAGTGTTACGTGGAAAACTGCTCCAATGCAGTGTTGTTGAAGATGAAATTAAAATAGTTTTGCCCCAAACAATCATAATGATGTTTTTATTATTCAAGATATAGACTTGGAGTATTACAGTGTTCACCAATAAATGTGTTTTAAAACTTTTCGGTGCAATATCTGTTGAAATTGCATTTTGCAAAGTGTCGATTTCTTATTCTACATTGTGAATAATATATATTCTACCTTACAATTTCATACAAACATTGATAAGTAAATGAAAAATGTTCGGCATTATTCCCATTATGATGTGTATAGTGTATAAGAACCATAAGTCCAGCACCAGGGACTCTTTAAAAGGGTATATATAATAATATCTGTTCATTCTTTTATCTTTAGGAGGATTTGGTGGATGATACAACTGAGTTACATCCCTTGTCAGTCTGGTGTCTTGATATTTTCTCAAAGAAAGCCGCTCCTGTCAGGTAAACAATAATTCTAAACCAGTCTATGATAAGGAGGCTAAAAATTAAAAGTTACGAAGTCATTATAATAATGTAAAAAAAACAATCTTTTTTTTATGCCCCACTCTGAAAAGGGGGGCATATAGATTTGTCCTTCTGTATGTCACAAAAGCTTATGTCACTCATATCTCCAAAATGTTCACCAGCCTGTATAGTTGTGTACCTGGGGTTTCATTTTTGGCTGTGTCCACTAAGTGCAAAGTTATGGCCCTTGACTTAGTACTAAATGGGATACATGTAGTAGTTAAGGGTTTTATCCCTGCTCCATTATGCATTATTATTAACCTAGCTTGTTCATCTTGATTGGTGACTGTTCTTTGTTTATTGTTTACTGTTCTTTGTTTATTGTTTACAGTTCTTTGTTTATTGTTTACGGTTCTTTGTTTATTGTTTACTGTTCTTTGTTTACTGTTTACTGTTATTTGTTTATTGTTTACAGTTCTTTGTTTATTTTGTACAGTTTATTGTTTACAGTTCTTTGTTTATTGGTGACTGTTCTTTGTTTATTGGTGACTGTTCTTTGTTTATTGTTTACTTTCTTTGTTTATTGTTTACAGGTCTGTGTTTATTGTTTACTGTTTACTGTTCTTTGTTCTTTGTTTATTGTTCTTTGTTTATTGTTTACAGTTCATTGTTTACAGTTCATTGTTTATTATTTACAGTTCTTTGTTTATTGTTTACAGTTCTTTGTTTATTTTGTACAGTTCTTTGTTTATTGTTTACAGTTCTTTGTTTATTGGTGACTGTTTATTGTTTACTGTTCTTTGTTTACTGTTTATTGTTCTTTGTTTATTGTTATTTGTTTCTTGTTTACAGTTCATTGTTTATTATTTACAGTTCTTTGTTTATTGTTTACAGTTCTTTGTTTATTGGTGACTGTTCTTTGTTTATTGTTTACAGTTCTTTGTTTATTGGTGACTGTTTATTGTTTACTGTTCTTTGTTTACTGTTTATTGTTCTTTGTTTACTGTTTATTCACCTTTCATTTACTGAACTCTGCTTTGCTATTTCCTGCTTTTTCTGTTTTACTGTGCAACTTCTGTTTTCATTGCCCCCTTGTTTGTTCCCTCATTATGCTCCCCTACTTACTGCATAGTATGAACGAGTCGCAAACTGCGTAACATGAACAGGTTAAAAACTGTATAACGTGAACGAGTCTGATACTGCATAATGCCCTCGTGAATTACTGCATGACGTGACATGTCACAATGTGCATACCGTGAACGAGTCACATAGTCAAAGTGAACGAGTCACAATTTGCATAACGTGGAAGAGTCACATACTGCACAAAGTGAACATACTGCATAATGAGCCACTTCGTGTATACTGTGAGATTAGGCACCATTGTTACAGCATACGTGAACGAGTCACATATCTTGAGTTGATAATCTTAAGATTTTAATACCCTCTTGTCGTGAACATGTCACAAATTGCGTAAGGTGAGCTAGTCACATTCTGCATGAAGTGGACATGATGCATTCTGTATAACTTGAACAAGTCGCATACTGTATATCGTACCGAACAAGTTAAAAACTGTGTAACGTTATCGAGTCTTAAACTGCGTAACGCGTCACTTACTGCATAACAAGACATATTTATTATATTCTTTATAATTTTCAGAGATGATGAGTTGCTTACCTTAGTAATGCTTCAGTCCATATTGGTCGGTACGTCAAACATAACCAAAGAAAAGATAATGAAGTAAGTGAAACTAAATCTGCCATCAATATATCAAGTGTTACGTGGAAAACTGCTCCAATGCAGTGTTGTTGAAGATGAAATTAAAATAGTTTTGCCCCAAACAATCATAATGATGTTTTTATTATTCAAGATATAGACTTGGAGTATTACAGTGTTCACCAATAAATGTGTTTTAAAACTTTTCGGTGCAATATCTGTTGAAATTGCATTTTGCAAAGTGTCGATTTCTTATTCTACATTGTGAATAATATATATTCTACCTTACAATTTCATACAAACATTGATAAGTAAATGAAAAATGTTCGGCATTATTCCCATTATGATGTGTATAGTGTATAAGAACCATAAGTCCAGCACCAGGGACTCTTTAAAAGGGTATATATAATAATATCTGTTCATTCTTTTATCTTTAGGAGGATTTGGTGGATGATACAACTGAGTTACATCCCTTGTCAGTCTGGTGTCTTGATATTTTCTCAAAGAAAGCCGCTCCTGTCAGGTAAACAATAATTCTAAACCAGTCTATGATAAGGAGGCTAAAAATTAAAAGTTACGAAGTCATTATAATAATGTAAAAAAAACAATCTTTTTTTTATGCCCCACTCTGAAAAGGGGGGCATATAGATTTGTCCTTCTGTATGTCACAAAAGCTTATGTCACTCATATCTCCAAAATGTTCACCAGCCTGTATAGTTGTGTACCTGGGGTTTCATTTTTGGCTGTGTCCACTAAGTGCAAAGTTATGGCCCTTGACTTAGTACTAAATGGGATACATGTAGTAGTTAAGGGTTTTATCCCTGCTCCATTATGCATTATTATTAACCTAGCTTGTTCATCTTGATTGGTGACTGTTCTTTGTTTATTGTTTACTGTTCTTTGTTTATTGTTTACAGTTCTTTGTTTATTGTTTACGGTTCTTTGTTTATTGTTTACTGTTCTTTGTTTACTGTTTACTGTTATTTGTTTATTGTTTACAGTTCTTTGTTTATTTTGTACAGTTTATTGTTTACAGTTCTTTGTTTATTGGTGACTGTTCTTTGTTTATTGGTGACTGTTCTTTGTTTATTGTTTACTTTCTTTGTTTATTGTTTACAGGTCTGTGTTTATTGTTTACTGTTTACTGTTCTTTGTTCTTTGTTTATTGTTCTTTGTTTATTGTTTACAGTTCATTGTTTACAGTTCATTGTTTATTATTTACAGTTCTTTGTTTATTGTTTACAGTTCTTTGTTTATTTTGTACAGTTCTTTGTTTATTGTTTACAGTTCTTTGTTTATTGGTGACTGTTTATTGTTTACTGTTCTTTGTTTACTGTTTATTGTTCTTTGTTTATTGTTATTTGTTTCTTGTTTACAGTTCATTGTTTATTATTTACAGTTCTTTGTTTATTGTTTACAGTTCTTTGTTTATTGGTGACTGTTCTTTGTTTATTGTTTACAGTTCTTTGTTTATTGGTGACTGTTTATTGTTTACTGTTCTTTGTTTACTGTTTATTGTTCTTTGTTTACTGTTTATTCACCTTTCATTTACTGAACTCTGCTTTGCTATTTCCTGCTTTTTCTGTTTTACTGTGCAACTTCTGTTTTCATTGCCCCCTTGTTTGTTCCCTCATTATGCTCCCCTACTTACTGCATAGTATGAACGAGTCGCAAACTGCGTAACATGAACAGGTTAAAAACTGTATAACGTGAACGAGTCTGATACTGCATAATGCCCTCGTGAATTACTGCATGACGTGACATGTCACAATGTGCATACCGTGAACGAGTCACATAGTCAAAGTGAACGAGTCACAATTTGCATAACGTGGAAGAGTCACATACTGCACAAAGTGAACATACTGCATAATGAGCCACTTCGTGTATACTGTGAGATTAGGCACCATTGTTACAGCATACGTGAACGAGTCACATATCTTGAGTTGATAATCTTAAGATTTTAATACCCTCTTGTCGTGAACATGTCACAAATTGCGTAAGGTGAGCTAGTCACATTCTGCATGAAGTGGACATGATGCATTCTGTATAACTTGAACAAGTCGCATACTGTATATCGTACCGAACAAGTTAAAAACTGTGTAACGTTATCGAGTCTTAAACTGCGTAACGCGTCACTTACTGCATAACAAGACATATTTATTATATTCTTTATAATTTTCAGAGATGATGAGTTGCTTACCTTAGTAATGCTTCAGTCCATATTGGTCGGTACGTCAAACATAACCAAAGAAAAGATAATGAAGTAAGTGAAACTAAATCTGCCATCAATATATCAAGTGTTACGTGGAAAACTGCTCCAATGCAGTGTTGTTGAAGATGAAATTAAAATAGTTTTGCCCCAAACAATCATAATGATGTTTTTATTATTCAAGATATAGACTTGGAGTATTACAGTGTTCACCAATAAATGTGTTTTAAAACTTTTCGGTGCAATATCTGTTGAAATTGCATTTTGCAAAGTGTCGATTTCTTATTCTACATTGTGAATAATATATATTCTACCTTACAATTTCATACAAACATTGATAAGTAAATGAAAAATGTTCGGCATTATTCCCATTATGATGTGTATAGTGTATAAGAACCATAAGTCCAGCACCAGGGACTCTTTAAAAGGGTATATATAATAATATCTGTTCATTCTTTTATCTTTAGGAGGATTTGGTGGATGATACAACTGAGTTACATCCCTTGTCAATCTGGTGTCTTGATATTTTCTCAAAGAAAGCCGCTCCTGTCAGGTAAACAATAATTCTAAACCAGTCTATTATAAGGAGGCTAAAAATTAAAAGTTACGAAGTCATTATAATAATGTAAAAAAAACAATCTTTTTTTTATGCCCCACTCTGAAAAGGGGGGCATATAGATTTGTCCTTCTGTATGTCACAAAAGCTTATGTCACTCATATCTCCAAAATGTTCACCAGCCTGTATAGTTGTGTACCTGGGGTTTCATTTTTGGCTGTGTCCACTAAGTGCAAAGTTATGGCCCTTGACTTAGTACTAAATGGGATACATGTAGTAGTTAAGGGTTTTATCCCTGCTCCATTATGCATTATTATTAACCTAGCTTGTTCATCTTGATTGGTGACTGTTCTTTGTTTATTGTTTACTGTTCTTTGTTTATTGTTTACAGTTCTTTGTTTATTGTTTACGGTTCTTTGTTTATTGTTTACTGTTCTTTGTTTACTGTTTACTGTTATTTGTTTATTGTTTACAGTTCTTTGTTTATTTTGTACAGTTTATTGTTTACAGTTCTTTGTTTATTGGTGACTGTTCTTTGTTTATTGGTGACTGTTCTTTGTTTATTGTTTACTTTCTTTGTTTATTGTTTACAGTTCTGTGTTTATTGTTTACTGTTTACTGTTCTTTGTTCTTTGTTTATTGTTCTTTGTTTATTGTTTACAGTTCATTGTTTACAGTTCATTGTTTATTATTTACAGTTCTTTTTTTATTGTTTACAGTTCTTTGTTTATTTTGTACAGTTCTTTGTTTATTGTTTACAGTTCTTTGTTTATTGGTGACTGTTTATTGTTTACTGTTCTTTGTTTACTGTTTATTGTTCTTTGTTTATTGTTATTTGTTTCTTGTTTACAGTTCATTGTTTATTATTTACAGTTCTTTGTTTATTGTTTACAGTTCTTTGTTTATTGGTGACTGTTCTTTGTTTATTGTTTACAGTTCTTTGTTTATTGGTGACTGTTTATTGTTTACTGTTCTTTGTTTACTGTTTATTGTTCTTCGTTTACTGTTTATTCACCTTTCATTTACTGAACTCTGCTTTGCTATTTACTGCTTTTTCTGTTTTACTGTGCAACTTCTGTTTTCATTGCCCCCTTGTTTGTTCCCTCATTATGCTCCCCTACTTACTGCATAGTATGAACGAGTCGCAAACTGCGTAACATGAACAGGTTAAAAACTGTATAACGTGAACGAGTCTGATACTGCATAATGCCCTCGTGAATTACTGCATGACGTGACATGTCACAATGTGCATACCGTGAACGAGTCACATAGTCAAAGTGAACGAGTCACAATTTGCATAACGTGGAAGAGTCACATACTGCACAAAGTGAACATACTGCACAAAGTGAACATACTGCATAATGAGCCACTTCGTGTATACTGTGAGATTAGGCACCATTGTTACAGCATACGTGAACGAGTCACATATCTTGAGTTGATAATCTTAAGATTTTAATACCCTCTTGTCGTGAACATGTCACAAATTGCGTAAGGTGAGCTAGTCACATTCTGCATGAAGTGGACATGATGCATTCTGTATAACTTGAACAAGTCGCATACTGTATATCGTACCGAACAAGTTAAAAACTGTGTAACGTTATCGAGTCTTAAACTGCGTAACGCGTCACTTACTGCATAACAAGACATATTTATTATATTCTTTATAATTTTCAGAGATGATGAGTTGCTTACCTTAGTAATGCTTCAGTCCATATTGGTCGGTACGTCAAACATAACCAAAGAAAAGATAATGAAGTAAGTGAAACTAACTCTGCCATCAATATATCAAGTGTTACGTGGAAAACTGCTCCAATGCAGTGTTGTTGAAGATGAAATTAAAATAGTTTTGCCCCAAACAATCATAATGATGTTTTTATTATTCAAGATATAGACTTGGAGTATTACAGTGTTCACCAATAAATGTGTTTTAAAACTTTTCGGTGCAATATCTGTTGAAATTGCATTTTGCAAAGTGTCGATTTCTTATTCTACATTGTGAATAATATATATTCTACCTTACAATTTCATACAAACATTGATAAGTAAATGAAAAATGTTCGGCATTATTCCCATTATGATGTGTATAGTGTATAAGAACCATAAGTCCAGCACCAGGGACTCTTTAAAAGGGTATATATAATAATATCTGTTCATTCTTTTATCTTTAGGAGGATTTGGTGGATGATACAACTGAGTTACATCCCTTGTCAGTCTGGTGTCTTGATATTTTCTCAAAGAAAGCCGCTCCTGTCAGGTAAACAATAATTCTAAACCAGTCTATGATAAGGAGGCTAAAAATTAAAAGTTACGAAGTCATTATAATAATGTAAAAAAAACAATCTTTTTTTTATGCCCCACTCTGAAAAGGGGGGCATATAGATTTGTCCTTCTGTATGTCACAAAAGCTTATGTCACTCATATCTCCAAAATGTTCACCAGCCTGTATAGTTGTGTACCTGGGGTTTCATTTTTGGCTGTGTCCACTAAGTGCAAAGTTATGGCCCTTGACTTAGTACTAAATGGGATACATGTAGTAGTTAAGGGTTTTATCCCTGCTCCATTATGCATTATTATTAACCTAGCTTGTTCATCTTGATTGGTGACTGTTCTTTGTTTATTGTTTACTGTTCTTTGTTTATTGTTTACAGTTCTTTGTTTATTGTTTACGGTTCTTTGTTTATTGTTTACTGTTCTTTGTTTACTGTTTACTGTTATTTGTTTATTGTTTACAGTTCTTTGTTTATTTTGTACAGTTTATTGTTTACAGTTCTTTGTTTATTGGTGACTGTTCTTTGTTTATTGGTGACTGTTCTTTGTTTATTGTTTAATTTCTTTGTTTATTGTTTACAGGTCTGTGTTTATTGTTTACTGTTTACTGTTCTTTGTTCTTTGTTTATTGTTCTTTGTTTATTGTTTACAGTTCATTGTTTACAGTTCATTGTTTATTATTTACAGTTCTTTGTTTATTGTTTACAGTTCTTTGTTTATTTTGTACAGTTCTTTGTTTATTGTTTACAGTTCTTTGTTTATTGGTGACTGTTTATTGTTTACTGTTCTTTGTTTACTGTTTATTGTTCTTTGTTTATTGTTATTTGTTTCTTGTTTACAGTTCATTGTTTATTATTTACAGTTCTTTGTTTATTGTTTACAGTTCTTTGTTTATTTTGTACAGTTCTTTGTTTATTGTTTACAGTTCTTTGTTTATTGGTGACTGTTTATTGTTTACTGTTCTTTGTTTACTGTTTATTGTTCTTTGTTTATTGTTATTTGTTTCTTGTTTACAGTTCATTGTTTATTATTTACAGTTCTTTGTTTATTGTTTACAGTTCTTTGTTTATTGGTGACTGTTCTTTGTTTATTGTTTACAGTTCTTTGTTTATTGGTGACTGTTTATTGTTTACTGTTCTTTGTTTACTGTTTATTGTTCTTTGTTTACTGTTTATTCACCTTTCATTTACTGAACTCTGCTTTGCTATTTACTGCTTTTTCTGTTTTACTGTGCAACTTCTGTTTTCATTGCCCCCTTGTTTGTTCCCTCATTATGCTCCCCTACTTACTGCATAGTATGAACGAGTCGCAAACTGCGTAACATGAACAGGTTAAAAACTGTATAACGTGAACGAGTCTGATACTGCATAATGCCCTCGTGAATTACTGCATGACGTGACATGTCACAATGTGCATACCGTGAACGAGTCACATAGTCAAAGTGAACGAGTCACAATTTGCATAACGTGGAAGAGTCACATACTGCACAAAGTGAACATACTGCATAATGAGCCACTTCGTGTATACTGTGAGATTAGGCACCATTGTTACAGCATACGTGAACGAGTCACATATCTTGAGTTGATAATCTTAAGATTTTAATACCCTCTTGTCGTGAACATGTCACAAATTGCGTAAGGTGAGCTAGTCACATTCTGCATGAAGTGGACATGATGCATTCTGTATAACTTGAACAAGTCGCATACTGTATATCGTACCGAACAAGTTAAAAACTGTGTAACGTTATCGAGTCTTAAACTGCGTAACGCGTCACTTACTGCATAACAAGACATATTTATTATATTCTTTATAATTTTCAGAGATGATGAGTTGCTTACCTTAGTAATGCTTCAGTCCATATTGGTCGGTACGTCAAACATAACCAAAGAAAAGATAATGAAGTAAGTGAAACTAAATCTGCCATCAATATATCAAGTGTTACGTGGAAAACTGCTCCAATGCAGTGTTGTTGAAGATGAAATTAAAATAGTTTTGCCCCAAACAATCATAATGATGTTTTTATTATTCAAGATATAGACTTGGAGTATTACAGTGTTCACCAATAAATGTGTTTTAAAACTTTTCGGTGCAATATCTGTTGAAATTGCATTTTGCAAAGTGTCGATTTCTTATTCTACATTGTGAATAATATATATTCTACCTTACAATTTCATACAAACATTGATAAGTAAATGAAAAATGTTCGGCATTATTCCCATTATGATGTGTATAGTGTATAAGAACCATAAGTCCAGCACCAGGGACTCTTTAAAAGGGTATATATAATAATATCTGTTCATTCTTTTATCTTTAGGAGGATTTGGTGGATGATACAACTGAGTTACATCCCTTGTCAATCTGGTGTCTTGATATTTTCTCAAAGAAAGCCGCTCCTGTCAGGTAAACAATAATTCTAAACCAGTCTATTATAAGGAGGCTAAAAATTAAAAGTTACGAAGTCATTATAATAATGTAAAAAAAACAATCTTTTTTTTATGCCCCACTCTGAAAAGGGGGGCATATAGATTTGTCCTTCTGTATGTCACAAAAGCTTATGTCACTCATATCTCCAAAATGTTCACCAGCCTGTATAGTTGTGTACCTGGGGTTTCATTTTTGGCTGTGTCCACTAAGTGCAAAGTTATGGCCCTTGACTTAGTACTAAATGGGATACATGTAGTAGTTAAGGGTTTTATCCCTGCTCCATTATGCATTATTATTAACCTAGCTTGTTCATCTTGATTGGTGACTGTTCTTTGTTTATTGTTTACTGTTCTTTGTTTATTGTTTACAGTTCTTTGTTTATTGTTTACGGTTCTTTGTTTATTGTTTACTGTTCTTTGTTTACTGTTTACTGTTATTTGTTTATTGTTTACAGTTCTTTGTTTATTTTGTACAGTTTATTGTTTACAGTTCTTTGTTTATTGGTGACTGTTCTTTGTTTATTGGTGACTGTTCTTTGTTTATTGTTTACTTTCTTTGTTTATTGTTTACAGTTCTGTGTTTATTGTTTACTGTTTACTGTTCTTTGTTCTTTGTTTATTGTTCTTTGTTTATTGTTTACAGTTCATTGTTTACAGTTCATTGTTTATTATTTACAGTTCTTTTTTTATTGTTTACAGTTCTTTGTTTATTTTGTACAGTTCTTTGTTTATTGTTTACAGTTCTTTGTTTATTGGTGACTGTTTATTGTTTACTGTTCTTTGTTTACTGTTTATTGTTCTTTGTTTATTGTTATTTGTTTCTTGTTTACAGTTCATTGTTTATTATTTACAGTTCTTTGTTTATTGTTTACAGTTCTTTGTTTATTGGTGACTGTTCTTTGTTTATTGTTTACAGTTCTTTGTTTATTGGTGACTGTTTATTGTTTACTGTTCTTTGTTTACTGTTTATTGTTCTTCGTTTACTGTTTATTCACCTTTCATTTACTGAACTCTGCTTTGCTATTTACTGCTTTTTCTGTTTTACTGTGCAACTTCTGTTTTCATTGCCCCCTTGTTTGTTCCCTCATTATGCTCCCCTACTTACTGCATAGTATGAACGAGTCGCAAACTGCGTAACATGAACAGGTTAAAAACTGTATAACGTGAACGAGTCTGATACTGCATAATGCCCTCGTGAATTACTGCATGACGTGACATGTCACAATGTGCATACCGTGAACGAGTCACATAGTCAAAGTGAACGAGTCACAATTTGCATAACGTGGAAGAGTCACATACTGCACAAAGTGAACATACTGCACAAAGTGAACATACTGCATAATGAGCCACTTCGTGTATACTGTGAGATTAGGCACCATTGTTACAGCATACGTGAACGAGTCACATATCTTGAGTTGATAATCTTAAGATTTTAATACCCTCTTGTCGTGAACATGTCACAAATTGCGTAAGGTGAGCTAGTCACATTCTGCATGAAGTGGACATGATGCATTCTGTATAACTTGAACAAGTCGCATACTGTATATCGTACCGAACAAGTTAAAAACTGTGTAACGTTATCGAGTCTTAAACTGCGTAACGCGTCACTTACTGCATAACAAGACATATTTATTATATTCTTTATAATTTTCAGAGATGATGAGTTGCTTACCTTAGTAATGCTTCAGTCCATATTGGTCGGTACGTCAAACATAACCAAAGAAAAGATAATGAAGTAAGTGAAACTAACTCTGCCATCAATATATCAAGTGTTACGTGGAAAACTGCTCCAATGCAGTGTTGTTGAAGATGAAATTAAAATAGTTTTGCCCCAAACAATCATAATGATGTTTTTATTATTCAAGATATAGACTTGGAGTATTACAGTGTTCACCAATAAATGTGTTTTAAAACTTTTCGGTGCAATATCTGTTGAAATTGCATTTTGCAAAGTGTCGATTTCTTATTCTACATTGTGAATAATATATATTCTACCTTACAATTTCATACAAACATTGATAAGTAAATGAAAAATGTTCGGCATTATTCCCATTATGATGTGTATAGTGTATAAGAACCATAAGTCTAGCACCAGGGACTCTTTAAAAGGGTATATATAATAATATCTGTTCATTCTTTTATCTTTAGGAGGATTTGGTGGATGATACAACTGAGTTACATCCCTTGTCAGTCTGGTGTCTTGATATTTTCTCAAAGAAAGCCGCTCCTGTCAGGTAAACAATAATTCTAAACCAGTCTATTATAAGGAGGCTAAACATTAAAAGTTACGAAGTCATTATAATAATGTAAAAAAAACAATCTTTTTTTTATGCCCCACTCTGAAAAGGGGGGCATATAGATTTGTCCTTCTGTATGTCACAAAAGCTTATGTCACTCATATCTCCAAAATGTTCACCAGCCTGTATAGTTGTGTACCTGGGGTTTCATTTTTGGCTGTGTCCACTAAGTGCAAAGTTATGGCCCTTGACTTAGTACTAAATGGGATACATGTAGTAGTTAAGGGTTTTATCCCTGCTCCATTATGCATTATTATTAACCTAGCTTGTTCATCTTGATTGGTGACTGTTCTTTGTTTATTGTTTACTGTTCTTTGTTTATTGTTTACAGTTCTTTGTTTATTGTTTACGGTTCTTTGTTTATTGTTTACTGTTCTTTGTTTACTGTTTACTGTTATTTGTTTATTGTTTACAGTTCTTTGTTTATTTTGTACAGTTTATTGTTTACAGTTCTTTGTTTATTGGTGACTGTTCTTTGTTTATTGGTGACTGTTCTTTGTTTATTGTTTACTTTCTTTGTTTATTGTTTACAGTTCTGTGTTTATTGTTTACTGTTTACTGTTCTTTGTTCTTTGTTTATTGTTCTTTGTTTATTGTTTACAGTTCATTGTTTACAGTTCATTGTTTATTATTTACAGTTCTTTGTTTATTGTTTACAGTTCTTTGTTTATTTTGTACAGTTCTTTGTTTATTGTTTACAGTTCTTTGTTTATTGGTGACTGTTTATTGTTTACTGTTCTTTGTTTACTGTTGATTGTTCTTTGTTTATTGTTATTTGTTTCTTGTTTACAGTTCATTGTTTATTATTTACAGTTCTTTGTTTATTGTTTACAGTTCTTTGTTTATTGGTGACTGTTCTTTGTTTATTGTTTACAGTTCTTTGTTTATTGGTGACTGTTTATTGTTTACTGTTCTTTGTTTACTGTTTATTGTTCTTTGTTTACTGTTTATTCACCTTTCATTTACTGAACTCTGCTTTGCTATTTACTGCTTTTTCTGTTTTACTGTGCAACTTCTGTTTTCATTGCCCCCTTGTTTGTTCCCTCATTATGCTCCCCTACTTACTGCATAGTATGAACGAGTCGCAAACTGCGTAACATGAACAGGTTAAAAACTGTATAACATGAACGAGTCTGATACTGCATAATGCCCTCGTGAATTACTGCATGACGTGACATGTCACAATGTGCATACCGTGAACGAGTCACATAGTCAAAGTGAACGAGTCACAATTTGCATAACGTGGAAGAGTCACATACTGCACAAAGTGAACATACTGCATAATGAGCCACTTCGTGTATACTGTGAGATTAGGCACCATTGTTACAGCATACGTGAACGAGTCACATATCTTGAGTTGATAATCTTAAGATTTTAATACCCTCTTGTCGTGAACATGTCACAAATTGCGTAAGGTGAGCTAGTCACATTCTGCATGAAGTGGACATGATGCATTCTGTATAACTTGAACAAGTCGCATACTGTATATCGTACCGAACAAGTTAAAAACTGTGTAACGTTATCGAGTCTTAAACTGCGTAACGCGTCACTTACTGCATAACAAGACATATTTATTATATTCTTTATAATTTTCAGAGATGATGAGTTGCTTACCTTAGTAATGCTTCAGTCCATATTGGTCGGTACGTCAAACATAACCAAAGAAAAGATAATGAAGTAAGTGAAACTAACTCTGCCATCAATATATCAAGTGTTACGTGGAAAACTGCTCCAATGCAGTGTTGTTGAAGATGAAATTAAAATAGTTTTGCCCCAAACAATCATAATGATGTTTTTATTATTCAAGATATAGACTTGGAGTATTACAGTGTTCACCAATAAATGTGTTTTAAAACTTTTCGGTGCAATATCTGTTGAAATTGCATTTTGCAAAGTGTCGATTTCTTATTCTACATTGTGAATAATATATATTCTACCTTACAATTTCATACAAACATTGATAAGTAAATGAAAAATGTTCGGCATTATTCCCATTATGATGTGTATAGTGTATAAGAACCATAAGTCCAGCACCAGGGACTCTTTAAAAGGGTATATATAATAATATCTGTTCATTCTTTTATCTTTAGGAGGATTTGGTGGATGATACAACTGAGTTACATCCCTTGTCAGTCTGGTGTCTTGATATTTTCTCAAAGAAAGCCGCTCCTGTCAGGTAAACAATAATTCTAAACCAGTCTATTATAAGGAGGCTAAACATTAAAAGTTACGAAGTCATTATAATAATGTAAAAAAAACAATCTGCCCACTCTGAAAAGGGGGGCATATAGATTTGTCCTTCTGTATGTCACAAAAGCTTATGTCACTCATATCTCCAAAATGTTCACCAGCCTGTATAGTTGTGTACCTGGGGTTTCATTTTTGGCTGTGTCCACTAAGTGCAAAGTTATGGCCCTTGACTTAGTACTAAATGGGATACATGTAGTAGTTAAGGGTTTTATCCCTGCTCCATTATGCATTATTATTAACCTAGCTTGTTCATCTTGATTGGTGACTGTTCTTTGTTTATTGTTTACTGTTCTTTGTTTATTGTTTACAGTTCTTTGTTTATTGTTTACGGTTCTTTGTTTATTGTTTACTGTTCTTTGTTTACTGTTTACTGTTATTTGTTTATTGTTTACAGTTCTTTGTTTATTTTGTACAGTTTATTGTTTACAGTTCTTTGTTTATTGGTGACTGTTCTTTGTTTATTGGTGACTGTTCTTTGTTTATTGTTTACTTTCTTTGTTTATTGTTTACAGTTCTGTGTTTATTGTTTACTGTTTACTGTTCTTTGTTCTTTGTTTATTGTTCTTTGTTTATTGTTTACAGTTCATTGTTTACAGTTCATTGTTTATTATTTACAGTTCTTTGTTTATTGTTTACAGTTCTTTGTTTATTTTGTACAGTTCTTTGTTTATTGTTTACATTTCTTTGTTTATTGGTGACTGTTTATTGTTTACTGTTCTTTGTTTACTGTTTATTGTTCTTTGTTTATTGTTATTTGTTTCTTGTTTACAGTTCATTGTTTATTATTTACAGTTCTTTGTTTATTGTTTACAGTTCTTTGTTTATTGGTGACTGTTCTTTGTTTATTGTTTACAGTTCTTTGTTTATTGGTGACTGTTTATTGTTTACTGTTCTTTGTTTACTGTTTATTGTTCTTTGTTTACTGTTTATTCACCTTTCATTTACTGAACTCTGCTTTGCTATTTACTGCTTTTTCTGTTTTACTGTGCAACTTCTGTTTTCATTGCCCCCTTGTTTGTTCCCTCATTATGCTCCCCTACTTACTGCATAGTATGAACGAGTCGCAAACTGCGTAACATGAACAGGTTAAAAACTGTATAACGTGAACGAGTCTGATACTGCATAATGCCCTCGTGAATTACTGCATGACGTGACATGTCACAATGTGCATACCGTGAACGAGTCACATAGTCAAAGTGAACGAGTCACAATTTGCATAACGTGGAAGAGTCACATACTGCACAAAGTGAACATACTGCATAATGAGCCACTTCGTGTATACTGTGAGATTAGGCACCATTGTTACAGCATACGTGAACGAGTCACATATCTTGAGTTGATAATCTTAAGATTTTAATACCCTCTTGTCGTGAACATGTCACAAATTGCGTAAGGTGAGCTAGTCACATTCTGCATGAAGTGGACATGATGCATTCTGTATAACTTGAACAAGTCGCATACTGTATATCGTACCGAACAAGTTAAAAACTGTGTAACGTTATCGAGTCTTAAACTGCGTAACGCGTCACTTACTGCATAACAAGACATATTTATTATATTCTTTATAATTTTCAGAGATGATGAGTTGCTTACCTTAGTAATGCTTCAGTCCATATTGGTCGGTACGTCAAACATAACCAAAGAAAAGATAATGAAGTAAGTGAAACTAAATCTGCCATCAATATATCAAGTGTTACGTGGAAAACTGCTCCAATGCAGTGTTGTTGAAGATGAAATTAAAATAGTTTTGCCCCAAACAATCATAATGATGTTTTTATTATTCAAGATATAGACTTGGAGTATTACAGTGTTCACCAATAAATGTGTTTTAAAACTTTTCGGTGCAATATCTGTTGAAATTGCATTTTGCAAAGTGTCGATTTCTTATTCTACATTGTGAATAATATATATTCTACCTTACAATTTCATACAAACATTGATAAGTAAATGAAAAATGTTCGGCATTATTCCCATTATGATGTGTATAGTGTATAAGAACCATAAGTCCAGCACCAGGGACTCTTTAAAAGGGTATATATAATAATATCTGTTCATTCTTTTATCTTTAGGAGGATTTGGTGGATGATACAACTGAGTTACATCCCTTGTCAGTCTGGTGTCTTGATATTTTCTCAAAGAAAGCCGCTCCTGTCAGGTAAACAATAATTCTAAACCAGTCTATTATAAGGAGGCTAAAAATTAAAAGTTACGAAGTCATTATAATAATGTAAAAAAAACAATCTTTTTTTTATGCCCCACTCTGAAAAGGGGGGCATATAGATTTGTCCTTCTGTATGTCACAAAAGCTTATGTCACTCATATCTCCAAAATGTTCACCAGCCTGTATAGTTGTGTACCTGGGGTTTCATTTTTGGCTGTGTCCACTAAGTGCAAAGTTATGGCCCTTGACTTAGTACTAAATGGGATACATGTAGTAGTTAAGGGTTTTATCCCTGCTCCATTATGCATTATTATTAACCTAGCTTGTTCATCTTGATTGGTGACTGTTCTTTGTTTATTGTTTACTGTTCTTTGTTTATTGTTTACAGTTCTTTGTTTATTGTTTACGGTTCTTTGTTTATTGTTTACTGTTCTTTGTTTACTGTTTACTGTTATTTGTTTATTGTTTACAGTTCTTTGTTTATTTTGTACAGTTTATTGTTTACAGTTCTTTGTTTATTGGTGACTGTTCTTTGTTTATTGGTGACTGTTCTTTGTTTATTGTTTACTTTCTTTGTTTATTGTTTACAGTTCTGTGTTTATTGTTTACTGTTTACTGTTCTTTGTTCTTTGTTTATTGTTCTTTGTTTATTGTTTACAGTTCATTGTTTACAGTTCATTGTTTATTATTTACAGTTCTTTGTTTATTGTTTACAGTTCTTTGTTTATTTTGTACAGTTCTTTGTTTATTGTTTACATTTCTTTGTTTATTGGTGACTGTTTATTGTTTACTGTTCTTTGTTTACTGTTTATTGTTCTTTGTTTATTGTTATTTGTTTCTTGTTTACAGTTCATTGTTTATTATTTACAGTTCTTTGTTTATTGTTTACAGTTCTTTGTTTATTGGTGACTGTTCTTTGTTTATTGTTTACAGTTCTTTGTTTATTGGTGACTGTTTATTGTTTACTGTTCTTTGTTTACTGTTTATTGTTCTTTGTTTACTGTTTATTCACCTTTCATTTACTGAACTCTGCTTTGCTATTTACTGCTTTTTCTGTTTTACTGTGCAACTTCTGTTTTCATTGCCCCCTTGTTTGTTCCCTCATTATGCTCCCCTACTTACTGCATAGTATGAACGAGTCGCAAACTGCGTAACATGAACAGGTTAAAAACTGTATAACGTGAACGAGTCTGATACTGCATAATGCCCTCGTGAATTACTGCATGACGTGACATGTCACAATGTGCATACCGTGAACGAGTCACATAGTCAAAGTGAACGAGTCACAATTTGCATAACGTGGAAGAGTCACATACTGCACAAAGTGAACATACTGCACAAAGTGAACATACTGCATAATGAGCCACTTCGTGTATACTGTGAGATTAGGCACCATTGTTACAGCATACGTGAACGAGTCACATATCTTGAGTTGATAATCTTAAGATTTTAATACCCTCTTGTCGTGAACATGTCACAAATTGCGTAAGGTGAGCTAGTCACATTCTGCATGAAGTGGACATGATGCATTCTGTATAACTTGAACAAGTCGCATACTGTATATCGTACCGAACAAGTTAAAAACTGTGTAACGTTATCGAGTCTTAAACTGCGTAACGCGTCACTTACTGCATAACAAGACATATTTATTATATTCTTTATAATTTTCAGAGATGATGAGTTGCTTACCTTAGTAATGCTTCAGTCCATATTGGTCGGTACGTCAAACATAACCAAAGAAAAGATAATGAAGTAAGTGAAACTAACTCTGCCATCAATATATCAAGTGTTACGTGGAAAACTGCTCCAATGCAGTGTTGTTGAAGATGAAATTAAAATAGTTTTGCCCCAAACAATCATAATGATGTTTTTATTATTCAAGATATAGACTTGGAGTATTACAGTGTTCACCAATAAATGTGTTTTAAAACTTTTCGGTGCAATATCTGTTGAAATTGCATTTTGCAAAGTGTCGATTTCTTATTCTACATTGTGAATAATATATATTCTACCTTACAATTTCATACAAACATTGATAAGTAAATGAAAAATGTTCGGCATTATTCCCATTATGATGTGTATAGTGTATAAGAACCATAAGTCCAGCACCAGGGACTCTTTAAAAGGGTATATATAATAATATCTGTTCATTCTTTTATCTTTAGGAGGATTTGGTGGATGATACAACTGAGTTACATCCCTTGTCAGTCTGGTGTCTTGATATTTTCTCAAAGAAAGCCGCTCCTGTCAGGTAAACAATAATTCTAAACCAGTCTATTATAAGGAGGCTAAACATTAAAAGTTACGAAGTCATTATAATAATGTAAAAAAAACAATCTTTTTTTTATGCCCCACTCTGAAAAGGGGGCATATAGATTTGTCCTTCTGTATGTCACAAAAGCTTATGTCACTCATATCTCCAAAATGTTCACCAGCCTGTATAGTTGTGTACCTGGGGTTTCATTTTTGGCTGTGTCCACTAAGTGCAAAGTTATGGCCCTTGACTTAGTACTAAATGGGATACATGTAGTAGTTAAGGGTTTTATCCCTGCTCCATTATGCATTATTATTAACCTAGCTTGTTCATCTTGATTGGTGACTGTTCTTTGTTTATTGTTTACTGTTCTTTGTTTATTGTTTACAGTTCTTTGTTTATTGTTTACGGTTCTTTGTTTATTGTTTACTGTTCTTTGTTTACTGTTTACTGTTATTTGTTTATTGTTTACAGTTCTTTGTTTATTTTGTACAGTTTATTGTTTACAGTTCTTTGTTTATTGGTGACTGTTCTTTGTTTATTGGTGACTGTTCTTTGTTTATTGTTTACTTTCTTTGTTTATTGTTTACAGTTCTTTGTTTATTGTTTACTGTTTACTGTTCTTTGTTCTTTGTTTATTGTTCTTTGTTTATTGTTTACAGTTCATTGTTTACAGTTCATTGTTTATTATTTACAGTTCTTTGTTTATTGTTTACAGTTCTTTGTTTATTTTGTACAGTTCTTTGTTTATTGTTTACAGTTCTTTGTTTATTGGTGACTGTTTATTGTTTACTGTTTATTGTTCTTTGTTTATTGTTATTTGTTTCTTGTTTACAGTTCATTGTTTATTATTTACAGTTCTTTGTTTATTGTTTACAGTTCTTTGTTTATTGGTGACTGTTCTTTGTTTATTGTTTACAGTTCTTTGTTTATTGGTGACTGTTTATTGTTTACTGTTCTTTGTTTACTGTTTATTGTTCTTTGTTTACTGTTTATTCACCTTTCATTTACTGAACTCTGCTTTGCTATTTACTGCTTTTTCTGTTTTACTGTGCAACTTCTGTTTTCATTGCCCCCTTGTTTGTTCCCTCATTATGCTCCCCTACTTACTGTATAGTATGAACGAGTCGCAAACTGCGTAACATGAACAGGTTAAAAACTGTATAACGTGAACGAGTCTGATACTGCATAATGCCCTCGTGAATTACTGCATGACGTGACATGTCACAATGTGCATACCGTGAACGAGTCACATAGTCAAAGTGAACGAGTCACAATTTGCATAACGTGGAAGAGTCACATACTGCACAAAGTGAACATACTGCATAATGAGCCACTTCGTGTATACTGTGAGATTAGGCACCATTGTTACAGCATACGTGAACGAGTCACATATCTTGAGTTGATAATCTTAAGATTTTAATACCCTCTTGTCGTGAACATGTCACAAATTGCGTAAGGTGAGCTAGTCACATTCTGCATGAAGTGGACATGATGCATTCTGTATAACTTGAACAAGTCGCATACTGTATATCGTACCGAACAAGTTAAAAACTGTGTAACGTTATCGAGTCTTAAACTGCGTAACGCGTCACTTACTGCATAACAAGACATATTTATTATATTCTTTATAATTTTCAGAGATGATGAGTTGCTTACCTTAGTAATGCTTCAGTCCATATTGGTCGGTACGTCAAACATAACCAAAGAAAAGATAATGAAGTAAGTGAAACTAACTCTGCCATCAATATATCAAGTGTTACGTGGAAAACTGCTCCAATGCAGTGTTGTTGAAGATGAAATTAAAATAGTTTTGCCCCAAACAATCATAATGATGTTTTTATTATTCAAGATATAGACTTGGAGTATTACAGTGTTCACCAATAAATGTGTTTTAAAACTTTTCGGTGCAATATCTGTTGAAATTGCATTTTGCAAAGTGTCGATTTCTTATTCTACATTGTGAATAATATATATTCTACCTTACAATTTCATACAAACATTGATAAGTAAATGAAAAATGTTCGGCATTATTCCCATTATGATGTGTATAGTGTATAAGAACCATAAGTCCAGCACCAGGGACTCTTTAAAAGGGTATATATAATAATATCTGTTCATTCTTTTATCTTTAGGAGGATTTGGTGGATGATACAACTGAGTTACATCCCTTGTCAGTCTGGTGTCTTGATATTTTCTCAAAGAAAGCCGCTCCTGTCAGGTAAACAATAATTCTAAACCAGTCTATTATAAGGAGGCTAAACATTAAAAGTTACGAAGTCATTATAATAATGTAAAAAAAACAATCTTTTTTTTATGCCCCACTCTGAAAAGGGGGCATAAAGATTTGTCCTTCTGTATGTCACAAAAGCTTATGTCACTCATATCTCCAAAATGTTCACCAGCCTGTATAGTTGTGTACCTGGGGTTTCATTTTTGGCTGTGTCCACTAAGTGCAAAGTTATGGCCCTTGACTTAGTACTAAATGGGATACATGTAGTAGTTAAGGGTTTTATCCCTGCTCCATTATGCATTATTATTAACCTAGCTTGTTCATCTTGATTGGTGACTGTTCTTTGTTTATTGTTTACTGTTCTTTGTTTATTGTTTACAGTTCTTTGTTTATTGTTTACGGTTCTTTGTTTATTGTTTACTGTTCTTTGTTTACTGTTTACTGTTATTTGTTTATTGTTTACAGTTCTTTGTTTATTTTGTACAGTTTATTGTTTACAGTTCTTTGTTTATTGGTGACTGTTCTTTGTTTATTGGTGACTGTTCTTTGTTTATTGTTTACTTTCTTTGTTTATTGTTTACAGTTCTTTGTTTATTGTTTACTGTTTACTGTTCTTTGTTCTTTGTTTATTGTTCTTTGTTTATTGTTTACAGTTCATTGTTTACAGTTCATTGTTTATTATTTACAGTTCTTTGTTTATTGTTTACAGTTCTTTGTTTATTTTGTACAGTTCTTTGTTTATTGTTTACAGTTCTTTGTTTATTGGTGACTGTTTATTGTTTACTGTTTATTGTTCTTTGTTTATTGTTATTTGTTTCTTGTTTACAGTTCATTGTTTATTATTTACAGTTCTTTGTTTATTGTTTACAGTTCTTTGTTTATTGGTGACTGTTCTTTGTTTATTGTTTACAGTTCTTTGTTTATTGGTGACTGTTTATTGTTTACTGTTCTTTGTTTACTGTTTATTGTTCTTTGTTTACTGTTTATTCACCTTTCATTTACTGAACTCTGCTTTGCTATTTACTGCTTTTTCTGTTTTACTGTGCAACTTCTGTTTTCATTGCCCCCTTGTTTGTTCCCTCATTATGCTCCCCTACTTACTGTATAGTATGAACGAGTCGCAAACTGCGTAACATGAACAGGTTAAAAACTGTATAACGTGAACGAGTCTGATACTGCATAATGCCCTCGTGAATTACTGCATGACGTGACATGTCACAATGTGCATACCGTGAACGAGTCACATAGTCAAAGTGAACGAGTCACAATTTGCATAACGTGGAAGAGTCACATACTGCACAAAGTGAACATACTGCATAATGAGCCACTTCGTGTATACTGTGAGATTAGGCACCATTGTTACAGCATACGTGAACGAGTCACATATCTTGAGTTGATAATCTTAAGATTTTAATACCCTCTTGTCGTGAACATGTCACAAATTGCGTAAGGTGAGCTAGTCACATTCTGCATGAAGTGGACATGATGCATTCTGTATAACTTGAACAAGTCGCATACTGTATATCGTACCGAACAAGTTAAAAACTGTGTAACGTTATCGAGTCTTAAACTGCGTAACGCGTCACTTACTGCATAACAAGACATATTTATTATATTCTTTATAATTTTCAGAGATGATGAGTTGCTTACCTTAGTAATGCTTCAGTCCATATTGGTCGGTACGTCAAACATAACCAAAGAAAAGATAATGAAGTAAGTGAAACTAACTCTGCCATCAATATATCAAGTGTTACGTGGAAAACTGCTCCAATGCAGTGTTGTTGAAGATGAAATTAAAATAGTTTTGCCCCAAACAATCATAATGATGTTTTTATTATTCAAGATATAGACTTGGAGTATTACAGTGTTCACCAATAAATGTGTTTTAAAACTTTTCGGTGCAATATCTGTTGAAATTGCATTTTGCAAAGTGTCGATTTCTTATTCTACATTGTGAATAATATATATTCTACCTTACAATTTCATACAAACATTGATAAGTAAATGAAAAATGTTCGGCATTATTCCCATTATGATGTGTATAGTGTATAAGAACCATAAGTCCAGCACCAGGGACTCTTTAAAAGGGTATATATAATAATATCTGTTCATTCTTTTATCTTTAGGAGGATTTGGTGGATGATACAACTGAGTTACATCCCTTGTCAGTCTGGTGTCTTGATATTTTCTCAAAGAAAGCCGCTCCTGTCAGGTAAACAATAATTCTAAACCAGTCTATTATAAGGAGGCTAAAAATTAAAAGTTACGAAGTCATTATAATAATGTAAAAAAAACAATCTTTTTTTATGCCCCACTCTGAAAAGGGGGGCATATAGATTTGTCCTTCTGTATGTCACAAAAGCTTATGTCACTCATATCTCCAAAATGTTCACCAGCCTGAACCAGTCTATAAGGAGGCTAAAATGATAAAGTTACGAAGTCATTTTAATAATGAAAATAAAAAAATACACGATTAATATTAAAAGTGTTAGTTAAGATGACTTAATTCAGAAATCTGACACTTTATTCAATATTTATGCTATTTGACATCATGACTGTCTTAGCATTTTTCTCAAGTACATTTCAATGATGCAACTTTGAGACCAGAGCAAACACAACAATCTTTTTAGGGTTATGCATTATGGAAAAATCTGAAATACATCGATATTTCTTTGGAATGTAATTTTTTATATATATATATAAAGTATTTGCAACCTTTTAATGACATTTTTCATAATGAAACCATACTAAACATTTTAAGTAGACAAGTGTTTGTGTGTGCATCAGCTCAATTATTGGATCTAGTTTTTACAAGAAAATTCACGGTTTTACAAGAAATTACTATCAAATGTAATAATTTTAAATTTAAGGGCGCAGCACAACTTTGAGATGTCCACTATGGTCAGTGGACCAACAAGATTCAAATTTTGACCTCTGGAAAATTAAGTAGAGGGATTCTACATCATAATAGATTCAAAGAATTGCTGCAACAGTTTCTCTGTCGATATCTCAGACATCAATGTGCTTGTGGAGCTTATTCTGGCGTACATGTCTAACAGTATTCGGAAGTCTTTGATGAACATTAAACATCATCATTTCAATATTTGCTAAGAAACCAGGAGTATTAATCCACAAGGAAAGCCTTACATCAGATAAACAGATATTTCAATCACGGAAGTGCTCACCTTGAGCTATAACGGGCGTCCTGCTTGAGGTAACCTATAGAAAGTAATGGATAGCGAGAGAATTAAGTGTTACCTTTGTCGTTCATCTGTGTGAATGATTGGTTTCCTATCAATAACCCTCCAATTAAGTACATTGTTGCTGCAAAACATTAGCAATTATTTCATTGCCAAATTATGATACTTCTTCACAAATATGGTACATAACATTAACTACTATTTTAGTGATGGATCCAGTGTATATAATTACATTTTATCAGTTATTAATTTTATATATTGTGCATTTCTTATCTTGTTCATATTTCATTTCAGGTTATATATTTAGTACCTGTATCATATCATAAGCATACGTAACTCCCAAAGTTTTGTTTAGACTTCATATTGCAAATGAGTTGTTTAATTGGTGTATAACTAGTGCGCAATAGTTATAGACTAATTATCCAGATTAATTTGATAAAAAAATCCTTCATGGGGCATAAATTTAGAATGTATAAAAATACTAATGATTAAAAAGTAATATAAAATTCAGTAGACACTTGTCATATGCTTGTATTTCTTAATTGTCAACATTATCTCTACATATTATTGTATTACTCATATTCCTTTTCATGTCCTGTCAATTTTTCTACTTCAAGTATGATATTATAAGCTTACTGTTATAATTATGTATGAGCTTAAACCATATTTTTTCACTTTAATATTATGAATATTAATATTCTCCATCATTTGTGTTTAAATGTCGGTTTTGTAAACAACAAATTACTGTGTCTATCATTCAAATATTAGTTTTCAGTTTTGTATTATCAGCATCTTTTCAACACATATACAAAATTATATTTAACTGTCTCACAACTTGTTAAATTAACATTAAAATGGATAACAGGACATACGGCCATGTGGCGAACCTATCGACGTCATTACGTCGTTTTGTGAGTTTGAATTGCATCTATGCCCTTGTTTTAATATTGTTTGTATTCTTAATTTTGCTTAGTTTTCACATGTTTATGTATTTTATATACTGTTTGTTGGATTGTAATGTTAATAATAAACCTCCCTGTTATTTTCTTGTTCATGTCCAACTTTCTGGCTCATCGCAAGATTCCCCAGATCTGATTGATATTGGCTCCATGCTATTACCGATTATATATATGCCACTTTAACGTCTCATGATCATTATCGTTCGCAACTTAATTAGCACCCCGCTGTGTTTAGCCTGAACATAATGAAATTGCCCCGGGCTGTATTAATTTATCAGAATGTATTATATGATTATGAACATAAGTTTATTTGAAAGACGTGTACATTGTACATAGTCATGTTCATCACAAAATATACAACACAATAAATCACGTGATATAGTATTTACAATTTGAGTTGGAGAAGGAAGAAAAATACAAAATAAAAAAAAAATATATAAAAAAATAATGTAATAGTTGTTACGGTTCAACATAGCGCCATACCTGTATCAGAGACGTTTTTGCAGTTCCAGGAAAATCTTTAAGAAAAAATACAATGCAATGTTCTATAGTATGTTTATGTGAACGTTTCATCTTACCATTTTCTCAACATTATTTCATAGCATATTTTGATAGAAAATCAGATTATCAACCTTTACGGTATAAATCTACGTTTGAAATACATAACGAAACCGACCTTTTTTACACGTGTGATAAACATGTTTTAGTATTCTAGGAATAGCAACTTAAATATAATATCATTGAGAAATGGATATAGACGATCAATGTCGCAAAGAGGTTTTGCAATGTCTGATAAGTTTTTAATTAAAGATACGTTTTCTATGTACATGAATCAGAATAGATTTAATCTTTATACGCGATATTATTAACGAGGCGTCGAATGGGACAAACTATCGCAATGATTGACAATCATTATGAGCAAGAAATATCACATGCAACGGGCACAGTCACACCCCAAAATACACCAATACATTAAACTATACATTACTGTCATTTAAGCAATCCAAATAGTAAAGGGAACAAAATACGAACATTAATGATTGGTAGAGATAGGAGAATCACAGGGGCAAAATCGCCTCTAGTGTGTGTGTGTGTGGGGGGGGGGATCACAGGGGCAAAATCGCCTCTAGTGTGTGTGTGTGTGGGGGGGGGGGGTAAATCGTATAATTGTTGATCCATTTTATACAAAGTTTCGGTTTGTGTTATACGCGTTATTGCTAATATAATTGTTTCAACACTTTTTCAGTCATATACGACAGTTAGTTGACCGTACCAGCATAACGGGCTCATTTAATTGTAAATATCAAATGCTCTATTGCCTTAGCGCCCTCGTTACACAACATGCTTCGTGCACTTCAAAACGTCGCTATAGGTACCGTGCTGTCGAAGTTATTATGGTATATTTGATCAATCTTAACCTCTGTATTGATGGATAAGATATAAAAAAAGAAGAAAATAATTGTATAATGAACAACAAAATACCTACCTTTGTATTAAGTGATATAAAGTAAAAACCTCACTTAAAGACCACCTCAATCATAAGACCACCTCAATCATAAGACCACCTCAATCATAAGACCACCTCAATCATAAGACCACCTCAATCATAAGACCACCTCAATCATAAGACCACCTCAATCATAAGACCATCTAACATGTTTGACCACAATTTTCAAGTCTATTTTCACTGTTTTGCTCATTAATCAACCTCAATATTAGGACCACATCAATAATAAGACCAGTTTCAAGGGTCCCAAAGATGGTCTTATTATTGAGGTTTTACTGTATACAATAACAGAATTCCTACCTCTGGCTGAACTATTTGAACATATTCTTGAATTCATTGTCAGTAAGAATAAAGATAATAGTAATAACAATAGCTTTATTTTCAGAAGGTGAACAAAAGACATTATTTCATAAGCTTTACATTGATACAATTTATAAGAACACAATTATAACAAATACAATGCACGTCTTATTTCCAGGTGGCCTTTCATAAATCCATAAAGTTACAATGAATTGATTATATATTGTAAAACATCATATTCATTCATCATGATAATTTACAAGGAAGTCATACATCACGTAAATACCTTTGTCAGTAAATCTGTGCACACATTCTATTTTTACAACAACTTTATCTATTGTGCACTAGAGACACCTGCAAAACAACTAAATATAGAATTTCAAGTAGCTAACGTGTCTGACTTCAGTGTTCTGATGTATAGGTCTGTAACATACTTTTATCACTGACACAGTTATTTCCCTTCGATATAATACAAATATAATCCACAATAGATATACTCCGGAATGGTTTAATTATGGGTATTCCCTCTAATTCGGTACACACAGAATCGCAATGGAATGAAAGACAGGATTAAACGTTTGACTCAACTTCAATGCTGCATCTAACATTAAATTTTGTTTGTACCGCTGGTAAAAACGCCATTTAAACGAATTCCGGATTTCGTCTATTGTCATATTAATACCTGTGCAACTTTTCCTTAGTTTTTAATTTTAATAGTTTATTTTGAGCTGTCTATGTTAGAATCACTCCTAACTACCATGGTCGGATTGGAACGAGATCATTTGTTCCGTAAATCGTCTACAGTGCAATAAGTGAAATACTAAAAGTCAGCAAGCTAAGTAATCATCTACGCTATTATTGTTTTTTTACATGTTTTAGTTGTTACATGAGGTAATGGATTCTGTCGAATTATATATAAAACAAAATATATTCACCCATGTCTGTTTTGCGATGATTAAATACCTATGCCGTTTGGAGTAGAAAATAAAAAGCCAGAGAGGTCGTCATAGGGAGTATACTATGCTTATCCATCAAATTAAGACGAACGATTCAGTTGGAAACAATAAAAATAACATAACTTACAAAAATGTTATGTAGTAATTTATTTTATTTCTGAGTCTAGGCAAATGTGATAGGGAGAATATTTCGTAGCTATATCTGCAAATCAAGCCAGTAACAATTTCAATAAAATACGCAAAACACAAATGAAACAAAGACGTTTTGCTGTTAGTAAACTGCCTCATCATCATCGGATACGAACGATTGGCTATTCATTTTCCCCGACTTCTTCAATTTCTGGATTTCTCACGGTTTACATTTTAAGATCAGACCAATATCGACCAATCAAATCAATGCTTACAAATCAGACATTCTTTAGCGCACCATTGTTGACAAAATGACACCGTATCCGCTTTTACAATTGCCGAATCTACTTCGTTGAAATTATCGAAATTTCTCTTCATTAAGTTTTTCCTAGGTGAATAAAAATTAATCAGTTGATGGCGTCGCTGTTTTTGACAAGAATGCCGAAGTGCTTAAATACAAACGGTTGCAATTACTTCGTATATGACCATGCAATTATGAAGCGTTCGATAAAATGGCAGTATTGGCCAAACCAGAACATTCAGGCGATAAAAATACAAGAAATTAGCAAGAATTGTGATGATGTCGTATTAGAAGTGGATTTCGGTAATGGAAAATGGATATCGGTAAATTAGACGAAATTCAGTGGATTTCGGTAAAATAACGTACCCATTATCAAAATATTAACCAATCCGCGTCAAGGTTACAGCCGTTGTTTTGTTGAAGAGAAGTTGGTTTAGTGTCAACATAAGATTTGATTGGTTTACACAACACTGATATGCAAATAGCAAAGCCATGCTAGTACGGCTGCGTCGAAAAATGCAGACATTTTGTACACAAATGCCTGGATTCTAAATTGTACTGCAAAAGCTAACGCTAATCTATATATAATTTACATATGGGTGTCATATAATATATGTATAGATATGTATTTCTATTAAACATGTGAATACTTATTTAGTTATGTAAATATACTTTTTGTTTGAAGTATATGCAGCGGAATCATAGTAAGCAATAAAATAACAAATTGGAATCAACAATTCCTGATTGTGTCGGTTTAACATATAAATGTACGTATGTATGTGTATAACATACGTCTTACATAAACATTTGTACATAACAAACATAGCAATGCATCATAAAACGAAGCAAAAAATTCTTAAAAAGTAAAAAAAATTGTCAAGCTGTTTATCATTAATGATGAAGAATAAAATAAACCAACATAATGTAAAAAGTAGAAATGCCTACTACACAGTGTATAATATAAGAAATAGTGTTACATAACTGCTATAATAAAACCTACGAACGTTTTCAACAATGCATTTTAGATTCTCATAACCAGCCGTATTTTTTTCCACGTAAATTAATTATTTGATTTGAATTTTCAATTTGATCTTGAATTTTCCAATGTGCACCAGTAAATACTAACATTGCCCCAATGAAGGAACCAAGAAAGTCATAACGCACATGGCCACAGAAGCTTTTGTTTGCACTGATTGTTCTTAGTCCTCAAGTTTGGGGTCGTATCTGGGACAAATGGGCATGTATCCCATTCCTTTGCATCTTTTGAGCAATTTGTTGATGTACGGAATTCTGTATATAGTCTTAGCTAGTTTTTCGCGTCTTATTTCTTCACGTTTCGAAAGTTTCTTTTCAGGCAATTCATCTTCAGTATCTTCAACTTTCAACTCTTCTTGCCAAGCAGTTATTCCCCGTTCCTTCTTCGTACCTATACCAACAGAAAAATGATAACAAGTACAATCAAGCTCAAGCTTAGTCCACCTCAACAAAGACTACGAGTATTAAGCCTGATGCCTCTCCCACTACTATGGATGAATTCGAATATGTGTATAAGCAGTGTGTTTATTTGTTTTGGGATTTACGCCGTGTCTCAACAATCCCTTTGTTTGTCTTTGTTTTCATAGGGTTTTACGCCGTTTGTCAACAATATTTCAGTCATAGAGGGCCGCCAACTGACCAAACCAGTTTCATGGAATTAATAATTAACCAGTTCTAACTTGCTAGTCCCAAAACAACTGACATGACAAATGTTACGGAAGAACATAACATGCCCAACCCGAGAATCGAACCCTGATCTGCCGGATGACAGTCTAGCGCTTTACCAACTGAGCTACCAAGGTGGGCTATGTCTCAACATTTTTTCAATTCTACACTGCGGTCTGTAGACCTAACCTGTATACCACGCCGTATGGTTACTCCGAGAATCAATATTGTGCACCTAAGCAAGAGACAACGCAATAAACGAACGAGGGAAACATAATACTGTGTCATGCGTGTATGGGAATGTCGACGTATGCAAACGTTAACACAATAATTGCAAGTACTTAATAAATGTGACCTGACTGAATACAAGCACGAACAAGGCATTGTATCATTTACGTAGACACTAACAGAAACTACTGCCCCAGACAAACTTACCTGGCATGGTGTTGTCGAAGAAACACGCTATTAGTCCCGCCATAAAAACTGGGTTGCCCATCAACATGGTAAGGGTATTGTCAAGATCGTCAACACCTATAAATGATACACGAACACAGTCAGTCAGTGTATTCTAAACGCCTCTCATGTGATGGTAATTTTGAGTGTAACGTTTTAAAAATAAATGTGAAAATAGCAAAGTATTACTAGATGATAAATAAGCTACGTTTGTAAACATTATATTAGAACATCTTTAGAAATTAGAAGGTTTAGCACTATGGTGTAATATTACCAGTATGGATAGCATTCTTGGTTGTCTTGATCCAGTGTTGAAGCATCATGGCTACCAACATCGCAATACCGATAATGGATACATTTCTTCTGGAGTTCAGATCAATAAATTGTAAGTTTGATAACATCACGCCAGCAAGCACACCGAAGTTGATCACTTGTAGCCCTCCAATGACCGAATACGGAATTGTAACAAAGAAAGCACCAACTTTTCCAATTACTCCCATTAACATAAACATAAGGCCTAACACCTGGAACACCCTTAAACTTGCGACCTGTAAAATAATATAGGTATGTTGAAAGTTGTTCACGTACAACTGTTTCATTACCAGGGACGGCAGTGGAACGTCAGAACCAAAGAGATAACCCAAACGGGGAAATCTAAAAGAACTGAGCTATACCAACAGAACAAGGCTGAAATAATTGGTACGGTTGATCAATAATAGTCTAAGATACTATACAGTTTTGAAACATACTAATTCATAGTTAAGATTGATCCATACTAAACTATATGTCCCCCAGATAGTCTTCCACAGTAACAACAAACACAAGAAAACTCACAAAGAAAAAACCAACATGAATAAACATTAAAATTGGTTTCTAATTTTTAATAAAACGATACGTCTTGTGCAAGCTTGCTGTATGCACGTAGGATTCAGTTTATATTTAGACATTTCTTGTTCATGTTGTTAGAATTGTCGTTTTAATTGCATACCCATGACACTATTAATAACAGCAAGAATATAATTTACCCTTGTTATACCAATGACCCCAATATTTCCACCAAATGTAGAAGTAGCGTGCCCAGCCCCAGCCCATCCAGCAATAAAACTCATGAATCCTTCTATGGCAATACCGCGGTTTACGGCGTGTTTTGGAGGAGGTGGAGCTTCGACAACTTTGACGCATGCGTAATAGTCACCGATGGAATCGATAATGGAACCAATTGTGCCAATAATGAAGGTGATGAACGCCCCAGTGTCGTATCTTGGCGGACCAAATTGACCTGTGACAAAACACATATAGTATATAGCAGATTTGTTTTCATGTTGTTCACCCAGATATATCTGTGGAAACATGATGTAGTTGTGCGATCTACCTACGATTTGCCCGCGGTTCCAAATTTTATTGATCGCAGCTAGGTCGTAACCTTATCACAGGCCCGGTGTGACTGGGGCTTTACCAAACAAGTGAAACACGTACATGTCTCACTTCAGATTTCATGTAAATCCGGTAGTGTGACAAGTCCGTATAATCTATGAGATTGAACAAATAAGGAAAATCATGCCACTTTTTGTGCATTTACAAATAAGTACCGAAGAGAGTAACCACTTACAAATCCGTAGGAAGCAGAGATTGCCCCAGCTATAGCAGGAAATAAAAAGTAAAACAAATGTATGACATGAAAGTTTACCTGGATAAGGAAAGATAAACCAGTTTGTATCATCAATTATATACATTCTTGAATCCGTCCGTGCGTAGAAATCCGGACTGTCAGGTGACATGTCATATCCACCAGCAACAGTTATAATCCAACTTACAAACCATGCCACACTTGTAGCAATTAGAATCTGATAATTGAACAGCAGCATGTTAACACAATACATGCTATTTGTGCAAAGTAATGGATATTTAGGGCCATAGCAAACAGAGTTTCTGGTTGGAAGGTAACAAGGACCGTCAAACATTTGTTACTTGCAAAACATACACAAAGAAAGCTGTAGGTTTAATCACTTATTATATATGAAAGTCTACACTGCAACAACTGTAATAAGAATACGATTAGCGGTGCAAGTACACTGCTGTATTTATGTTGATCAATGCTAAAGTCATCACTAGAGGAACCAGTAACAAAGTTCAAAAGTCAGCAATAATGACCTCGATAGTATATAGAATATTGCTGAGTTTTGAATTATTTTGTAACTGGTTCAAGTGAACATCATACCATAACTAACTGTATAAATATTTTATTAAATGTATAAAATGTACGGGAGCAAAGGCGCTTTTATGATGACATAGAAGTGCGTGGCACTGTAACAATGACTGAAGAAGTCGACCAGGCAATGCCACATTAAAGGGAACAACCACCCAAAAAGCACTAGGAGACATAGAAATATAAAAATAAAGTCGCCTTGTAACTGTTAATGACAGAAAACCACGTATACAAATAACACTTGCTTACCGTTGTTACTAATAGCATACTAGTCTCTGCAAAGTGCTACTGAAGCTTTAAATAGAATGATGAATTATACTGAGATAACTATAAACAGGATAGACGGTATTGAACAATGCAATGTGCCAATGTCCAAGCTTCAGACGGTTTAATGTCGCAAGTGTGTTAGCTCTTTACATCTTGCCATTTACCTTTGGCAATATGAGCACAGTGCATCAGAAGTAAATTTCTTACCGAAAACATTCTATGAAAATGTGACCAATGGATGTGAAATCCTTTAGATCTATTGTACCATGGTATGGGTGTACGTCTTTTCCCCAGATAGAAAGACAACACGAGGGCCACAGCTACAGTTCTATAAGGATATTATCATTTACATACAATCGTTGGAGCACAAAAGTCAAAACTTAATAAAGAATAGTGTGTCGAGCAACAGAAATTCTACACCTTTATATAGATGCAATATTATTCCATGTGTTGGTGATACTATACACTGAACAATATTTCTAAACGTCCACTTGGTATATCGACGAAAGAAAAGAACAAAAACAAATGTACTCATCTGCACCTATTGAACAGACGGGCAACCTGATATATTAATAAAAGTGGTCAATAATACAAAAAATATATATTTTTTATAATTATTTTCCAAAATCTATTTGAATAGATTAATTAATTTATAAAGGTAATCAGTAATCATTCATGTTTAATCGGAGTACCAGCATCAATCATACCGACTACCCTGGCACGTTCTTCAGAGGTCATTCTCGCCATATTTTCTGTTTCGAGTTAGACATACAACGTGGATAGCATTTAAATGAAATTTACCACTTACTACACAGTACACGTGATCCTCGTGCCATAATGTTGAATCGTACTCACCGTCACGCGTGGTCAACCATGACGATAAATAGGTATTTTCTTTGTAAAAGTCGGTAGATTACTACATAGTACATATAATACTAGAATGCCAAATTTTAGTCGGCATATGAAACCTTTTTCTTAAATTTGTATTTTAAAATATAGACGTTTATAAAATTTGTTCAGTGTTGACATTTGGTCATTTATAAAAGTTGTGTATGTAGATATATGTATACTATTGAATTGATGTAAAAAACGGCATCATTTTTTAATCAAATTTTACTTACATGCAGATATTTACTTACAGTGCTGCAATGCCCCATTGTGCTTTTGCAAACCGCACTGTGGCACTGAACACATACAATGCCATAAGTGTAAGGGCAGGTACCACAGTGATTGGACCAATAAATCTCAACAATAACCCAACAATTCCAAGAACCCCGACAAGCATGTGTAAGGCGCCGGCTATCATCAAACTTCCTTCCAACTGGAAAGATTCAAACATTCACATTGTTAGCTCATAACAATATGCAAATGTAATCAAAATGCCAGTGCAGTTGAACGCACGATAAAAACAGATGAACAATAAGCTCCCAGCTTGTGCTAAAACCTCTCTTACTCTCATACGGATATGACGAAAACCGTGGTGATTTTGAAATAAGGAGTTTATTTAAACAAAATGTCTGCGCTCTCCCCTCACCATGGAGCCTGATTTTCTATTCAGCAGTTTGGAAAGACTTCAGATCTTTAAAATAAATATAACCATAATATGGAAAATCAGGACACTGTTTCATTGTATTTTGTGCCTATCAAAGTCATTTGTACATAATGAGTTGATTCATGTATGCAAGTCGTGACGAATTGGCAAAACAAACCAGCTGTTAAGATTCCATGGGCAAAATAATGTATTGAATAACTATATACCCTTTGCACTTTAGTCATAGTTGAAACGTACTCTGTACCATTGGTTGCACCTGTAAATAAGTAGTGAAGATGTTATCGTCGGTGATGCACGTATATATACATACATTTTAATTCTTCGCCAGGACACAGTTGACAAAATATGTATATACGTATGCGATTAAAAAAAGAAATTAAAGTTGATATTGAAGTAGAGAAGACAATACGGCATACAAAGCGTGACGAGAAAATATATACAAAACAATAGGGAAGAAAACAATGGCAATAAAGGCTCGATAACACATATTAATAGTAGATGAAAATAGGAAAACCCACTTGAAACGGTCAGCGTCACCACTGGAGCATAAACCTAGTAAAAGGGTGGGACCAACCTTACACTTATCGTACAGTATAACCCCAAAAACGAACATTGTAAATACGAAAAGACTTATGGATACTGCCTTGTTGAAAGGGAATATTCCCATTCGCCGTTATACCTGTTTATTGCTAACAAGTGCAACAACTTACTTTCAGTCTCTCCTTCCTCAGGACAAGACCAGGCTTGCAATGACATCAGTGCTATTAACGGAGTTACATATGTCGCTGTTGGGCCTTGGTACAACGGGAGCCTGAAAGACAAATTTGGTGATTTATACTGATAATGTATTTGAACCATAATAATGTATCGAAAACAATATATACGATCGATAACAAATTGACGGACTATGTATGTTGTGAGAGCAAGAAAGAGTAGCACATCGATGACCATATTTATGACAATGACCTCATAAATTAGCTGGTGAATGTCATTAATGTTAAATGGTTATATTCCATTCTGAACGATAATTAAGGCTTGGAGTCTGGATATAATTTGTTGTACTGTCTTCGATTACATTTAATCAGGGCAAGTTTCTTAACACTTACCGTATTCCGATGGTATTTTGGAGGAACGTGCACAAGCCAGACATAAACATAGTCGTACTGAGTAGCCTCGCTTTGAGACCTTCGTCTGCGCGCGCACACAAAATGTCTGCCACAAGAAGAGAAGTAGACAAACTTCTAGATAAGGACAACAAACCATGCTGAAAATGATACGAAAACGATGGTATAAACAATTGGTTTGTTATTTCAAGTATTTATGATATTGTTTTTAACTGTGATAACGTTTAGTAAAATATAAAATGTGAAAAAGTGGTAATTCTCACTGTCGATCTCTAGAGAAGCCTATTTCTTCTTAATGAGCAAAAGGACAGCTCGTGTAGTATCAATTATATATGCTACAATTCTGCAGGTTATCATTATCAAAATGATACACATAACTTCATACATCATATAGGACTATCGAGGTTGAGGCATTGTCAACTGAATTAAATAATCATTATTTTGATAGTGTGTGTTCAGCGTAAATGGACGGTAAAATAATTGATACGCATTGTATCATGTTCCCGTATTAAATATATCGATATAGGTTGTTATAGACCTGCATTGCAAAACCAAGAGTTAGGGGTATTGGTGGGGCCTCAAACACATCGTATATAAACTTGTCTCCCTCGTCATCTTCGATCTCAACCTTCGGTGGCTTTTTTTCCGATGAAGGATTGTGTGGTGTCCCGTTCTGAAATGTATAACAAAAGATATTACAAATATTTATTGCATTAAATGTTGCACTGGTCGCACAGATGAGATTATTTCCATGCAAATGACACACCCACCCCAAAACCAAAAGGGTACTTGAAAATGTATACATACAAGGGAACAAAGGGCTGAGACACAAACATAAATTATCGGTAAAAATAGGAGACCACCTTGAAACGGTCAGTTCCAAACCGTACTTGGTTTAATGGTGAACCCAATCTCAAACGTTTCACACAATTGCCTAAATGAAACGACCAGTGTACGAATAACATCCCTGTTGCTCTATATAAACCCCATATTTGGAAGCCTTAATGAGTTGGACACACTGAGTTCAGTGTTTACATACCTTTTCAGAACATACTAGTGAAATTGTCGCATGATAAAATGTCAAGTTATGATTATCGACATATATGTTCATGTCACTTTATTTAGTTAACAAGAACGGCGTAAGTGTCGTAAAGGACTATTTGTACAATGTAAAGTGTGTTTTATTAAATGATACGCCACACTGGAGTGGTGTCAGTGGATATTTATACTCAGTATTATAAAATATCTTCTATCCATGTCTTAGATATGACTTCGGACGGACGGACCGCCGGATGGACGGAGGGACGGAAATATTCAAAACAATATCCATCCGCCTTCAGATGAGATAATAATCGTTTCTACTGCGTCTCTCGGGTACTAGTCCCACAATGTAATTTTACAATAATTATGTCTGTATACAATAAAAAAGTTTTTATGAGTTACATAAATAGAGAATAATAGGTTAATGACGTGGAATGAGAAAGTTTATCAGGCAAGGCGGAGGAATTTCGGCTCACCTTGATAAAAACTTTCTCATTCAACGTCGCTAACCTATTATTCTATTTATCCTGTCACTTCATGGGTTAAGTAAGGGGGAATACCTTTACTTCTACATAATACCGAGTTACATCCACTAAATTGTGACATAATTAATTTTGTGACGTATTGAATATAAGCGTGGTTAGCACCTTACGCCGAGAGAAATAGTTCCCATGAGTCTGACACATTTTAGTGGCAATATGAATTTATCTGCGTTTGCGAACATCTGATGAGCATTAAAACATAATCAATAACAAATCTAAGAATTTGCAACAACTTAGTAAGAGTAATTTAACATTGCAATTAGTTCATACGCAATTTCCCAAGGTTTGTTTACCAATGACGAGAAATGTCAAGCGCCACAGAACACGTGAAAAAGAAAGTGATATTTACATCTATTTCATAAAACTGCGCTAGAAAACAAGGTATTAATATGTGGATTCAGTCTATCAGTGTCATTTACGATTGCAAAAGAGTTTTCGTCACAAATTGAAGAAACTGGACTCGGATTCTAATATTGAGAAGATTGGTGGGGTACGTACTGCTATTGCTACTGATCAATATGTTATTTTCTTGAGAAACTCGACCGCACGGTCACCCCTGATGAGTTCAAACGCAGATGGACCCAAATTTCCGACATGATGTTGTTCCAATGGTGTAAACAGACGACAATTTGTTTGACTACGTTGTATACTACCTGTTCCAGTAAGCACTTACATTCGGGTCAAAATGCAGACCGGGTTTGTCTAATAACGGATAAGATTAAGCACCACTTGAATGAAATATAACAATGTTGGGGAAATTAACATTTTATTGTATGCATTATACAAAAAATACGAAAAGTGTTATAGTATTCAAATAAAAAATCCATTGTTTTAGGAAGTCCGGAAAAATGATAACATCGCAATACTTAACTAAAAATAGTCCGACTAGTCACGTGGTCACGTGACGTGATAAAGCAAAAAATATCAGGCACCCGGTTATCGGGTCGTAATTACAGCAAGTGACAGGATAAATTACATTTTATTAGAAAATGACATTGTGTGCCTGGCACATTTGTACCTCACAAGCTAGGTTAGTTTAAAAGCCTCATTATATATACTTGGTTGTGTATTCATTACTTAGTAATCGTTCCAGTGAAGCGTTGTTTACACCGAACATTGAACACCTGAAGGACCTTGAGAAAAAACTCAATTCAGCAAATCTTAAGTGTAAGATAATGCAAAGTAATGAACAAGTATCCACCCAAGCATCCAAAATGTCGATCAAGGCCAAAGGTATATTTTCCCACAACTCCGAGTATGCTGTTCATACCTTTTACTGTGCGAATTGTTAATCCAGTTTTTGGGTCATTTATAACTGCCGTAAGTTCGGTGTAACTGTAGTTTGATATTATCAACATCACCTGACCTACTTGTAGGAATGAACCCCTAAAGGTCACGTAAATGTTATAGAAATATGTCCAGAAACTAATTCTTTGTGAATACAGCGCCAGAGATTCAAGAATATTCATTGCTAATAATCGATCTGGACAAGACGACCTTAATTACAATGTTCCCATTCAAAATCTAACGCTTGTTGCATGTAATTTCAGTGACCTTTGTACCATGGCATTTCCCATAACAATTAATATGAAAGGTTTTCATAAAAAGCCCCAACTTAAAAAGTGCTACAAATCATTACCACTAAGTAGGTCACACTATTTTAAAGGCAACTTTTCCGATGAGTTAACATTTAGGGCGTTCGTTACGATACATTGAGTCTTCTAATCTGTCACATTCATCAAAATGATCAAATTATGTTAAAGTGTTTGCTTCAACTATATTGTTTGCATAATATTTAAATAAAAGTTCAGAATGATGTTGCAAAACACTATGTTTTCGTTCAATGAACACAGTCATGATTTGTAGCACAAGTGTATGCCTATTATGTATTAAGGGTATTAGGTACATACGTATAATGTATATGTATTGTTCCTATGGTTAATATTGAACGTATATAGATATCAGATCCGTTGGAGGGTGATAGCATATACTGTTAACCCGAGAAAGTTAATGTCAACCAAGGCGTTCGCGAATTCTGGTGTTGCAATGTCACCACCAGGCTTTCGTATCGACGAAGTCAAAACCGTAACAATGGAGCGTAATAAAGAATACACAACATGGCAAAAAGTGTTAAAGCTGTACAAAAAGCAGTACATTTGAACTGTGGGCAAAACTAAGGCAATGTCAAATGTATCACCAAACAGACTTGTTTCGCATGTATGACCTCCTGTATTATGGTATATCAGTTAAGTACATGTATTACCAAGTCTGACATTTTCGCATAAATGTCAAAGTTTATGACCATTTGTTTTTGAAGTATTTTTTTATCGACACATTTTATTATAGTATAATTACATACAATAAAGTACACGATAATCACATGAACATGTAGTATCGATATGGAGGCTTATTTAGCGAGTAAATCATTCAAATTTCCTTTTCTTCATACGTAGCTTCAAAGTTTACAGTGATTGCAAAAGCAAAAGTATAAATGTACAATATAACGTACATATATATGATAAATAACTTTAAATAATTGATGCATAGACAGAAATGTTGCACAATCGGTTCACGTGGTCCTATAACCTTGAAACATCCCGGGATTTTGAAACTGTTCATCAACACTGAATATATACATTATAGTAGGTGTTCTCAACACATGTCTTAAAAGCGAAGGCATTGAACCACAAGGAAGAAACGGCAGAAAGTATGTGCATGTATATAGCTTTTACTGCCAATGTTTTATCGCTTAACAGTGTCAAAAGTTATAATTGCATTTTGTTACCAGTTTTTGTTAACATGTAAATATAAAATTCAAATAACAAGACCATATTGCAAAATTCTATTTATGCATTGAAGTCGCTTCGAGTAATTGAAACAAATTAATTTAATATAAATTGATGCATTAATGATATAAATCATCAAAAGATAACCATCAGTAATAAACATGACACGTAGAACCTGCTGTTGAAATATATCTATGGCATTGTTATTCATGCAGCGAATACACATATTTTATATTTCATATAATGAAAATGTTAATACTTGAAATAATGCATATAATGGAGATAAGCCCCTTGAATCAAGTTTTTTTTACTATTATAAGTTCTATTACATATAGGGAATTGTAAAGATCGATAATGATAGGAAATACGAAACAATATCAAAAAGATAGTGGAGTAATTTGAACCAAGCAATAGGATTGGAAAGAAGCGTACATTGCATGCACATGTGAAAGAAATCCGTTATACAGCGTTGAAGGAGCGACATATAACGACGGATGGGTTCGCGACATTCAGCGTTGGTTGCGACATTTAGTGTCAGCCTTGCGACATATTTAGCAGCGGTGTAACATTTAGTATTGGCACAATGGCATTTTCGGTGTCCGTCTTGACTGCTTAATAAAAAAATAAATTGAACTTATTTCCAGTGTTAGCATACTATAAGAATATAAAAGTTGAGAAAAGATATGAACAATAAAGCACTTAATTCGTTTACCCCCTCCCAGATTCTTGCTTATAATATGTACATACCGTGTCCATTTCCATGGCTGCGTTGTCGAATTCATTAACATTATATTTTCCAGCACTCATCTTGCTAGTCCTATGGGTACAGTAGCAACCTATATTAAATGAACTCGACGGAACCTGTCAGCATTTTTGTGTGATACTTAGATATATAAATGTATTTATATGCGCGTGTAAAGAACGAGGGTTGACCAAAAATGAGTTAATTTTTGAAATATCTCTGAAAAGTACTGGAATATTTCATTTCAAACTTCAGTACCTTTAGCATGCCTTTATTTCTGCGTTCGTTTATCATTTAAACCGTCTCCCTTGGTCGAGTGGTTAATGTATTCGCCTTTGGAGCGGGAGGTCGAATGTTCATTATGATCGGTTGGTGAGCGGCCAGCTAGTTAAATAATTGTTACCGTATGTCTACCAGCCTGGTGCTTGGCATTAAATGATAGGAATCAGGTAGTAAATGGGCTCTGCAAGTAGGTGTCTCATTAGTCAGAAATGGCTGGCCCTTTAAGTAGGGGTGACACTATAATAGACACTTTTATGTTTACTTGTTTGTGTCTCGTTAGCCTTTAATCACATCGTAAGTGTTGATGTGTCTTCTCCTCGGGTATTCTGGGTAGCTGCGCTCTTTCTAGGAGATACTTCCTGATTTAATGTTATATTCACGTTTAATTGCGATTCCATGTAAGCATATATTATCCGTTTGCCATTTCAAACACAATAAACCTCTGTCTGCTAACTTGGCGCTCAGTCTGCATGCTTCTATTTTTTACGTATTGACTGGGAACATCGAGCCGCAAACGTTTGTCTACTGATAAACTTATGTAATTTGTAACCGTTGGAATGTTTTAAAACATCCCCACACATCGCGTTTATGGGCTGTAATGTTGCGTGCACAAACAATGGAAGTTACATGACTAGAATAATGACGTGAATTGAAATAGGGACACCTATAACGTTAGAGCCATCCCGGCTAGCTCACTTGGTAGAGCGCTAGTTTGTCACGCGGCAGATCCGGATTCGTCTCCTGGGTTGGGCAGGTTATGTTCTTCCGTGACATCGACTACGGTCATGTCCTGTGAATGTGGAGAAGTTATCAATTGCTTGCGGAAAAGCAAATTCGTACTTGTTGAAAATTCATACCATGATAAATGGTAAGATCAACTGGTGGCCGTATGTAACTGAAAAAATATTGACAAACGGCGTAAAGTCTGATGAAAACCAAGAAAACAAACATAAAGTTATAACCATATATTATGTACATCTCTACATCATACTCACTCAGACAATGAAAAAGATATAGGATGCAAATTCCAAGACTAACGCAAGTGGGTCAATAGACATTGTAAAACATTTAGTAACTTATAGTGGAAAATGAGGACAAAAGGCTGACAACTAACTATCGCCCCGGTGTACATGACTTTTCGAGAGTTTTCAGAGAAAGTTGGGATACTCCACGGGTCTTGGTGACATTCAGCCAACCGATGTCTTCCCCTGACATTGTCTAGAGCTTTTGTATTTTATGCAGAAACTGTATTATATTAAACTGCATATAATATAGCATTAGTGATGACATAAAATACTGTGTCTGTATGTGAGTGCACAGAGATACATGTATATATATCAATATCAGTGTGTGCATACAGAACGTCGCAATCGCAATAGCTCGGCAATTTCCGTAACAGTTCGGAAAGAGACATCGAATGTACGTGTATATACGTGTATAAATACATTTTATTCCTCAAATTTCGGTACGTCATGCGGTTTACGCTGTGTATATATATCATATAAAGATCTCTACCATGCTTTCCTCAGAGACTTCATGCATTGTCTTTATGCAGCCATTTTAGAACTACTTTTCCCCGTGTTACTTCCGAAGAATATTTAAACAAATAGCCGAGGTGATCCGGTTGAAACGCTACATTCATGGACGTTTCAACGTTGTTGTCAACGAAGCCCTCGTCTATGTAACGAACCCTGTCGCAGTGCATGCTTGCGATGGCAGCCGATGACTTTATTTACTTGCGGATAATTTTTTACCGAGTTGCAAAAGGACGATGCCAGTTTGCGCATTTGTACCAGATATATAGAGATATCTTGATTCAACTATGAACAGAACTTACCAAGCATATGACATTACAAGCTTTGTTAGATTTTGTATCATTCCTCTTTAAGTGTCATGTGATTAATTTGCTTATCGAAGCCATCCACGAACACTTCACGACCTATTGCACAATTAATGCGTGAATTATATTTTTATTGTTATCCGAGACCGAGAAATGTACGTTACAAACTTGTTTTTGAAACTATTCCGTACTTACGTGATTTAAGTGGTTTATCTACCGTGAACGTATGGTTTGAGATCAAACTGTGTGGTATTTTACATCGAAGTACTTAAAAAGTGATAGCTATCTGTAACCAACTAGATTTGTAATAAAATCATTCGAAATGAATATCAGGTCCCGATCTTCTTATTCATATCAAGTTGAAATGGGCTAATCGAAACCACGTGTTATTCGAAATGTAAATTCGGACCCAGTAAATTCGAATGAACGAGGTCCGACTGTAATCATATAAGAGTCATTATGGAACGCCGGCACTGTCTTATGTAGTCATGAAGCTCTAATATTATGTTTGTTTTATATTACATTATGTGCAAAGTTCTTTATATGATGTGGAAACATATTTACATTATGTCAGTATATCATTATATGGTGTGCTTTTGTACTTATATTCTGACAGTTTTTATTATATAATGTAGATACGTCTTTATATCTCGTAGACCATTTATAACGCACATAATGTAATATAAAACAAACATAATAATAGAGTTTCATGACTACATAAGACAGTGCCGGCGTTCCACAAGTCGTCCTTTATATACTTCCGCTTCCGGTTATGTCGAACGTGTTTATTTCTTGTTCTCATGAAAAAACTGATTCTTTTGTACATTCCTTTGTTTTTCATATTGTCACATTTCATTTTTCTTTCTGTGTTTGTATTTATTAACAGTAACAGATATAGAAACAAGAAGAATATATTTAAACAACTGCCACGTATATTCTGCATTTATGTGTACATGTTGGGAACTGACTTGGTTAAACATCCACCTTATTCCCCTGATCGTGCGCCGTGCGATTTCTGGCTGTTTCCTACCATCAAAGCAGAGTTACGAGGATCCAGATATGAAGACGTCGACAACCTACCAGTGGTTGTGCGCGAATGCATAAGGAAAATACCTACTGAACATTACAGGGCATGCTATAACTCATCGGTACATAGATGGGAAAAGTGTATTAAGTATGCAGGAGAGTATTTCGAAAAGATTTAAGCATAATACAGTGTTTAGAAACCAACTGTTATGGTATTTTAGGAACAATATGCATGTGTTATTTGTAGCTGCCACGCTCACGTCTACATGACGTTGCTATAGCGACAATAGAATGTGCGATATTTGTAATATATGAACATAAAGTAATATATTTAATAAAATATACTTTGATATCTTTACAGTCGAAATTAATATTTATTATTAATGGAGATATAACACTTTTCCCGAAACTTTTCGAACACCCCTCGTACATGCTATATCTCTTATATGTTATGTATGCATTAAAACAAAAAAACGAAATAAACTTTATTATATAAAAAAGAATTGTACTTTTGACGAAATTAATCTGAGTTTTTTTTCTCAAATTACACGCCTGGTTGCAAAACTCACGGTCGATAAAGTGCTTTAATTTTTGAGATTTATAACTGCTTTAATTTTTAAGTGTCCTGCTTACTTGAGATAATCTCAACATTTGTTTGATGGTCCAGCGTGTTATAAAATTTAACACATTCGGACCTCGTTCATTCGAATTCATCGGGTCAGAAATTTAATTTCGAATTATACATGGTTTCGAATATCCCATTTTATTCCGACGTGCTTAACATATACGTCGGGATCTGATATTCATGTCGGATGATACCAAGTATTCGGAGAGAAGGTTGTCGAATAAACGAGGTCCGGGAGTAGTTGTAAATCTACTAAACATTGCATAATCTCCTGCTAACATAAATTATTTAAATCTATGTATAGTAATAAAGAAAAATAGAAATACAATAAAGAAACTTTGTTACAAGAGTTTGATTTGCTGAAAATGACAGACAAGTCACTAAATGCTTAACTATTTTCAAACACATTCATCTCGCAATAAAAGCAATTCGTGTGTTTAGTGATGGCTTGATAAGGATGCTTTATTGCTAATTCAATACAATCTTTTATGCTGGATTTTAAACTTTTCCCATTGATTTGAACCATAAATTAATCTTCAAAACCCTCACGGTTCGAACACGGGAAGTAATAATGCTCGGTCTATTTGCAACATTGATGTATGTAGTTAGCTCCCATTAAACAAGCGAGTATTATGTTTCACTGTTAATTCGGTCAATATTATGTTGAAAACTGTAACACTGCGGTAAATATTCATACATACGCGAAATATATTGTTTATAATCATGTCGTTGTTTAGAATATGAACTTGAGAGCAAAATCCATACACTTGACATCTGATATATTAAGCGGATTATGAACTGTAGGACTATGGTTTTTAATTAAGAAGAGTACACAGATATATCACAAGAGTCATGTTGCCGAGAACTGTAGAAAATTGAATATATACGGAAACGGTTTTACTTTAAACCCCTTTATTTTATTTCGATAATGAAACAAGTTCTTACAGTAATCATTGTCTAAAGGGGGTTTCTAGGTTTCTTACAATAATTCAGGGAGTGTTGAAGTTAGCGGAATAATTTTACACGTTTTCGGTATTCGAACACACGTACTCCGGGTCGATAGTCCGGCGCCCTACCCTCAGTGCCTCCTCAGGCCATGTATATGAGATGGCTTTTGCAAGACAAATGTATATGTCACTACTCAATAATATGCCGACATAATCTCGAAAAGTTTTAATTAATTATTTTTAGATAAGGAAATAGACTCCAGGAAAGGCGGACAGACAGGCGCGTAAAACATCCATTTGAGTATTAAATATTTAATAAATAAAATGCTTGGTTTATTTACGTTTTACATGTAAAGTAAAATCTTGCGATTGTAAACGGCAAACCGATTATACATCGACCGATTTTTTACCAAAAACAATGCGATTATGCTGTCTGAGAAAAAGAATCGACATTATTTATACATTTATTGAACTACATACAGTTAAATGAAATTCGTCACGGAATGTCCATGTGTGAAGAACGTACTGGATTACAGTCTCAAGCCACTATTTGAGCGCCGCTGTACGATTTCCAACCTCTTCATTAAGTGACGTCATTTCCAGAAAACGTCACATGTGACGTCACCATGTACTGACAGTACTATATATGGCAATATGAAAATAAAGTGACCATATGGAGTAAATATTGTTTCCTGCTAATAGTTACCTCACATATTGCGTTTTCTTGACATGGCGTCACTTATAGAAGAGGTTGTAAATCCCATTGCAGCGCTCATTTTGAGAAGTTGGGAATGTATGTAGGCATATTTTTAAAACAAAATCCTTCTCGTATAAACATGTTGGGTCAAACTTATCTTGATCAAACTTACCCACCATTGGTCAACACCTTTCTCAGTAGCAAAACATTTTTGTTCTATGCGGGTCGTTTGGGAGACAGCAAATGATCACATTTTTAATTTTAATCTCAATAGGAATTTAATACAGTCGGGCCTCGTTTATTCGACAGCCTTCTTTCCGAATACTCTGTATAATCCGAAATAAATATCAGGTCCCGATCTTCTTATGCATATCAAGTTGAAATGGGCTATTCGAACCCATATGTTATTCGAAATGAATATTTCGGACCCGGTTAATTCGAATGAACAACGTCCGACTGTAGTTAAATATGAGTCGTCATAGCGTGCAACGGTGAAAGTAAAGTGGATTAATGGAATTTACGACAGTTTAAAAATGTCGCATTCTATTGGTTAATTGTGAGCCTACAAACGTCTTTATAATGTGAAGAAGTTGGCCAATACAGGCTCTCATGTTAAGGTACTGAAATCATACAAGGTGACGTAGTGATACTTAGGCGTGTTATCTCCAGAGATTCATGAAGAAGATAACGCTACTAGTAAGTTGAATAGTTAATTGCCGGAAACTAGTTGTAAACTACTGAGCTACTGAGAATTAGTTATACATCGGTTCCATTTCGTGACCGATAAGGGAAGTTGTTCAAGTGTGTGTACGTCTTATCAACAATTGTGGGAGTGATTTGTATCATTGATACTCCCGTTTAATGACATTTAAACTTTAATTGTTTCACACACTTATGAAATATTGAGTTAATTGATTACGGTGTTTGGTTGGTGTATTTTCTGACGTATGAAATCTACAATACGCGATAATTCTTGAGTCCATCTAGTTCCCGAATCAAAGACCAAAAAGTCCCAGTAAAGTTTGCGATGTCCACAATGTGAAACAGACGTGGCAGTATGTAGCACTTTAAGATATAATTGGTTTAATCAGCAAGGTGGTATCACATATCACGTCATTACGTATTTCCATTGTTTACGCAATTGAGCGCGGAATATTTCAAAATCAATCTAAAAATCAAAGAATTTGTAATCATTGTAACTTAAATATGATAGAAAATGAATATCACTTCCTACTAATTTGTCCAAAATACAGAAATCTTAGAATTCAATACTTTAAAGCTTATTACTGTACCTGGCCGAACATACAAAACATTCATGTAATGTTTAGTTAAATATATATTATTTACTTTTGGAGTTTGACAATCCATGTATTTCTTCTACATTGTAATTGTATAGTAGTTTTGACTTTTGTTTGCTATAAATATTGTTACATGTTTTATACAATAAATGATAATGCATTGTATTATATTGTTTAATGCTTTCATGATAGCGCATTTTATTATTAAATCTACATTTATAGGCTACTCATTTTCATTGGTCAAAACTCGGTCGCATAATTTATGATAAAGTGACATCAAACCATGCCCTACACAATCGCGTATTGACTTATACATGCGTTATACTTTGCTAGAGCATGTGTGTGCAGTGAAGTCATACCATAAGGCCATGGTCTCGTCTGAACCGCGTAGGCGTAGCGAGGGGTCCACGTAGAGATTTTGTGGTTGTACGTGGCCCTCCGCGGGTAGCCCGCGCGCACTACGCAAGTAATTTCAAGCTACCTGACCCCCGCGTAGCCTTCATTTTCCTTCGTGGAGAAAAATTGGACATGCACAATTTTTGGTCTGCGATGATTTGTCGCGGATACCGCGTGGCTGGTGCGTGAGTGGTGCGTGGGGGGTACGTGGGTAGTACTTGCGAATTTTCTTCGTTATTTGCCGGGTATAAGCTAGAGAATAGGAATTGTGCATCAGTTTTCTTTTATCGCTGGAGAACGTAGCACCCACGTAGCACCTGTGCGCCACCCACGTAGCACCCACGTACTACGCATGCTCAACGCACGCACTGCCCACGTGATCACCACTGACCCCTCGTCTTGCCCGTGTAGCACATGCGCGCCACTCACGTAGCACCCACGTACTACCCACGTGAACACCTCGAAAAAATGCATTTTCTACGTGGACCAGACGCAGGTGATGTGACCTCTCCCAGGTACAATTTACCCACGTAGAAAAAATGGCCAGGTATGAAAACTTACTGCCCTACGTGTGCGCTACGCCAACGTGGGTCGGATGAGACCGTAGCTTAACAGGCTTATCAAGGCATATTCTATATTCTAGAGTATTCTATAATAAAATATTTGGTCTTTATATATATATCAGAAATGTTTCAGTCTGGGGAAAATAATATGAACCAAACAAATCATAATATGACAATGTTGTTGTTTTGGATTCTAAATTAAAGATGTTTCATATTGTTTACCTATCAGGTGGCTCAGATTTTCCAGTTTCATATCAGTAAAGTACCGTTACAAATTTATGAAAATCGTTGTTCGGGAATATACCTAGATATATGTACGTTCACAATTTCGCAGTGGAATTGAATGGCGAAAATTAAAGTTTTAAAGAGTTTGGCAAATAATTTTTTACACAAATATGTAACCATGGTTTCTATGCTTCTCTTCGCTCTCTAAGATGATTCATTTCTGTTGAAAATTACTACAAATTCTGTATATACAAAAGTATTGAAAGTCCTGGGCTCGTATTCACAAACGTTTTAAGACTGAATCTAAGACTTAGACTTTAAAATTGTATTTTTTCATTTTGTTCCTACGTTATTTTTACACAATATATTTTGATAAAACAAGGCAAAAGTGTAGAGTGAGAAATATTCAGGCAAAAATGCTTCCGTTTAAATATAATGAAAACGAAATGCTTGTAAATATATTTTTTTGCAATTTTAAAGTCTTAAGTCTGAGATTCAGTCTTAAAACGTTTGTGAATACGGGCCCTGACAACAAAAGTTCAAATCAAACCCGAAATCACGCGCGAACCGTGCAACAGCTTTTTAATATTTTTTTGATCTATGCGACCTGAGAATCACCCAGTGTGTATACTGACAGTTCAAAGCTGTGATTCCGTTGTTTATCTGCATTTCAACCTACCCCTCATTTTAGTGGTATGAGTGCCCCTACCCCGTTCAAGTGTGTTTCATGCTTTCGTGATAAGGTGTACCGTGGTATTGTTAGGTGAATATTACATTTCATGTGCATTTTCTATCTTTTTTGAAGATCTAACAAAATCAATGTTTGATTTTATATGTTTTATTTCAAAACATTGCAATAAAATAAGAATAAGTAAACGAAAGTCATAAAACCACACATTTAAATGCATTAAAAACGAAAATAAATGCATTAAAAATGAATGTAAATAGCATGAAAAAATGAAAACAAATGCATTAAAAATGAAAACAAATGCATTAAAAATGAAAACAAATGCTTTAAAAATGAATGTAAATAGCATGAAAAAATGAAAATAAATGCATTAAAAACGAAAATAAATGCATTAAAAATGAATGTAAATAGCATGAAAAAATGAAAATAAATGCATTAAAAATGAAAACAAATGCATTAAAAAATGAAAATAAATGCATTAAAAATGAAAACAAATGCATTAAAAATGATTGTAAATAGGATGAAAAAATGAAAATAAATGCATTAAAAATGAAAACAAATGCATTAAAAATGAATGTAAATATAATGAAAAAATGAATATAAATAGCATGAAAAATGACTTTGTAAATGGTATTTGATTCTAAGTATCTTTGAAAATGAAGAACATAATACAATCATATAATATGTTGGACGTGTAACAAAATATCACTTACATTTCACTTACACAAACAATTCAACAGCATATTTATAACTCCATTAATAATTACAAGTTAAAATAAACAAAACGGTCAATAAATATCATGAAATGACTTGGTAGATGACATTAAAAACTGTTACTGATGCAAACATAACGAAGAAAAAGATGAAGATATCCAAAATATGGATGACACAATGATTGAGAATTGTTAATGATGCACACTCTTTTGGGATGGGATTCAGTTATTCTGTACAACACAAATAGCTGCCTTTAAGTAGGATTCGATGCTACTAGCAATTCCAGTGTAGGTCATCAACATTGCACTTTCTCCTTTAACATAGTTATCAAGATATTGTTGCGATGTTGCCACTTGCATGACGTCATAATATGGTTTGATGATCCTAACAATGACTCGTATGTTGTTTAGCAACGAGTTTGTTAATCCTTCTAATGGGTCGTCTTCAGTTAGGAAAAGTCTGTTTTGCAAAGTGTTGATCACGTGACTTATTTCCGCGACTTTGCTGTATGATTTCTCGAGAAATCTCAAGGTGACGTTTAAGAATTCTGAATTACAAACAACCTGAAGAAAAAAAACGAAGATAATCAATGAATCTGATAAAGATATAAAATATGTAATAATTATAAATGGTTGGAGAAGAGTGTAGCTGTCCCAACAAGAGGCAGAGGTTCTGGGTTAGAGCGACAAGAGGCAGAGAATCCGGGTTAGACCGACACGAGGCAGAGGATCCGGGTTAGACCGACACGAGGCAGAGAATCCGGGTTAGAGCGACAATTTACTGCTTGAATAGTATTGGGGGAATTTGCAATATATTCAATGACTAAATCTATTAGAAATTATGAATTCTGCCAAGAACAATACCAGTTAAACAAGGAAAGAAGTGAAGAGTTAAGTCAGGCAATGTTCAAAGCGAGCATTGCTTCATTATGAAAGCCTACAGACAACATTAGACATAATTTCGGACATTAGTAATACTTCTAACTGTCGTTTAGCATCTCCAATTATATCTGCCTTAAACACACACTCTCGTGTGATAGGAAATAAGATAATTGCTAAAATTAAGACACTATACCATTAATTATATGGCAGTAAAATGTATATAGCGGATAAATGTTATTCTGTAAATTATGTTCATTGGCGGTTTATGTACATACAAAACAAGTATGCTGAGTCAAATATGAAAGTGTGCATGAGATAATATGGGCATTATCGACACGATGCGGTAAACACCTATATTATACGCATCAAGATACAATACAGCTAACAAAAATATACCACCTGAAAGGAATTAAATTATTTTTTTAGCTGGTTTCAATATGTCCATGTTAAGCGGTAATGGTATCGACAAATGTCTATATTATACCAAGCACACTTTCTTTTTTGACTCATATATTTGATATAAATACGAATTTCTTACTTAAATCACATGTATAGCTTTACTTAAAAAATGATCATTGATCATAGCAACACACTTTGGAGAAGTAAATTTTGGTTCATATTTAAAGGTTGTAGTCCTAGAGAAGATAGTAGATAGTACTGGTACAATGAGAATGTTGTTGACAGAGGTTCTTACTCCAGAAAAGTATATAGTCTGAAGAGTTTACGCCGCATATGGTAATAATGCTAGATGATACTTACGGGTATTGAAGAGGTTTTGGAACTTCCGGCTATTTTTAACACTGCGTCGCTACAGTTTCGCTCTTGATAAATTCTGCATTTCTGGAAAACAAGAACCGACAGTATATAGCAAAACACAGTGACTTAAAATCTTTACATTTTTGACTTTAGTCGAAATATATTTTTCTGATAAAACTCCATTGTCAGAACTTTTGTCATGATTTTTTGTCACTTTCTGGAGTATTGTCTTGTAAAATCTTAAATATCGTCCCATTTCAACATTGCACACCTACTATACATGTACGTGGTGGTCCATTGACATAGTTTGCCCATCATGTAACTGTCAACTTCCGTACAGGATTTGCTCAACGTATTGATGCAACTGATACAGAGAGTCATAGTAAATTATAAGTGTTTAGTTTACTACAAAATTGAAATATGGCCTATCAATTAAATATATTATAGTCCGTATTTCCTCCGTTTCCGAATCGTGTTGGTGTTTAATATCCGAAACAAAGGTTACGTAATACACGACTTTTCACTTGTAATCATTACAGTTGTACATTATAACCCGACTGTTGTCCTTATACGTGTATTTTGATTCGATAAGAATAAATAGCTCCCTCCATCTACAATATTTACCTCCCCTTGTTCTCAATCATCACCATTTTGACATTAGAACTGATAAGCACTTACATGAGATTTCCCCAAATATGTGATCATTGAGAAAGTACCAAGAGAATTTACATGTGACAACAATTTTTACTTCAACTATCTGAGCCCACTGCCCACATGGGCTTAATGAAAACCTTATTTTTATATCTGATTATTTTATCATCATTTACATTATATTCCCTATAAGCTTTAAGAAACGTGTCTATCAATATGGCTGACTATATTCAGAACAAGAGAAGTAAATATAATATTGTAAACGAGGGAACTATCTATACAGCATTAGGGTTGATTTTAAACATGAATCTAATATTTTAAAATATTCTTCGCTTGTATAGATCTTGTGATATAGGCTCTTGAAAAACAATTATGAAAATTTGTACCAGAACGTATTTAGTGCATATTCTGGTGGGTTAATATATAAAAAAATATCAATAACTGTCCAGTTAAAATGAACTTTGAGGTAGAAGGTATTTTTGTTTGGATGGTAATGAGTCTAATAAAGTCCTTTGAATGGGAACATTTCTCAAAGTATCCCGTTATGTTGAATAAAAAATGATTGCAATGGTCGAATATAACTATGTTCTGAAATGAAACTTCATGTCTACTGTCAGGAAAAACAATCTATGTAGTCCTATATTAAGATAGACATACATGTGTATTTAGATGTGTACTTGAAAATAAGTTTTCACTACACTTTACCAAAATAAATACATTTTGTATTTACATAAAATGGTAAGAAAATTATTGTATAAAACTATCCATATTTAGTATAATCTACATATATTTGGTAAAAATCATAACTAGTTGGTAGAATCTAAAACTATTTGGTATAAGGCTATATATACTTGGTATTAACTGTATATATTCGACACAAAACTAAACATATTTGGCACGAAACAATAATTATTTGGTAAGAAAAAATGTAAAAATGCGGCGTCGGTTAAAGCAAACTCTCCCACTAACTAGAATCTGAATGTAAAATTATGCTAAATATAGTAAAATAGTGTAACATGAATGACTTACTATATTTTCTAAAACGTTTTCAACAGTATTCAACGTGGACTGAAAACTATATTGCAACCCCGGGTTGCTACAGATATTGCTAGCTCGAATATGTCGGCGTCGCCTAATGACGTGTGCAGAAGTTTCACCACAACACAATATAACCAAAATCACAGACCATCCAATCGTCAATCCTGCAATAAAATAGATAATATTGTTATTGTATGACTTTAATGTATTGATGAAAACAATTACAACAAATAATATAATATGATAAATGTGAAGTATCCGATAAAAAAGAAAAGAAAAAAAAAAGCTTTATTTTCAGAAGGTGAACACGAAAGACACCAAGCTATACATTGAAACATATAAGAACATTATTATAACAAATACAAAGCACTTCTTATTTCCATGTGGCCTTCCATATATTATAACAAAAGGTTAAACCTGAGTGAGAGTCATACTTTTTTCGATAAGTTATAATGAATAGATTACATACATATTACATACACGTAGAACTAATATTAACAATTAAGACAACATGCGTTAAATATCTAAAAGTGTAGAAACAACATTAACAGCAATATACAGCATGACAATAATGTCGTTTTGATGATTAAAATGCGTTGCTGTCCGCACAGACCATCGTAGGTAAGATGTGGTAGATGTATTGTAGCGCGGCATAATGGTGACGAAAACGATGTGAATTCAAACGCTAGTGAAAGTGATACAAGTGGCGATGACAGCGAAGGTAATAACAATAATGATTATGACGACGATTATGGTGACGTTGGTGTTGATGATGATACTAATAATGACGAACATGACAATGACTTTTGTGCTGGTGGTTATGATGATACAAACTGCATCGATGTTTATTTCCTCCATATATGAAGAGCGGAAAAATAACATGGTACACATTTCACTGATATCTGTGGCGATGGTAAGTTTTAGAAAACCCTTAGAAGAAATTGCTTAGGTGCAATTTGTTTATGAAAATGTGTTCCCTTATTCTCTTAATGAAAAAAGCACAATATTAATTAAATAAAAAGTAGCTGTCTCATACCTTTCACCATTTCGAATTTTTCGTCAATAATATTTAAGTTAAAATCATCAAATATTCGGATTTTACCAAATAAGACGCTGGCATGGAACGTACGATGATATACTAATGCAAACTAACCTTTATGGTGACGGTCATACCCGCTTTATATAGTATGTACCGACCCACGACTAACCATGGTATTTCCCGGGACATGTTGGGGGAAAAAATGAATCATTTAACACCGATTGTAAGAAGAGAAGTGAAATGATCAGCCACCCTTTTTACATTTTATTTCAATTCATTAAAAATATATGTATGATTTACATATGAAGCTCAGCATCAAAGCGAATATTTGCGGTTACTTTTTATTACATGTATTTCCGTTCATCTCCAGGATGTTATATCAGACAATTTAATATTTTAAGGATGGCATCACTGTACGTAGATTCGTGTCTTAGTCAACTCAGTTTCGATTTTGTTTCGTCCATCAAGGAACCCACGGTGTAAAAAGATGAACATGCTTTTATTAAAAAGGCTACGATCAGATTTAACTAACGATAGTTTGTCATGCGAGCGAAATGGTTCATAACCAACATAATATGACATTGATGCATTACCTCCGAAATACTTTATCTATATCTATACAATGAATACCTTCTTAAACCAATCTACAAGTGAAGAAGAAATAAATGTTACCCTACATTTTTGTAATTACTGTGGATGAAATTTACGCCTGAATAATTATTATCTGATACATAACCATAGTAGTAACTTAAAATAATATCACCGGATTATAAGCGCATATTTCTTTATACTGTAAGATAATATATAGCTGCTGTTTAAAGATGTATCTGGCTCATCTGAACATAATTTTTTTGAATTGGCTTCATCCAGTATTGTTGTTACATTGGCTAAAACATCTCTAGTACGAACCATTGCAATGAATAACCGATAGAAAATATATTTTGTTTGCCATATTACTAACAGACAAATCTTGTGAAATAGCATAATTATGTTAAACAGGCTGGAAGATTTTTAAATTGTGTGATGTTCTAACATCTTTCTTCAACAAATACGGATCAAAACATTATGAGTTCAGTCTTTAAAATGTTTTTGGTGTTTTAATACTAGGGATTATATTTTTTCATGTTTGTTTAGGTTACCAAATTAACAAAAAATGATCATAATATTACTTTAAATGGATAATGAAAGTATTTTATTTACCTTGAAAATTTGTTATTCTCATTGTTATCGAAATGTTGTGCAGTATTTAATATTAATTGATGTCAATTAATATTTCGTGTTTAATTAAGGAACCACCCAAGGAGGTGTATATAAGCAATACCTTTTCTGAATTTCCGCTATGATTGTTGTATAGTTTCTAGTATTTGATGTGTGATACAAAATCTAGATTTCCATTCTTCTAGTCTATTACTATGTCTGCTCATCCAATAGTAAGAATGGTTTATAAAGAAATTCCAAAATTTGACGACCGTTTGCATCATAATACTGTCTGCTAAAGTCTTTATCTATATTTAGTATCGTTGATAAGGATATCTAAGACAATGGCTCATTGATCATGTGGTTTGATAATCAGCAGGTAAACTATTTGAATCAAAATACTGACAGTACAACAAAATGGCATTTTATGAATAAAGTTTAAGATTATGACAGTGCTTGTTATATGTGCATGTTCTTTTAGTTTTTACACACGAGTTCTTATTTCACAGCAGACGTAAAATACAAATAAATAAGTTTAGACTACACATGAATACGCATTGTAATTCCATTCTATTCAATATGAAAATGGAATAATGCGTCTTCTTACCTTGCACTTGACACTTCTTTCTTGCCAGCTAAAGTGTCTTGGTTTTCAATAATGCTTTTACTTATTATTTGCCAAATCGCCAAATGTTGATGCGCCCGTGTGAATGTCATTGTGAAATAGTTTGTGTCGTGTTAGACCGGTGTGCCTGTGTGAATGGTCATTGTGAGATCTGTTGTGTCGTGTTAGACCGGTGCACCCGTGTGAATGGTCATTGTGAGATATGTTGTGTCGTGTTTGACAGGTGTGCCGTGTGAATGGTCATTGTGAAATAGTTTGTGTCGTGTTAGACCGGTGTGCCTGTGTGAATGGTCATTGTGAGATCTGTTGTGTCGTGTTAGACCGGTGCACCCGTGTGAATGGTCATTGTGAGATATGTTGTGTCGTGTTTGACAGGTGTGCCGTGTGAATGGTCATTGTGAAATAGTTTGTGTCGTGTTAGACCGGTGTGCCTGTGTGAATGGTCATTGTGAGATCTGTTGTGTCGTGTTAGACCGGTGCACCCGTGTGAATGGTCATTGTGAGATAGTTTGTGTCGTGTTTGACCGGTGCGCCTGTGTGAATGGTCATTATGCGATATGTTGTCTCGTGTTAGACCGGAATGCCTGTGTGAATGTTCATTGTAAAATATGTTGTGTCGTGTAAGACCAGTGCGCCTGTGTGAATGGTCATTGTGAGATCTGTTGTGTCGTGTTAGACCGTTGCACCCGTGTGAATGGTCATTGTGAGATCTGTTGTGTCGTGTTAGACCAGTGTGCCTGTGTGAATGGTCATTGTGAGATAGTTTGTGTCGTTTTTGACCGGTGTGTATGTGTGAATGGTCATTGTGCGACATGTTGTGTCGTGTTAGACCAGTGTGCCTGTGTGAATGGTCATTGTGAGATATGTTGTGTCGTGTTTGACCAGGGTGCCTGTGTTAATGGTCATTGTGAGATAGTTTGTGTCGTGTTAGACCAGTGTGCCTGAGTGAATGGTCATTGTGAGATAGTTTGTGTCTTGTTAGACCAGTGTGCCTGAGTGAATGGTCATTGTGAGATATGTTGTGTCGTGTTAGACCAGTGTGCCTGAGTGAATGGTAATTGTGAGATAGTTTGTGTCTTGTTAGACCAGTGTGCCTGTGTTAATGGTCATTGTGCGACATGTTGTGTCGTGTTAGACCAGTGTGCCTGAGTGAATGGTCATTGTGAGATAGTTTGTGTCGTGTTAGACCAGTGTGCCTGAGTGAATGGTCATTGTGAGATAGTTTGTGTCTTGTTAGACCAGTGTGCCTGTGTGAATGGTCATTGTGCGACATGTTGTGTCGTGTTAGACCAGTGTGCCTGAGTGAATGGTCATTGTGAGATATGTTGTGTCGTGTTAGACCAGTGTGGCTGTGTGAATGGTCATTCTGAGATATGTTGTGTCGTGTTTGACCGGTGCGCTTGTGTGAATGGTCATTATGCGACCTGTTGTGTCGTGTTAGACTGGGATGTCTGTGTGAGTGTTCATTGTAAAATATGTTGTGTCGTGTTAGACAGGTACGCTTGTGTGAATGGTCATTGTGAAATATGTTGTGTCGTGTTAGACCAGTGTGGCTGTGTGAATGGTCATGTTGAGATAGTTTGTGTCGTGTTAGACCAGTGTGCCTGTGTAAATTGTCATTGTGCGATAGTTTGTGTCGTGTTAGACCGGTGCGCCTGTGTGAATGGTCATTATGCGATATGTTGTCTCTTGTTAGACCGGAATGCCTGTGTGAATGTTCATTGTAAAATATGTTGTGTCGTGTAAGACCAGTGCGCCTGTGTGAATGGTCATTGTGAGATCTGTTGTGTCGTGTTAGACCGTTGCACCCGTGTGAATGGTCATTGTGAGATCTGTTGTGTCGTGTTAGACCAGTGTGCCTGTGTGAATGGTCATTGTGAGATAGTTTGTGTCGTTTTTGACCGGTGTGTATGTGTGAATGGTCATTGTGCGACATGTTGTGTCGTGTTAGACCAGTGTGCCTGTGTGAATGGTCATTGTGAGATATGTTGTGTCGTGTTTGACCAGGGTGCCTGTGTTAATGGTCATTGTGAGATAGTTTGTGTCGTGTTAGACCAGTGTGCCTGAGTGAATGGTCATTGTGAGATAGTTTGTGTCTTGTTAGACCAGTGTGCCTGAGTGAATGGTCATTGTGAGATATGTTGTGTCGTGTTAGACCAGTGTGCCTGAGTGAATGGTAATTGTGAGATAGTTTGTGTCTTGTTAGACCAGTGTGCCTGTGTTAATGGTCATTGTGCGACATGTTGTGTCGTGTTAGACCAGTGTGCCTGAGTGAATGGTCATTGTGAGATAGTTTGTGTCGTGTTAGACCAGTGTGCCTGAGTGAATGGTCATTGTGAGATAGTTTGTGTCTTGTTAGACCAGTGTGCCTGTGTGAATGGTCATTGTGCGACATGTTGTGTCGTGTTAGACCAGTGTGCCTGAGTGAATGGTCATTGTGAGATATGTTGTGTCGTGTTAGACCAGTGTGGCTGTGTGAATGGTCATTCTGAGATATGTTGTGTCGTGTTTGACCGGTGCGCTTGTGTGAATGGTCATTATGCGACCTGTTGTGTCGTGTTAGACTGGGATGTCTGTGTGAGTGTTCATTGTAAAATATGTTGTGTCGTGTTAGACAGGTACGCTTGTGTGAATGGTCATTGTGAAATATGTTGTGTCGTGTTAGACCAGTGTGGCTGTGTGAATGGTCATGTTGAGATAGTTTGTGTCGTGGTAGACCAGTGTGCCTGTGTAAATTGTCATTGTGCGATAGTTTGTGTCGTGTTAGACCGGTGCGCCCGTGTGAATGGTCATTGTGAGATATGTTGTGTCGTGTTATACAGGTACGTTTGTGTGAATGGTCATTGTGAAATATGTTGTGTCGTGTTAGACCAGTGTGGCTGTGTGAATGGTCATGTTGAGATAGTTTGTGTCGTGTTAGACCAGTGTGCCTGTGTAAATGGTCATTGTGCGATAGTTTGTGTCGTGTTAGACCAGTGTGGCTGTGTGAATGGTCATTGTGAGATATGTTGTGTCATGTTAGACCGGTACGCCTATGTTAACGGTAATTTTGAGATCTGTTATGTCGTGTTAGACTGGTGCGCCTGTGTGAATGGTAATTGTGAGATATGCTGTATCGTGTTAGACCTGTTCACGTGTGTGAATGGTCATTGTGAAATATGTTGTGTCAATTTAGACCGGTATGCCTGTGTGAATGGGTATTGTGAAATATGTTGTGTCGTGTTAGACCGGTGCGCCTGTGTGAATGGTCATTGTGAAATATGTTATGTCAATTTAGACCAGTGGGCCCGTGTGAATGGTCATTGTGAGATAGTTTGTGTCGTGTTTGACAGGTGTGCCGTGTGAATGGTCATTGTGAGATATGTTGTGTCTTGTTAGACCGATGTGCCTGAGTGAATGGTCTTTGTGAGACATGTTGTGTCGTGTTTGACCGGTGTGCATGTGTGAATGGTCATTGTGAGACATGTTGTGTCGTGTTAGACCAGTGTGCCTGTGTGAATGGTCATTGTGAGATATGTTGTGTCGTGTTTGACCGGTGCGCCTGTGTGAATGGTCATTATGCGACCTGTTGTGTCGTGTTAGACTGGGATGCCTGTGTGAGTGTTCATTGTAAAATATGTTGTGTCGTGTTAGACCGGTGCGCATGTGTGAATGGTCATTGTGAGACATGTTGTGTCGTGTTAGACAAGTGTGCCTGAGTGAATGGTCATTGTGAGATAGTTTGTGTCGTGTTTGACCGGTGTGCATGAGTGAATGGTTATTGTGAGATATGTTGTGTCGTCTTAGACCAGTGTGCCTGAGTGAATGGTCTTTGTGAGACATGTTGTGTCGTGTTTGACCGGTGTGCCCGTGTGAATGGTCATTGTGAGATATGTTGTGTCATGTTAGACCAGTGTGCCTGTGTGAATGGTCATTGTGAGATAGTTTGTGTCGTGTTAGACCAGTGTGCCTGTGTGAATGGTCATTGTGAGATAGTTTGTGTCGTGTTAGACCAGTGTGCCTGTGTGAATGGTCATTGTGAGATAGTTTGTGTCGTGTTAGACAGGTGTGCCTGTGTTAATGGTCATTGTGAGATATGTTGTGTCGTGTTAGACCAGTGTGCCTGAGTGAATGGTCATTGTGAGATAGTTTGTATCGCGTTAGACCAGTGTTCCTGAGTGAATGGTCATTGTGAGATATGTTGTGTCGTGTTAGACCAGTGTGCCTGTGTGAATGGTCATTGTGAGATAGTTTGTGTCGTGTTAGACCAGTGTGGCTGTGTTAATGGTCATTGTGAGATATGTTGTGTCGTGTTAGACAGGTGTGCCCGTGTGAATGGTCATTGTGAGATATGTTGTGTCGTGTTAGACCGGTTCACGTGTGTGAATGGTCATTGTGAGATAGTTTGTGTCGTGTTAGACCAGTGTGGCTGTGTTAATGGTCATTGTGAGATATGTTGTGTCGTGTTAGACCAGTGTGCCTGTGTGAATGGTCATTGTGAGATATGTTGTGTCGTGTTAGACCGGTTCACGTGTGTGAATGGTCATTGTAAGATATGTTGTGTCTTGTAAGACCAGTGCGCCTGTGTGAATGGTCATTGTGAAATATGTTGTGTCATGTTAGACCAGTGCGCCTGTGTAAATGGAAATTGTGAGATATGTTGCGTGGGTCTCATTGATATTTTGTTTTAATACGGCGTCATTAATGTCTGCCGGGACAGTGTCAAAGTATATGTGTAACAGAGTTATATATTTAGTAGGTTACGGACGGCTGCTTATTCTATCCTAAGACCTTCTTTAAGAGCGTTCAGAGTACGTGCATTGCGTTCAATAACCATACAGAACTTTACATAGAGGTGACACATTACAGTAGTAATACTGAAACCTGTCGTTGCCTTTATAAAGAGTATGGAAGCTATTGCAATTTGGATATTAGTGCAATTCACATGCGAAAGTTCTGCTTAATTCGATCTCGAATGTCCGAGATATGTATAATGGAAATTAGAACTTATATTAAAGTCAGAGTTCTTATTTCAGTTTCCCCTGTAATAAGTCTTAATTGTGTCGTATACGTAGTCGTCTACTGTGATATAAGGACCAGAATTTCACTACGCGTAGACATTAAAAGATGACCTACATAGTGTGCAAGTAAGTATTGTCTAGACAGATAAGTTGATGCAGCAACAAAATATATGCTTTGCTATGATAAAACAAGATGGGCAGTAAACCGTTCCCTCATTGATTTTAGTATCGGTTCTAAGAAGGCATTATTCACCAAATTCTGGCCGATTGTTAGAAATTGAAGAAATGTTGTGCTTTTGATGGTCCCCCCACTTTGCTGCCGCGTAAGCAAAGAACCTGTTTACTATCAACAGCTTCTGCAATATAACAATCATGAATTGCTTGCTCAGTTGGAACAAAATTTGGTTTAATCATTGTGTGCTGCAGTGACGGATACACAAAAACGGCGTCTTCATTAACAACGGATATTAATGGAGATGGGATGCCAAAAGAGGTTGTATTTTTAATGACCATACCGGACAGATTCTTTTCAAAAACAGTTGGACTACCACAATTTACGAAAATGATGTTCTCATTTATATGACACAACTTTTCATGACATCAAATGTTGCAGTTAAAGTTTAAAAGGCATATAACTCAATGAGTGCAATCTGTCACATAGGAAGGCAAAGCTATTCACCAACCATTTGTCACATAGGAAGGCAGCTATTCACCAACCATTTGTCACATAGGAAGGCAGCTATTCACCAACCATTTGTCACATAGGAAGGCAACTATTCACCAACCATTTGTCACATAGGAAGGCAACTATTCACCAACCATTTGTCACATAGGAAGGCAACTATTCACCAACCATTTGTCACATAGGAAGGCAACTATTCACCAACCATTTGTCACATAGGAAGGCAACTATTCACCAACCATTTGTCACATAGGAAGGCAACTATTCACCAACCATTTGTCACATAGGAAGGCAACTATTCACCAACCATTTGTCACATAGGAAGGCAACTATTCACCAACCATTTGTCACATAGGAAGGCAACTATTCACCAACCATTTGTCACATAGGAAGGCAACTATTCACCAACCATTTGTCACATAGGAAGGCAACTATTCACCAACCATTTGTCACATAGGAAGGCAACTATTCACCAACCATTTGTCACATAGGAAGGCAACTATTCACCAACCATTTGTCACATAGGAAGGCAAAGCTATTCACCAACCATGTGTGAGTTTGGTCAAGTTTGCCCTTGGCGATAAAAAGCTGTTGGGTAAACACTATGAAATGGGAAGTGAACTTAGTAATACCTTTCCCCTTTGTTTTGCCTAGAAATGTCTAAGGAATGTGACTTCCTATGTTCCTCATTCGTTCACTTTCCATGTCTCAACAGTTTACCCTGGAGAAACTACACGTACATATACGTATATTTACAAAGCTTTGAAGGTTTTGTTTGAAAAGTTCCTGAGCACGTTCAATATCTTAAACAGACGAACATCAACGACAAGGTATACTAAACAAGTATACTCGTAATTATCAACATAGTGGTAGGGAACATGTTTAGTGACTACAATCATTATGATTTGTCAGTCCATTTAATACTATTGGATGGTGTCTTCGTTCTACCTAATACGGATTTACACGACAGCAATTATACTCACTGAAAATCTTCCCATCTCTTCACCTTTAACATTGGTTTACATCATCTCTGTACTAATACTTTCACTTGCGGTTCGATTACTATGACTTACCTGTATAACGTGATTTGTTGTCAATCGATTATTAGTAGGTAAAATCATTGTACATAATTAAGATGTTGGAAAACCAAATACGCTGTGTCATTGTAGATTTATACGCATTTTCTCAAATGTTCTTCGATTATGTACAGGTCAGTCATTTGACCTGGGTTATCAACCAGTAATACCTTGGTATTTCGCAAGTAACAAGGAACTTCCATCATGACTCAGAGATGGAGGACGAATGATTTCACTAACACGTAGTAAAATTTTCCATATAATTTATCAACCTTTGGGTTGGTCATAGTTTACTGTAACAAAAAAAACCCGGACTGTTTATCTCCTATTTAATATACAACATTATTTTCTATGTGCATATGTAATATGAAATTATGTATTTTATATAATGAAAATTGCAAACATTTATCTGTTGTTGTTTTGTGTCTGTTAGATAAAGGCCTCTAATCCTTATATATAGTTTAATGTAGTGATCAATTTGTAAGTTACCTTCAATAAGTAAAGATGGTTATAATTATATATTATTATAGGGGCTAACATATAATTCATTGAAATATAACAATTTCTAAATGCAGGGCGTATGTTCGCTGTGTCAATTAAGGACCATAATGGATATAAGGGATTATTTTCTCTTTAATTTGTAATCCTTAGTACGGATATGTGTGGCATGGTGTTTATGACTCATGTGTGTTTTTAATGAAACATGTTGTTCTTATTACCATGTATATGTGCATCTTAAAAACCTTGTAAAAATTGAATGTCGAAATAAAAAATGTATTGCATTGTATATGTGACCATATAGCGATTAAGTGTGAGGTTAGCTAGCTGTTAAATCAATGTGAGGTTAGCTAGCTGTTAAATTGATTTAAACCCCAAGTATGTTTACTGACAATTCCAAGGCTGTAATTCGCTATATGGTCATTATTTCTGTTTGTGTTTTGAATGTATTTTATATTTCCCTCTGTGCAATTCTGTCACTTTATATAGTGTTCAGGTTATTTCCTGCCCAGAAGGTCTGCGTGAGGAGGCATGTGGCGTTCACTGTAGCTACTCTGCATGATTCTCTCTCTTTTTATACTGAAATAAATATGTCTATCTAATCTAAGTAATAATGATACACTGAAAGTAGTTTGTCTTCCACATTTGATACTTGTGAGTGAATATTTAGTTGTTTGCGGTAGAACACTTCTGAGGTTATCTGATCGCACTATTTTTTTGGAATACCATTGATGAAAGGGGTAAACAATAAGCCATGAAACTACCGGGTTAGATTACAGGCTGAAACAGAGGTAATTAAGTGCAGTTAATGCCCTTGAGGACTGAAACATTGTATTTGTCTATCTCACCACACGACAATGTCAAACATTTCATTTTACAAGGTCATTGAACGACGGGAATCCATCACTTGATTTTCTACAATCCGTCATGAATTAAAAACTCATATTTTTTCTACATAATAACAAATTACATAAAATGCGCTTTGTGTAAGTAATTAACAAAGTGTTTGAATGTTATAGTACACATTGAATTCTTGGGGGGGGGGGTATAGTGTAGGTATAAATACCGATCAAAAGAGCTAACCGGCCATTTTGTACATCGAGATTCACTACATTATGACAAAGCGATCTGAAGGATGAATGTGGTTTTGATTTGTGTTTAATTCTTTTGAATAACCAATGCTGTAACTTACTACAATTAAAATCAACGTCAGCCCTGTGTTCAGTAAAGGATTTTGGGGCTCACGTTTCGTAACGTTTTACAATCTTGTTCCCCGTGTGCAGTCAATGTGATACGTTGGGCCAGGAATACTATACAAAACGTGATCGACTGTTAGGCGTAACTAAACGCAGTTCAGTTATGACCAGTAGATTTATAGAAATTATATGAAGTATTACTAGCCATGCGTTCAGTTACGGCTAACTGTCGCGAACGTTTTGTATTGTATCCCTTGCCCACCGTATCACATTGACTGCATACGGGGAACCAAATTCCAAAACTTAACGAAACGTTACGAAACGATAGCTTCAAATACCTTTACTGAACGCACGATCAGGTAAGCATTTTGGACAGTATGAAAGAATAAAAAAATGATGCCTTATTTAATACAGAACAGACTGAATACATTTACATGAATATTTATTATCAAGTATTTCGATACATTTAAGACAAATAAAGTTTAGACTGCATATTAGCGATTAAACACGATGACCTAAAAGCGTTCGTTTAGGGACCTTTATCAACAGGTGTTTCGTACTCGAAGCGTGTGTCACTGTATCTAAAATAGTGTCGTCTGCTTATACGGAATTCCCGATACCGCAAAAGTAACTATACTGCCTATAAAATATCCAAGCGATTTCATTGGTCGAGAATTTTAATCAATAAACCGTATAATATTAACTACTTTTGGGCCACATACTTCCCACGGCTATGTAGGTTAGGTTAATTTATGAATCAAATAGCTTATCGAAACTGAAACTTCACAGGAATGAGGAATTTGCTATATTAGTGTATAGAGTATAGTGTTATAACGGTGTTCAAACGTGTGGGAGGATTTAATTGTTTGGGTTCACGTTTCGGACAGTAACATTTGAAAGTTATCCTCGTACATTATTAAACATATCGAATAACATAGATAGTCCGGTTTCGTTCTTTTAGATTTTTTTAAAGAAGTTTCGGAATACAGGAAAAGTTTACTAATATAGTCTACGTACCATGAATACCTGTATTTGAAATTATTTTATTTTTTGTTTGACTTGTTAACGTTAACGTTTACGGGGCTTATTTTATTATATTCTCACAGCAATAAACCTATCCGGTTGGTTAAAAATAACCGCTGTCAGCCCCTGATTTGGAAGGATTTAATTTTTGATGAATATGCATATGAATAAAAATATGTCATAGATAGTTAATTAATTGTTCGAAAAATACACACTAACGTTTAAAAGTTTGAAAAATTGTTAAATGTTAAAGTAATATAATGCTCATTTTTCGTTCATTTGTTTACCTAAACAAACATGAAAAATATATTTCCTATAGTTTAAACATCAATAAACATGCATTAACAAAGAATGAACTCATAATATATTGATCCGTATTTATTGAAGAAAGATGTTTGTACATCATCAAATTAACCAAAAAAATTTAACAATCAGGCTATTTTACAAGTTATGCATGTTAGTAATATGGTAAAAAAAGAAATTTTCAATCGATTATACATTGCAATGGTTCTTCTTAGAGATATTTTAGCCAATGTAACAACAATACTCGATTGAGCTAATTCAAATATTGTATTCTAAGTGAGATGATTATGTAATACGATTCATGGTAATGAACATTTGTCAACAAATCAATGTTGACGTCACATGTTCACTCTCACAACTTACATGTACGTTACAAAATGAGGGGGGAGGGGCAACATAATCAATAACATACATTTATCAGGCAATGACAACTACTATATAATACATATTAACCACAAACGTTTCGAATACAGTTGTCCGCATGAATTAAGTTATTGGTATTCCTGGTTTCCTGCTCTTGTCAAGTATATACTTCCTAAGTATCGTACCCTTTTATATCAGTTTATATGATCACTCAATATTTTTTGCAAATCAACAAAAAGTTTCAATGTGAATTAAAATACCTTCATAAGTCAAAACATGAAATGCTTTTCCAAATGACCGCAAAAATAAACATCGTATGAGGAAAACGGCAGGATTTTGAAAAAAAAACACAGACGATTTTTACCATTTCATTTACATTTATCTCACGATGAACGCGATGCATGTCTTGTATTTGCTCGACAATGATGCTTTCATAATTTATTCAAAGCAATATTCAGGTTAGTTATAAAAGTTTACCTGTGATTTTGAACCCGGAAATATATTTAAAACAATGATTTCAGATTTAGTCATTTTGACAGACTGTTGTCGGAAGGTGACCGCTATTTAAAGGCGTCCGTAAACGCACATTAAATTCTTGTCTGTTTGTCTCTTTCCATTGTGAAAGCTTACTGTAGAGATAAACAACGATTTTACGTCAACAGACAATATCTAAACGTAATCATTCAATCTTGAATGTATGAATAGCTGAACATTTCCGGATATATCGTGCACAAACAATTTTGATTCAATTGAGTCTATATTTAGTGCATAGTTGTTATTATCACACAAGTTTACGATTTAATATGTGGTATATATGTTGCTGTGCAAACATACACCATTACCACACATCGATGTAACACGAAGAAGGCCTTATTAAATATTCATAAATGCACTCCATTCAAAGTAGGAGATTATTTTAAACACGATATTTCCATATCAATCTGTTACAAATTGAAACGGTTACTTTTTGTATCGTTTTTACATTGTGAATCATGGGTACAAAACTTTAATAAAAACACGTCATACTCGGTGTTCCACCAGAATCTGAGTGTCGTAGGTGGTCAAGGAAACTTTACTTAGAAGTCGGTGTGTTATAACATAGTAAAAACAAGCTCTATTGAGCTTTTGTACCGACTATAACCATGAAACATGATAACAGATAATATTACACTTAACATAACATAATACATCTACATTAAACAAGATAGCTTACATAAATACACGTGTGACAAGCATGCAAGGCATGAAACAAGGCTGAAATACAACTACATAGATATAAAGGAGGTTACGTCTAAAATATCAATATCGCAGGCAGATATTATAAAATACGATCAATTAAGACATACATTTCTTTCAAATATAGTGAGACAACATATCTACTTACAATAGTTAAGAGTTAGCTCAGTTACATGTTAAAATCCTAGTAAACAAGCACATTTCACATAATTATACAAGTATATACAAGAAAATCATTGATGCAAAGCATCAAAGGTCGCCGCTAAAGAATTGAATGATATTTTGTTATTTACATTCTTTTGTACAAAAAACATGTAACTAAGAATTACACTCCATTTTAGTAGTATCAAACACGTAAACAAAAAATATTAATCTGTTTACAGACCCAGTTCCAACTTCTCTGTATATAGCAAGGTCTTTGTTCACAAAAATACTAATATTTAAAATTACATTCTTTGAATCTTTTACATAAATTCTCATTAAGTTTCTAAATAATTATCTCAGACTATCATGACACTCAAAATTTATCACCGGAACACATTTTCTTTTCTGATCCATACGTACGTAAACAATAAGCTTAGAATAAGCACTACTTTTATCTAAATATTTATTTCATACAGTTAACGCATCACTTCTATTTGTTATAATTTGTTATGTAAAAGATTCAAAGAATGCAATTTTAATTATTATTAGGCCACAACAAATTATTTGTTTGTTCTTAGGATTTTCCCCCCAACTGTCATTTATTAAAGCGAGCGAGCGAAAAAAAGAGTATATTATGGTATCAGTATGAAGCTGAAAACTGTAGTTGCTAACACCACCCTAAACTATGAATAAACAGCGTATCACCGTAACAAATTCCTTCTTACTGCAGTTTCTTCTCCGTTAGTACATGCAAGGAGAAATTATCAGCGATGACTATTTCATATAATATTATAATTATGAACTGCCCACTTCAAGAAAATTTCAATAGCACATGTGAAATACAGGTAAAACAGTCAACACGAATACTTTTTCTCCTTCACAGGACATAACGACAGGCAAAGACACATTTTTTACCCGTCGCAACAATGTTTTACCTGTTGCAACAATGTTTTACCTGTTGCAACAATGTTTTACCTGTCACAACAATTTCTTACCTGTCGCAATGTTTTGAACAGGATTAACAACTTAAAATCCTTATTTTAAATGTTGTTTTATGTATAGCCATTATAATTAAGCAAGATTTCTCAGTTTTATTGTTCAAGTAAAGGTCATGACTATCTCATCATCATTAAATACTAGCCATGGCCTACCTTTATCAACTGGAAGTCTCGTCTTTTGCTCACTAGATGAATGTGGCAATCTTGGCTTGCGCTGGCTTTTTTTCTTGAGCCAATTTTGGAACCAGACGGTTTCAGTCATTTGGGGGCTACATCACAGCACGCGATCAACAAATATTTAGTGCAGTTGGTCCCCTCAATCCCCAATATTCTACAGCATAGGACTTTGTTATTTCAATGTAATCCTTTTTAGTGTTTCTTTGAAATTGCTTTTAATAGTCTTCAAATCATTCCTAATTGAGCTTGTGGGATGATTCAATGTAGCACTGTTATCTTATTTCTTGTCTATTTTATTCTTGTTATTCAAGTTTAAACAAACATCTCACTATCAATTATTAATTATTCAAATTGAAAGATGAAGACAATGTATACTCCCAAACACAAGTCAATCAAGTGCAAAAAGCAATACATGTTTCAAACAGTCGGCTGTACATAAAAACTAGGTCACAAATGAAACATAAACTAAACATACAGTGAGGTAAATTGTATGTGAATAGTCATAGCACAGACTATGAGACATAAACCATCAGTATATACTTGCGAAAATAATAGTATTCTGAATTTACTATAATAATTTTCATTCCTCGTAAAATACGGAGCGGGCGGCATTACGGACCGTACGGTACGGATTTTATCGTATAATAGACCCAAAAACGAAAGTGATTGCATGGTTATCACATACATTGCTTTTAACCGCGTTTATCATAGAAATTGAGTGGAATAAAACATTTGCAAACGGTAAATATTTCGCCCAAATTAGAAAGTCATACTTTTCGACGGGACCGCTTTTCGATTATTTGATTTTTCTTGAGCAATTTCCGAAAATAAACGGTGCTAACTGAGCATTTTCTGAAATCGTGCACCACATGAGGGAATCTAAAAATAAACTTTCCGTAGACTGGTTTCAAATATTTTATCAGTCAAAATAGACCTTGACCATTTGAAATCCTGCACCACATGAGGGAATAAATTAAAAGATTTTAAAATGAAATAAAATAAAACAATAAAAAGATAGTACAAATACTTTTTCTGTAAAACTTTATTGTCAGTGGGTAAAATTATCTTGAATCGAATAATCTTGGGAAAAAATAAGTCACGTGTCCCTCCATGTACAAAAAAATATCCCATTCCATACAGTACGCCGCACTTCAGTGCGGCGACAATAACAAAAGCAGAACAAATAATTTCATCAAAGCAAGCAAATGGAAAAGCTACAAATTGCAACATAACCTATAAACATATAAACATATACAGCTCAGAGACACAGAACGCACATTTAAGTAAATTCACATGACGGACAGAAGCAGACTGTTCCATTTCAATAAGTTAAAAGGGATTTAAAGTATTAAAGGATGAAATTTGACGAAAATGGTTCGGTACGTTATTCAAAAGTTTTGCGGCTCAGAATCTGACAGAGTGATCAGACATCCCAAGTTTAATTCATGATGTTTTGAAGTCAGTTTCTTGTTGTACACTATCTGGTGCATATCCGCATACCTTGCATACGTAAGGCCAACATTTGAATATATTTGCTTCATGCAACCGGAAATCATGTGCAGACAGTGCCATGGTGGCCACTCAATGTGGATTTTTGTGCCCTTGCGTGGAGAACATTGATGCGCATGAAAAACCCCATAACTCCTGAAAAAGTCTACACCAAACTGTACCGAACTGCGAGCCCTAAATGGTGAGTATATGGGTCTCGGAAAATAATGTTTAAGGCCAAGTGCAAATATTACGAGATAAGAGGTAAACATATATATAAATATTCAACCCGGATAGCACGTCCGTTAAGTCACAATATTATTTTGTTTGAAATCATGTACATTTCTTGTAAGACAATCGTTGGTTGGACAATGGTATGTATGTAGGTTGTCGGACGATCAGTGGGCAATTATGTGTGGTTCCATGCAATAGGATCCTTGAAATATTTCGCAATACTCCAAATATCTCTCATACGTGCGTTATGTGGGCATTATAAGAATTTGCAATGTCTGCCGGTGATGAATTCAGTTTCCGTGTGATACTGTTTGAATGTGTGGTGTCATTTGTTTTCATATCCGTTTAAAGAGAGACTCTTTGTAGACTAGCTGGTGCATATCCGCATACCTTGCATACGTAAAGCCAACATTTGAATCTATTCTTGCCCCCCCCCCCTTTCCTAATATATATCAATGACATTCCATTTTATCTTCAAAATTTGACCATCGATCTCTACGCAGATGACTCAACATTACACTTATCTGGTTATAACTTTGTCGAAATACAGCAGTCCCTACAGGACGATTTGGACATAGTTTCTGATTGGTGTTTCCGGAACAACATGTCCATTCATCCTAATAAAACTAAATGTATGATAATTTCAAATGCTAAAAGACCTGTACTAATTTTTTCGCTATCACTTTATGTAAATAATATCACTATTGAACAGGTAAGTAACCACAATATGCTTGGAGAAATCATTGATAAAAATCTTCGCTGGAATAGATCACGTATGTCACAAACTCAAATCAAAGTTAATTAAAAAGAATGAACTATATCTTAAACACCAACACAAGGAAATTATTCTACAATTCTTACATATTATCTTCAATGTTGCCCTATATAGTGTCGAGGGCTTGTAGCAAACAACAAGAAAATATCCTTTATACAGAAAAAGCAGCAACAATCATTCTACATAGACCACTAATAACACCATCACGACCCTTATTCATTGAATTAGGGTGGCTATCATTTGAACATAGATGTAAATTTCTCTCAGCAACTATAGTGCATAAATTCTCACATAATAAAATGCCCACTTACTTTCATGGTATAATTTCTTTCACCCACAATTCTACATACTCATTAAGATCCACCACCAACAGTGACATATCACCCTTTTCCTTTAAATCATATTATGGTAAACAATCATTCTCTGTTTATGCTTGTGAGGTATGGAATTCATTCCTGTAAATATACGTTGTTTGTCTGATACAGAAACATTTAAAAATAATTATAGGAGCTACTTAATGCTTAAACAATGATATCAATAATATTTCATTAGTGTATGTATGTGTCTTATGTGAGGTGTCTGTTGTCAATTTTATTTTCAGATCAACTTAGCTTTTGTAGTTTTTAATAGTCTCATTTACATCCTGATGTTAAAACATGATGTACATTTACAATGTATTGTGTGTGCGTGTGTTAATGCGTGTTTGTGTGTGTGCGTGCGTGTGCCTGTGCGTGTGTGAATTCTTGTTTGTTGTGCGTGTTTGTATTGTTAATAGAAGGCCATATTGAAAAAAATGATGTACAATTTATTGTTAACCTTAAATATGTTACCTTCTGAAAATAAAGAATTTATTATTATTATTACACATTTTACTAACATTATGCGCCTGTCTCGAACCGTTTGCAAGCATGCATTTATTTGTTTTCGTACCGTTTTAAGGGTGACTTACGAAGGTTTTATCATATTCCAGCATTTTGACAAAATTCAAAAAAATAAAATAATTGAGTCATTTAACAGAGGAATTGTCGCTCTTTTCTGTTCATTATATATATTAAGACAACCTCTAAATATTTCGCCACCCTTTCACGACCAATGTCATTAAATGCCGTGCAGATATGTAGGTATTTTTACCGGTCTGTGTCACCTTCAGACAATAACACCTGACTTAAAGACCACCTCAGTAATAAGACCACCTCAGTTATAAGACAACCTCAGTTATAAGACAACCTCACTTATAATACCACCTCACTTATAAGACCACCTCAGTTATAAGCCCTTCTCAGTAATAAGACCACCTCAGTAATAAGACCATCTCAGTAATAAGACCACCTCAGTTATAAGACCACATCAGTAATAAGATCACCTCAGTAATAAGATCACCTCAGTAATAAGATCACCTCAGTAATAAGACCCCCTCAGTAATAAGACCCTCTCAGTTATAAGACCACTTCAGTTATAAGACCACATCAGTTATAAGACCACCTCAGTAATAAGACCACCTCAGTTATAAGACCACATCAGTTATAATACCACCTCAGTTATAAGACCACATCAGTTATAAGACCACCTCAGTAATAAGACCACCTCAGTTATAATACCACATCAGTTATAAGACCACATCAGTTATAAGACCACCTCAGTAATAAGACCACCTCAGTTATAAGACCACATCAGTTATAAGACCACATCAGTTATAAGACCACATCAGTTATAAAACCACCTCAGTAATAAGACCACCTCAGTTATAAGACCACATCAGTTATAAGACCACATCAGTTATAAGACCACCTCAGTAATAAGACCACCTCAGTTATAAGACCACATCAGTTATAAGACCACATCAGTTATAAGACCACCTCAGTAATAAGTTCACCTCAGTAATAAGACCACCTCAATTATAAGACCACCTCAGTAATAAGACCACATCAGTTATAAGACCACCTCAGTAATAAGACCACCTCAGTTATAAGACCACATCAGTTATAAGACCACATCAGTTATAAGACCACCTCAGTAATAAGACCACCTCAGTTATAAGACCACATCAGTTATAAGACCACCTCAGTTATAAGACCACATCAGTTATAAGACCACATCAGTTATAAGACCACCTCAGTAATAAGACCACCTCAGTTATAAGACCACATCAGTTATAAGACCACATCAGTTATAAGACCACCTCAGTAATAAGACCACCTCAGTTATAAGACCACATCAGTTATAAGACCACATCAGTTATAAGACCACCTCAGTAATAAGACCACCTCAGTAATAAGACCACCTCAGTTATAAGACCACCTCAGTAATAAGACCACCTCGGTTATAAGACCACCTCAGTAATAAGACCACCTATTAATTATGAACTATTTTCATGTCCAGTTCACTGTTTCGCATTTTGCTCAACCTCAATATTAAGACCACCTTAAAAGGAAGACCAGTCCCAAGGATGGTCTTATTATTGTATTTATATTAACACACGTGTTACTAATACCTAGACATATACCAACATTTGATGAATTATTAAGCTCAGAAAATAAGACTGTTGTTAAAAAACTTATTGTTTATCCATAAACCTAAGAAATAAGTTGTTTTAGAAATAAGTAATTCAATTGTATTTTCTTCCTCACTATTATATTATTTTTCACATTATATCAATGAAAATGTAATGTGTAGTATATTAAGATGTATATTATGTTAATCAATCATACTATTGCATGTCAAATGACCATTGACCAATGTATACTATTTTATAATTGTTTATGTGAAATTATGGGCAGTATGCCTAATATTTCGGCTGAGTAAACTATCCAAACTATCATATTCAACAGTATCAAAAACAGTCAGTTTGATTGTAAAAATGACACAATTGAACTCGTGGATTCTTTCAAAATTGGAATCGAATTTCCATAACGAAATCTATATTGGGAAGGAACAATTATTGTAGGTAGGTTATAGGAAGGGAACCCACACATATATTAAAGCTGTCTAAAGCGTATGCAACTAATTAATCGTACAAATATACTTGCGTTTATTTATCGTCGCTACCGGTTTCCCATATGACGACGCATCTAGAAGAATGCTAGAAATTTTACATTTTTGGATGATAGTGCATGATACAGAAGATGCCTCATTTCCAGAAACACCCCCTAGTACTTTTACTTGGACCTCGGTTTTGTCTCATCCGAAAGACTGTTAGTACTATTATTGGTGGAACTGGGGATCGAACCAGCGATCCCAGGATTACTAGTCTAGCGCGTTACCACTGGACCACCGATCCGCTCTACGGATATATGTTAAACTTAAGAAGTTTAATATAGATCACCCATTCAAGCTTTACTTAAAGTCAAACATATTGAATTGCACTAGAATGACACTATAAACGTAATGTACAACCCACTTCTAATTAGGTAGCGGATCCGTGGTCCAGTGGTAACGCGCTGGACTTGTAAACCAGGGATCGCTGGTTCGATTCCCCGCTCCATCACTGACCGTACTAACAGTCTTTCGGACGAGACTTTTAAAACCGAGGTCCTGATGTATGATGCTTTACATCGAGCACGTAAAAGAAGCAGGACTGCTTCTGGAACTGGGGCATCTCCTGTATCATGCACTATCCTCCCATATGGGAACCGGTGGCGACGATAAATAAACGCAAATACAAACAAACTTCTAATTAGTACAACAATGTTCCTAAGTAGGAGAGGTTTAAGTTATTGTATTTATTATTGTCTTAAAATGCGACAATAAGAGATAAGCCCCTTGACTACCCATATACGTTAAACAAATAAGTCATAGAAGGTTGTGAGCAAGAAGTATATAATTAGTATAATGATCGTATAGTTTCTTAAATTGCCATTTATAGATATGTAATTTCCAAAGTCTAAATTTAGTACACCGGTAGTTCCCTTTAATATAGGTCGAGTATGGTACGATGGGATATAAATTTTACAGAGGCACGCCCATTTTTTTAATATACAAATGGGTTTTAACCTATCTACAATAAGTCATCATTGCTATAACTTCATCCTGGATGACCTCAAATTTTAATATCGCTATTGCTAAACATAGATAGATACTTCTATTTCCTCCATGCATGGAGTGGAGAGCAGAACAATATGTACAATGTTAAACAATACAAAAGTGAACAAACATCATCAACAAATCCTCTCGAGTCAGAATACAGTTAAGAATTTAAGATGAACAGGGAAATACTAAGGAATGTTGACTAAAGTATGGAAATCCGTACATTTGAGAAACACTTGTGAATGACGTACACATTCATATCTGAAAAAAAATATCATTTTAAAAAAAGAGCATTTTAGCCTAGCAATGTACCATACTGAAATGCGATTTAAGTGCCTTATACAACTTAGTCTTAACGAAAGCGAAACAGAAGACAAGCGTGTTAATAGCACTCGGTAAAACTGATATTTGTTATAATTGAACTTATGACATCAAATTAACAATGTAAAGACACTTTAAGTGAAATGCAGAGAAAATATTATACATATACATATAGCTATATCTCGATCTGCATAATGTATTAATATTAGGATATGATAAGAAAGTACACGTATTTCTCATTAACAACGTAGATTATGATAAAATAGTACAATAAAACATAGACTTGATGAAAACGATGACAAGCAAACGGGCAAAGGATATGATTATCTGCTACGTCATTAAAAACTGCTCATCAGGATTCATTTGGGATTTTTTCATCAAATAATGACTGCATTTACTTTTTTTTCAAGTACATCACCCGGACCTTGTTGATTACTAATATGATGTCATATTACAGTTTCACGTCCTTTCTTACACAAAACAATGAATGTTATAAAACGTTTGATAACATTCATTGTTTTTGGTAAGACTGTGAATAAAAAAGAAACATATACTGCACGCCATTAATAATTCAACTAAAAATTGTCCGCGTCAGCACGGTGAGATTGTAAAGAAATATGTATATTTTAATTTTCAAACATAATTTTCTTAACTTAATAAATTTGAATATTAGGGCCCTAGTTTGATTTATCTTTGATGAATGATTCACTCATTTGTAACAATAAAACGCGTTTAACACTTAGAACAAAATGAAGGCTAAGTGAAATAGCTGTGTTTTTAATGGCATTACGTATAGTTTAAATGCTCGTTATCTGAGTTGGATTTTCGTGTTTTGCAGTTCTATGACACTTTTAAAGAAAATTTAATAATGCAGTGTTCTAGACCATGTCAGTATAAAGGCAGTAACATGTCATTTTCTCAAAATTATTACTTTTTATTTTTTTATTTTTGTATTACTTATTACTTATTACTTAGTGTATATACCTTTAACATTGATTTTGGACACTATTATATTTAAAAAAAATGTGTATGTATACTTATGCTGTACATTTATTTTCATGAATTTTACAAAATATTCACACCATTATCTGTTCCGCTGATTTTCTACCAAAATATGTTACATAATAATTTTGAGAAAATGGCACTTAATACCTACACACGGACATACTCTAAAACATTGCATCGTATTCCCCCGCCCCCCCGGGTTTCGGACCCTTATATTTGTGATTTTGGTCAACATGTAAGAAAAGTGACAATGCGGTGTTATAGAGTACATCTGGATGAAGTAAAATACGAGCAATTTTCTCATAATTTCCACTAAGAATATTTGGTCCAAAAAGTAAAGATATATTATGTTCCTTTAAAAACAAAATTTATATACATTCTTTGATAACACATTGAATACACAAAGTTTTGCGTAGAATATCAGTTCGATGTTGAATACAAAGAACAGATAAGTCAAACACCAATGACTTACATAGTTCTTCTCTGTAACAATATACATTTCCAACAGATGCGTGATTGATTTAAGTGTTTATAATGTATAACTATATTATAAGGCTCAGGAAAAGTAAGCGTGTAAAACAGTAAGAGGAAACAGAGTGTAATGTATATGAACGAAATTGTTTCGACTGTTCGATATTGTATAAACAACGTATAGCGTAAAGCGTTTAATGCCTTCTATGTATTGGTAAATTACTCTAAAATAGATTCATTGATTTCGTTTGTATGTACAGTAAAACCTCACTTAAAAACAACATCAATAATAAGACCACATTAAAATTAAGAACAACATGTTTAAGTCCATTTTCACTGTTTTGCTCTTTATTCAACCTTAATATTACGACAACCTCTATATAAAGACCACTTTTCTTCAAGGGTCCCAATGGTGGTCGTATTATTGAGGATTTACTGTATATCCAATTGTATAACATTCAACCAACCAAACAAGACTGTTGTTGTTGTCACGCGGCCTTACTTGTGAAGTTACGTACGTTGGCTGGCTATGTATAAAGGCTTCTTGGAATTAAACACTGCATGGCCTTTGGAAATTCATTTTGGAAATTCGAACCCACGACCCCAACGACGTCAGCACCTAGCTCTGAAGTAAGTGCAGCCATACCAACTGTTCCACCGAGGCAACCCAAAAAATGTTGCTCAAATGACGCTGAAATAGTAATCGTTCCTTCAGTACACAGGATATAAGGTGTGTGAAACGTCTTGTGATAATTTTAGCTACATAAATGTCCCACTGACAGACATGCCACTTGGCTTCAATGAATGCCTCGGGCAGCAGCTTTCATTGAAGTATTTGATTAAGACTTAAATTTTGCTGTGTACCAATACATTTATTGATGTGTACGCGGTTAGAAAGCAAACATTTGTTTTGTATTTTTTGCCTGATGACTCGGCGTATAAATACGCACATATCGTAAATCGTGATACAGTTATCTATACCAAAAGAAAAGAATGCGACACAATTTGCAAATTTTTATTTATTTCTTTGTATCAAAATGGAATGTTCAATAAAATATAAAAAAGTGAAAACAATAAACATGCATGGCTCGAATCAAGATATATTCACAACGTATCAAATATATTATTTTTATGGACGTAATATAATGTGAGACCTCTGAAAACCAAATACACAAAAAACATGATTACGTAATTTTTAGATACATTCAATATTTCTATATGATTATTTATTGGTCAAAGTATTTTTTTAACTCCGACAATATTTAACCTATGTCCGGAATGTGTAAAGTTATCATAGAACAGCTATAATGTAAACGTAAATATCAAATATAAATGAAAATTGATAAAAGTGGAACTATAAATTAATTAATTAATAAATTGAAATTAAGAAAATCACGACAATTCAATGCTTAAATACATTTACTATACATTGACTGTATAAACTTGATATATACATATATCTTTAATTGCGTCTCATTTATGTACATACATAGAACATTATACATACATCAAACAATTTTTTTTAAATGTACTCAATCATTCAATATAGAATTACAATAGACCTTGGAACTTTGAAAATAATCATGAAAAAACACATAAATAATTGCATTTACATAGTTAAAAAACAATATTTCTGAGACAGTTAACATAGCACTAATGTGTAAATCAAAAATATCTTCAATATTGACTATCGTGACTTTTCGGAAGACACATGGTTTCGAATAGCTCATTTCAATTCATTATGCATAAGAAGATACATCGGGACCTGATATTTCAATGTTTCGGATAAAACCATGTATTCGGATAAAAGGGTGTCGAATAACCGAGGTTCGACTGTATGAACATATATAAAGTATATAAAATATTGAACACAAACGAAGTCACAAGCAAAAACGGCTTACAAAATTGAAACAGAAATAGGCAAGTCATCAACAGATCTTTTCTTCGGACCATCGGTCCACGGGATTAAGCATACCCTGCAATGTCTGTTCTTACTTTACGTGTATAACGACTAGTTTATCTTTTACCCTACGAAATGTAAATGAAGTGTAATTTTTACAAGTTCATGAATAAAATGAACACGTTTGCAAAGTCTTGCGTAAATAGTTTGTTCGATAGTAAATGTAAAACAAGATTATACATAGAATCAAGAGCTTATAATTTGTACAAGTTAATGAATGATGAACATGTTATTTTAGAAAGTAGAGATAAATACTAAATTCTTCGGTCAGACTAGAACTCCGAACACTATTGATACATGATAGAAATAATATAATACATGAAAAATAAATAAAATAAAATAAAGGTTTGTTTTGAACAAATGCAGTGAATTGAATAACTGTTTTTGAAATGCACAATATATAATTGTTTGAACACAAATAATGTATATAAAATTTTACAGTAATTTGAAAAAAATATATAAATGCAGACGAAAATTGAAATAAATTAAGAAAATAAACATATAAATTCATAAAATAAACAGTAAAATAAATAAATGAGTGCATTTTGAATGCAAGTCCAATGATATTTTAAATAAATAGATTAATGCATTTTAAATGCACATGTATGGATTTATTGAACTGAATAAATGCAAAATAATAAATTTTAAATGCAGAACAAAAATGTCAATTCTATGTAAGAAAACGCTCAAAGAAAGCTCGTATGCACGATGAACAAAATAAAGTGGTACATATCACACGTTTGTGTCTTTGTTGTTAAATAATCGATAATCCTGTTTTTTCCATACCCTGTACTTTCTTCAGACATTTCATAGTCTGTATGTTTTCAATGTTTGGTACTTTCAGTGTTCAAACGTATAAATGAGTAAATAAAATAGCTTTTAACAACATATTTTGTCAGCTGATAGAAGAACTTTTAAGGCATAGTGAAAAAAATGAGATTCGGAACGGCAAATATTTGAGTATCAAGTTTCTGAGCAAGTTACGTTACATGTCGATATTTCGAATTCTCTTAATTCACGTTTCTAGATTTATTTCTATGCCGCCTATGCTTCATTCCCTCACTCTGTGTACTGTTGCCTTTTGAAGAAAGATCCGTTTTACTACTTTTCTTGTCTTTATTTTTTCTATTCTTCCTTCCTTTACCTGTCTTCTTATTTCGTTTTATTTTTCTGTCTTTTCTTTTTTTTCTAGATTTCCGTTTACCTTCCGACTTGTCTTCTCCCTCACAAGTCAGTTTCCTCTTATTCCCTAAACACTTCTTGTACTGACAAGTTTTCATGTCCGTTAGCAATGAATTCAAATCTGCCACTGACTCTTTCGCATACTTTTCCCCTTCCATGAGAACAGTTATAATGAAGTCAGTTTCTTCTCTTTCGCTTGATACATCTTTTATACATTGTTTGTAGCGACATATCTTCTTCTTAATTTTAGAAATTCCTAGCTGCTCCGTAAATGCGTACAGTAGACATAATACTGGTGTAATTTTGCTATCCAAACTGTTCACACTACTGCCTATATCGTGTCTCGTTATCATGTGGACGGTGACGAGATCATCCAACATGACCTGAACGAGTTCTAAATATCCAGACAATAGTACTACTCTAGCGTAAATTTTGTGAATAATTTCTTCCTGAAAATAAAAGGGAAACTTTCGATAAGTTTGCGGACGACCGAACGACCGAACGAATGCACGAACGCACGCACGCACGAACGAACGAAGTAATGAGTGCGTGTTCCGTGATGCCTTATTGTAATAGAACAGGTGACATTAATTACCGGATAACTTTTATTTTAAGAAAAGTGAGAAACTCAATAAGACTTATTAAGCAACTGAATGGAATACTAGAATACAAGCCACGTACCGGTTTACTTGATTTTCTAACGTGTTCCGATATCCCTGAATCTTCGACGGAATGTAAATCCGCAATATCCATAGGCCGAAACGTTTTGTCTCCTTTCACTTCTCGTAGCTGAAGGTAAATAAAAATAATATAAATGGACAAACATCAAGAATTTCAGCTGATGTCAATATTCAAGATTACTGAAAAACAATTTCACGAACGTGTAAATAATGAAGCTATTCAGTTATCGGAATGTTGTTGGTTGCCATTAGGTGACCACATTGGGTCGTACATCACCCTAATAACTGGTAAGGTTACTACAAAAGTCCCACGACAGAACAGTTTGAATATTAACCTTCAACTCTTAAAGTTAGATTATTGCTCAGAATTAAAAAACACTATTGTTGCATCAATTTATGTTTATATATTGCAATATGCCTACAAGTGAAATGAGAAATCTCTCTTCGACATTACCATAAACATGTTTATTTTTTTTTTTTCCAAAAGACATATACGTCGCTCAATATTGTACTATATCCAAACACATTTAACTGTTAACGTTTACGATTTATTGTATTGAGGTTGTCGGATAAAGATGTTTTTGTTATTGATTATACATGTATGTGATACTTAATCAGTGATTTTAAACACTACTATATTTCATATCCAATGGAAACTTTACTAGACTTATCAACTTTAACTAGTACATATAACCCTATATATGAACTGTTGGATTCGAGCCCCCATTCTCTCGATACCACTTGTAAACCTCTGCGCCCCTATGTCACCCGAAACAATTTAATGTAAATAATGTCTTATTTTCATGATTAGCAAACATTCAGAAATTAGGTAAGAAATTTAGTTACATGCACAACGGGTCCTAAATTTTATTTCATATAATACATGTACATGGTTTCGAATATCTCATTTCAATTCTGTTACTTTAATTTAGTTTAATTATGTCGTGCATAAAATAAATCGGGACCTGATATTTTTTTCCGATAAAAGAGGTCCGACTGTATATGGTAACATAATATGCTATGTTAAATTATGTATGCATCAATAGAAATCGAAGATGAACTTTCTTTTATAAACAGTTATAGCAGGTAGAGAAATTACAAGATACAGTGCTAGCCTGGAATCCTGGCCAAACCTCCTATTGCTCCGCGTCGGTAAGGCCAGACGTAATAGACTCCACGTGACTATGTTTCGGCGCTGATCAGGACTGAAGATTATCACATGATCAAGATACCGGATATAGAAAATGCGCGCGCATAAGGTCATCTTGTCCTATCAGATAATCGAAGTGATTGTATTCCGCCTGGCTATACTGACAGCGCTAGCAATCAGTGAGCCAGGACCCCAGGCTAGATACACTGCAACCTCATTCGGAAAACCTCGGCCAACTACGTCAAGTGTTATTAGAGTAACGAAGTGGTACGGAAATATCCGAGAGCTGACGAAACTGAGTGCAACCTCTTAAGAGTAGCCCTCTGTCAATAATTTGTGTAGTCAAAATTTATAATTATTTAAACCTCTCAATAACAACCCAACTTTGCGTCTTGCAAAATATGTTGCTCTGCACAGGTTGTTGCACTGAACGTATTGCATGATGGGATACCTTATGGTGTAAACTTAAGGACATTTTAACTCAATCTTAACCAATGTAGGTATACTTACAAACTTGTCTTTAACGGTCTCTATGTTATAAGCAACTGTTCGCATGTTGTCCCCAAGCTGTTCCACGAAAACATGCGTTACATTATACACGTCAGGACAGGTTCGGTTTTTGTCGTCTATCTTGTTGACAAAACCTGGGCAACGCTTACAGAATGTTTTGGGTACGCGGAGACGGTACTTATCTCCCTCATGACACTTTCTTGTCCCATCGACAATGTAGAGCATGACATAAATCATGCAAATGAATGTGATTACTGAAAAAAGAAATTATGATAAAATTATTTGCACAGTTATAGCAGTAATATATTCGACACGACAATAACATGTAATATTGTATATGGATGGATTGTGCAATTTAATCGCAATAACAATGTTACTTTAAAGTGAGCTTGATTTGAGCAAATAATATTTAAATGCGTAAAATAAATATTTTAATTGCATTCACCATGCACTATATTTAAATCTTAGTCGTTGCAACATTACCTCTGCTGGAGAACATCTTTGTGAATATTTGCGACTTACTAAAGTATAATGCTTTTATCTAACGCAGCAACGGAGATTCCAACCGTCTGAAACGATTCTGCAGACATCATGTACATAGGGCTCCCTCGTATAAACGCATTTTCATTGGTCAGATCACAAATAATCTCGAGCTGAAACAAAAAATAAACAAAATATACACAGCATAAGCTACGCTATATCTATTAGTGGGCAAGGGTTTCCCAATTTGATCGGTTCCCGCGCAATCGTTTCATTGGTAGATAAGCGACACACTTTATATATATGGGATTCATCATAGTGTTATTGGATAAAGAAATATCTGTATATAGGCATATCGGAATTTCCAACTACAATGTATCACCAATTTAGTCATGACTTTTAATGCTTTCATATTAATTTAAAAAAGTATGGTATACTTAACTCATTGTTGACCAGGTTTATTTATAATAGTATTTAAGTTGGATAAGCGTTGGTGAAGAAACACTAACCGTATGGTAAACGAAGATAAAAGGGCATTTATAGTCATGTTAATCTAGTAAATAGCTATGAACTACAATGTTTACCAGGTCAAATTCCTGAGAAAATTAAATTAAAGTTTAACAATGTTTATAACCAACTTTCACTTTCGATTTGCTTGGGTTGACCTTGTTTCGTTTTTTTTTCTAAACGAAACTGAATTTAAACTGTGCTCGGTTTATTGCATAACGTTTTGAATCAGCGTGCCAACGCTCAATTGGAAGTATGCCTTAAACAGTTAAATTTATACGACCTATCATGCACAGTTAACGGCTCAAATATGTGCGCTTCGCCGCAAGCAATATTTTCTTAGGTAATGTGGATTTAAGGTACATCAGTAGCCAGGTTATGTAGTTACTATTCCAGCTACTAGGATGGATAAAGACTCCGAGTGGACATATTGGAAGCACCACCGATCTTCCGTAAACCAGCGTGGATGGCTTCCATTCATATTTTGGTTGCATCCGGTAAGTTTTATTTTTGATATTGTCAGAGTTGAAAAGTATTACATTCATTAAAGAGATTGGTATCTCAGGAAAAACTGCGACACCTTTTTGCTGCATATTATTAACTTATATATACATTGAATACTTCTCAGTAATCATATTGCTTTGTATTATTTTTTAAACAGTTTACACACATACTATTTCGCACCTTTAAGTCACATGCTACCAGTGAATGAGGTATATTATTCATTGATTCTTATTCACATTATATATGCATTTTTCTTAATAGAAACAAAGTTATATAAACAATTGAAGTGTTACCTCCTCTCAGAAAAAACAACAATTTTTAATGCGCGCTAAATGAAAAAAACTGTCGATGCGCGATTCATTCATTTGTCATGTTTACCTTTGACAACTTAATGCAAAACAAGCCAAAAGACTCGGAGAGGAAAGCATTAAAATACTCACCCATAAAAACAATGGACGTCATTTTCATGCAATGAAATACAGACAATACTAGAAATTCATAAGAACACTCGGACCGCGTTTATTTGCCAACCTTTTATCCAAATATTTGGTATAATCCGACATAAATATCCGGTCCCGATGTGTCTTCTTAGGCACTTCGAATTGGAATGGACTATTCGAAATTATGTATTATGTGAAATGAATTTCGAACGCGGTGAATTCGAATGAACGAGGTCCGACTGTAACAAAGTGGAAAGGATAAAATATGGAATAGTTCGAATATAGAGTTTATAATACGTTAGGTTGGCATTCCGTCTGACTTATTTACGCCCCGACCCCAACCCAAACGAAAAAAAAGTCGCATTGTAACATTTACCTTACACTGTGGTCGCTGAGTGAAAATGTTGATTGCAACAATAGACTGCATGTATTAACAACTAATTACATAAATAATGAATAAAATATAACAATCCGGTTTATAAACAACTAAATCACACCCCCCCACTTTTCAAGAAATGATAAAATCATTTTCAGAAAATTTGTTTATTACAAAAATCATTTTATTCATTACTTAACTTCATCAAACGAAGATATACAGATGTTCTGAATGTTGAAACAACTTATGTTCAGTCGATCGAGAAGTTAATTTATCTTGATTGTATTGCAACTAAATTTCAATCATAGTGGATACAATATATAGATGATATATATAAATCAAATAAATAATTTACTTTCAACAATATTTGATAATACAGTCAATTGCATGTGATATAAGTACACGATATATCAATATCTGTACTTTAAAACGATCATTTTTTTATTCCCTTTCTTTCATCCTTTGATTAGCAAATTTGAATTAAAGTATATTTAAGTATCCATGTTAAACTGATTATGTTAATGCAACTTGTACATATGTTTATTTTGAACATGGACCATATTAGTGTATTGTATATAGCTATGATGTGAAATAAAACGTCTTCTTATACTGGATCTCTTACAAGTGACCATATGGAGTAAACATTGTTTCCTGCTTGCGAATAGTGACGTCACATGTTGCGTTATCTTGAAACGACATCACTTACAGAAGAGGTTGTAAATCCCATAGCAGTGCTTAAAAGTCAAACAATGAACAAATTGAACAAATATTATTGATGAACGCTCCACACTTTATATGTTACACTAACAGGAAATATATAAAGTGGACTACTTAAGGAACGATTGAGGAAGCAAGTATATCAAATAAACCAGACTAATGATATATGTAGGTCATTACAAGGTTACAATCCTGCATGTGTGGGGTAACTTTGTCTTTGGTGACAAATAATAAACTATGTTTTCTAGTCTTGATACCGTATGTCGGTGCTATATTTCCACTGTAACACTGTTTGGGAGACGCAAAGTTTGACTTGTGCAATGGACAGAGTTTGTAGCTCTAGAGAGTTTCAATTGATAACCGATAACAGAAAGTATATGTTAATTTAATCCACTACGTTTATGGATTATCAAAAGTCCGACTCTATTTGGAAAAAAATGTGAAAAGTTCTAAAAATAGAATTTCAGAAAATCGCTTTCAAAAAACCGATATGTCACGTAAAGTTGCTATATATTGAGCAGACAATATCATTTATTAACACTGATAAAACATCTAGGATAATGAATACACGACGAACCGTTTTTTTAATCTTATATCAAATCCTGTGTTAAACACTTTCGGGGCCTTTGTTAATGTTACGTGTACCGTAAAGATCATTTATGGACTACGACCTAATTTTATATTTGGTTAAAGTCACCAAATTAATGTATGTGAAAATGAACGTTTTTTACATTTTTGATAAGGAATGAAAGGCTTACCGGCGAAACTATTGGTTTTCGCAGAGTTTTACGTATTTTACAAGCATTAAGGCATTTTAACTCCTGACTAAGCTCTCATAAGAAGAACACAAGGTATAAATTATTGGAGGTGAGACTTTCCGACATGGAACTTGAATGAAAGTACGTGTTAAGATCCCAGTCCAAACTGAGTCGAATCTTGAGTACGGATGCAGTACGAAGTTAAATTCGTGGTTATTCATATGAACGTACTGACTTCGTAGTGTGTCGTTTCAATGCGACATATTCGTGAGGCGCGTTCGTGATGCCAGTACGGCAAGTTTTACCGCTGTCGAAATGCATTCGGGTTGTATAAAAAAGTCTACGATTTTTAAAAAAAACATCTAGCCAGTTCGTAATACTTTACATTCGCAACAATTCGTAGACATTCTTACACCATTCGGCTCAGTGTGACTGGGGCTCAACGTAAGAAACCACATGTCATCACTTCTTCCTAATACAAAATGAAAAGATCATCATCTCAGATTTGTCAGAAAACTAATACAGGTCACAGGAAAATCCTTCTTTTGTTTTGCTGACTAAAATAACCGGCTATTTTCTGTTCAGAAACACTCAGTCAATATTAAACTAAGAGAAAGTCTTCTCGTGAATTAAAATGCAACCCGCGTGGTTTGAAATACCATACAGCCAACAGGGAAGAGAAATGTATATTTAATTTTAAATCGTTATAAAGTTTAGTACATTTTGTTGTCAATGAGTTAAAGATAGCAACAGTGACATGTGAAAACCATAGGATAATGAAAGCCGCGCAGCATATCACCACAACCAAGTGACAATAGCTCGTCTAAAGTATGCATCTTGAATCAGGTTTAAACTCGTTATTTAACGTAAATAGAGAAACAGGATTCAAACTCACGACCATCGGACCAGGCCCCGATTTCACGAAGATACTTTTTTTAAGTTTTATACTCAACTAAGCAAAACACTATACATAGGTTTACATGGCTATCATATGATTTATTCTTAAAACATTCGATACTAGAAATTTATCAAAAGATCGCAATTTGACAATACTTCTTCTTGTTGTTCATATATTTATAAATATCTTTTAATACTGATAAAAGATACTTAAGAATTTGCTAAAGTATATTTATCTCTATAGCTCGTGTGTCTGCATATGCCGGTGATGATCTTATTCAACAGAACATTACAAGTAAAACCTCACTTAAGACCACCTCAATAATAAGACCTCCCCAAAATTAAGACATCAATTTTTAAGTCTATTTTCATTGTTTTGCTCTTTATTCAACCTCAATATTAAGACCACTTCAATTACAAGACCAATTTTCAAGGGTCCCAAGGTTGGTCTTGTTATTGAGGCTTCACTGTACCTATTTATTCTCAAGCGGAAGTCAAACCTTGTAGAAACAATTGATAAATATATCAAGACAATTACTGACTTCATACTTAAGTATTTGCGTACAATCAGGACCAGGAGTCAGACACTTCACCCCTAGATCACTAGAAATACATCACAGGATCGTATATATCCCACATACATCATATATACATCATATAATTAATCATCCATATAATATACGCCTGTATCATTCCATTCTTGCATTCGCTTCATTAAGCCATGTAACACTATAACAATATATACTCAGTACATTTAAATACGATTTCTCAAATGTCATGAATTTACCCCGGTGAATGGTGTTATTTTTTCTTCACTTTTCACCGCCTATATGTATGTTATTGTGATTCAATTCGGTTGGATTTCTCCAAAACAATTGTGATAGGAAAAATGGCAAGTTAAATTTCGCCTTAATAATTTGGTTCGATAGATTCTAATTTTCGCATGTAGTTGTGTCTGCTGGAGGATTATGGTCCATTTACCAGAGATAGGGCAATTACTCTGTTTTCTTGTATCTATATAAGATACAGCAACTTCTTTTTAACAATTGTATCTAGTTAATATACATATACTTGCTAAGTGTAATTGAATTAAAAATTTTAATTAATCAATTACCATTGTTATTATATATAAGAAAACACAACACCTATTTCAATGTTACAATGCTACTTTTAATTCAAACATGCATAGTATGAAACAATGATAGAAAATGTACATTCAAACTCATATTAATATATCAATCGATAATCAATTAACATAATATTCAATATTGAAAAAAAAGTAGTTTTTGTAGTTCATCCAAACTAAATCACATTGTCAGTAAGATTTAAATATTCAATTAACATTTTACACTTTTATCAGCATAAAAAACACACTGCATTTTAAGTTAAACAACACTCAAAAGTCAGTAGAACATTGCATCACTCAAATATTTGACATGTAAATACTACTTAATAATTTGAAAATTTCTCATTTTAGGGACTGTCATCTCATATAGGATACTGAAGATTAGCAGTCATGCACCCTATGCAGCTGGAAAGGATGAACTTGATTTATTATCTTACCAGTAAAGTGGCGACACTGTAAAAATGTGTGTTATGTCTCCGTCTCTCTGAGGGAGATATCTTGTTTTTGTCTTTGGTGTCTGTCCGTCCCTCTGTCCGTCCGTCCACTTTCAGTTTGTCCGCGCTTAATCTCCAATACCGCTGGTTGGACTTCAACCGAACTTTACAGGATTGATTAGCAAAATTACAATTACTAAATAATATTACTTATACTCATTGTCATATATACTTTATACTTATGAACTTACCCATACAATATCTTTGTACATGTTCAAGGTTATAAATGTACATGTTTTAGTTCAATTATGCTATATCGTAACATGTTAATGTCTGTAAAGCATGGTGTTTCCGGTATTTTTAGCAGCATGAACAAATGGAATAATTATGTACTATTCTTGTCAAATTATAATTGCATTTAGACATTAAGGCGTATCTAATACCATGCAGTGTTCATGTTATTCCATTTGTTCATGCGTTTTTGTTGTTAATAAAATTCATGATTCAAAATTGTTTTATAGATAAACGTATTGATAAGTAAACAGTGAACACTTCATTGTTTTCTTATGTTTTATTACAAAATGACAAAATAACTATCACATAAACAGTGGAAGTGTTGTTAAGTATTTTTATCAAAATCAAAACAGTGATTATCTATAAAACAATTTTGAATCATGAATTTTATTTACAATAAAAACGCCGTCGTATTTCCCGATAACACGTCACGTTTTATCAACTATCATTTCTCGCACTGTTACTATATACGGACAGGAAAACACTCGAGAATCCCTATCAACCATTGTAAGACATTTTCTTAGATGAAAATGTTAAATTTAGAAATATTTTCAACTTAGAAAATTTCTTAGCTAAGAAATTTCTAAGTTGGATATCGAATAAGGATTTAGGAAAATTTCTTAGCTAAGAATTTTTTTTTCAACTAAGACATTTTCTAAGTAAAAACTAAGAAGTTTATTGAATACGGCCCCTGGCCACGATCTACCGAAGCATCTCAATTTGAGTTAAAGCTCAGCTCAAAACTTGTTTCAAATCGTTGAGATTTTCCTCATCTGAGACCGGACTCAAAATAGGTATTACAAAACGAAAAAGTTGAGATGAGGATTTTCTCATTTTTTTTCAAAATATTCACATTAGATTTGCCTCAATCTCAGTCTCTAATTTGAGCGAATTCTCATATTGAGCTGAGATTTCTATTTGAGATGCTTAGAGAGATCGGGGCTTGGACTTCACTTTCTTCTTTTTCTTATGTTTGAATAAAAAAACAGCAGGACAAACCAGGACAGTTTGAGCATAATATAAGTATATTGACATTTTCTCTTATCGCATGTCGAGTTTTATTTCTGTTCGTGAAATTATTACACAAAAACTCGTTCAAACTTCATTTTGCTGAATAACCTGTTACGGATAAGGACCACAATGACTGAATGACAAGTTATCGGAAGAAGTTTAATAAACTTCATCTTTGCAAATGTTTACATTTCTTAGGATAAAGTGTCGTTATATCTAAACTGCTGGCGGATTTAAGTCGGGGCGTAGCCGGCGTGTGCCCTTTACCCCCCCCACTAAAATCTGGAAAGCTTATGGAAAACGTCGATATGATATCAATAAAATAGAATCTACGGATTCCTAAAGTATGAGTTCACAATCTATCAAAGATCTAGTGTATATAGCTACTTGTGCTATTTGTTTCAATTTTCGCTGATTTTTTCCGACATTTATAGATTCTATTTCGGACGACATTTGCCGCCCCCCGCGTGCAAAAAAACACAAAAATCAGTTCTAATCAAACAAATTTAATGATAATTTTTACGCTTCCTGACTAAAAGAAACTTAGTGCCGATGATTTCTCCTTTTTATACTCATAATTAAATATGTACAATAATAAAAATCGGAACAAATCAATTTCGGCTTGTTCATCCAATTTTAACATAATCGTATTTTCCATGAAGTTTCTAGGACGTTAATTTCATACCGCGGCAATAAGTCAGAAATACTATATTGCTGTCTATAAAATGCTTGAGCATGGCCCTCGTTATAAATGTCGTTAATAATTAAACTAAGAAACAAATTCGGCCGTCTTGAACCAAAATCTTATACTGTCTTCAACTGTTCAAGTTGGTTGAAATATTTGTTAACGTGTACCAGAAAAAAATATTTTCCGACATTATCGACATATTCTGATTGGATGAAGAAACCCCGACTTTAGATCTTTATTACTAGAATATCCAAGATCTTTGATTTTTTCGTACGCCAAGAAGCATTATTATATGTTAGGTTGACAAAAGTCTTATTGTTTGGCCAGCTGTGTCATGGAGAATGTGCTATCAACGACTTTATCCGTGGTGCTCGAAGTTGTGCTGTAAGTGGCAAGTCAGCGTAGGGACAACGCGCTTGCATGATAACTCAAACGAACTCGCACAGTCTTGGGTGTGAATTAGGCGATTGTATGACCCTACTGTATTAAATACAGTTACCACGACGGCATGGTGCCGATTCGACATGTGTTGGAGACGCATGGTTCTGTACTGAAGTCGGCCAGGTCGATGTCGGTCGGGAACTAACCACGTGACTCAGAAACGTCTAACAAGAAGATCCATTGTCGAAACATGCACATCAAATTGCAAACCAACCAAATATTACCTCGGCTCTTGTATTACACGTACAAAGCCCTCTAGATGTTTGTTAATGTGATTTTCATATTTTCAAAAATAGATTAAGACAGAAAGACAAGTTTAAGCTTCACTTAGGCTGTTGACAGGATGTAATGTGTGCTGCACAAGGAATAGTTTGGCCGAGTTTTACATATATATATAATTAAAGCAAAATGTTTAACCCGGTATTTCTAAATCCTTTCAGTTTGTTATATATCTATTAAACGATATATTGAGGGAAATATTGACCAACATTTGGTAGATTATTCTTAAGAGTCAGCGAGAAACCGTTGTTGTTTTCCCTGACCCAGGGGATTTCGCCCCTTGTAACAGCAGCTATATGTTACACCCCCCAACCCAAAATCCTGTATACGCCCCTGATACTATACATGGTATTGAACACAATTGTTAGTGGGAACGATTGCTTAAATACTTCAAGATGTTTTATTTTTGAAGCAATAGCTGAACATTCCTCCTGCTAAAATATAAAGCAAACGTTCCCAATAGCGCTCATAGTGCTTTGATTTACAGCCGTGTATCAAATGCATTTATTTTGCTAATAGTCGATGTATATAGGGTAAATGACGCAGGTTTATTTCACCGAAATTGTTGACGCATTCAACGCGGCTGTAAGTGTGTAATTTGATCGCTATTGAGTAATTGGTTTTATAGTAATTGTCGTGGGAGGTACTTGTCAAGGACCGATTGTCGCATTCCGTTAATTAACGAGATGTAACTATGTACATACATGCAAACATTTAACAATGGTATTGGTAACTTTGAAATGTTTTGTTGTCTTTGTTATAGCTTGGTCATGTTATTATCCTGTTGAGGCTAGATTCTGCACACACACATGCATGGTTCATTACTTATGCATAGGCCTACTTCATGACATTTATTATCTTTTAACCTTGCAGTTAAATCTTAATACTGTATTGTTATGTTATTATTGTTATCATACTATCAATATCGAAATAAACAATCAGTCTATCAATCAAAATAGTACAAAATAGCCTACATGTCCTCATTAGAATTGATTTAGTAGTAAGCATTATTTATTTAATAATTCTAAATATATCTAAGTACTATCGATGATTTACGAATACGGTCTTAATAACATTGTGTTGATTTAACCTAACGGTCTTCTTTTTTATTGGGTTTTAACGACAGTTTTCTACATTTTTTAGTTATACATGGCGTTAAGTTTGCACAGCCAGTTTCCATGGTAAACATTATCAACCAGTGCTTGCATTTCTGTTAGCAGCTGAAACTACCCCATGTTATGCAGAGATGAATGACATTTGACCATAGCAAATTGTCACAGAATGACATGATGTGCATCGAATTGAAATTGAACCCGAACCTCCCGGGTGGCAGTCCAGCGCTCTACCATCTAAGCTTACCGGCTTTAATGTCCTTCTAAACTCGTTGGTAAAACATTATAACCCATCACACTATCAACATTTTCTACTTAATAAAATAACATGTTGAAATGCATTGTATAGAATATGGCCATACAAGCGTGTCAGCCTTCTTTGTGTACCTTGAGAGAATTTGTCAAGTTTACAATATTTGCTTTTATTGTTAGGACCATAAATTAAACATTTAGCGACTTTCATAGGTGGGGCACCTTGTATATGCGGTAGATTACTTCACTTTATCTTATTTTACATTTCAGAATTTGCAACCAACTTTTTTCTGAATTTAATAATCGCATTTTCAACAGAAACCATTATTCGCGATATCGTAAACGTGAAACATACAACTAACATAAAAACGTCCATTTTGTAGTAGGAAAGGATAAACCATGACTGTTTTAACTATTTGAAATATAATTCTTAATGTTTCATTTAATAAAGGGAAATGTTTCCTCATTCTTAAACTGATGACTCCACAACAAGCATTGTTAAATTAGTTAGTAAAATGTGTTTAAAATTTGAGATCAAATTCGTGACAAATTGTTTTACAAGCATATTATTTGTAATTGAATACATAAAATGTATTTATATCATAGAACTTCTGGGTTTTTTAATCACCGCTCAAATTGAGTAATAAGAGACTAAAGAATGAAATTACACACATTTTTAAAAATTGTGATAATGACTACTAAATACATAATATTATGGCATACAATATGAGGTAAATTGGTCTACTATTTAAAATATCATGACAGGTTTTGGCACATATTCTAATGATTGTTCGATTGGTAAATACAAAGTAAAGTTTTTTCAATCAGTAAAATTATCACAATATGGATTAAGAGTTAACGCCTTCTGTACAAGGGGCGTGCGTATACTACTATATTAGTTGCAATGAAACAAATACATTATTTTTTGTCTCAATTTCCCCACAGAAGGGACATAATAAGTGAGGTTCGACTGTAGATATTGATTCAACAAAAGGCGTGATGCCCAACAGTTTACTTATGATATGCAACAAAACATACACTAGTCAATATGTAGTTCTACTTGTACATGAATCTTAAGGTATATATATATAGTACGACGATATAACATGTTAATTAAATTAGCTGTTTAAATAAACCGATTCAAAGACACAGCTACATTAATTAAGCAATATCATCAAACAATATGGGGTAATGGAATGTCAGCATATACTATAAAGCCATTAAAAACGCAACCGAACATTGTCTGTTTTAAAACATGACATAAAAAAAGAAATAAATGTATTTTAAATCACTAACATAATTTCCTAAACTTATTCAATTATAAAATATGAACTAATGGTCCAATAGTTTAGTTTCAATACTTTTTGAACAATATGTTAAACATTGGTTAGAGTAGGTAGCTTTTAACACCGTGTACAAAATGAAGCATAATTAAAAGAGTTGCGTTTTTATGGTGTTTAGTACATTAGTCAAATCCCTCAAGATCGTATCGTCCGCAAACTCTCTATATACGACAACATGCGATGTCCGACGACTTTTTAGAATATCATCCGATAAAACGGCTCTACTAGACTCATACAACACTCCAGACGCAGAAGCTTGTAAAATTAGTTACTGGCTTCAACGTACGATTCCTTCGAGAGAATGATTCCTTCTGTTCATCAAATATGCATTACGATAAAACATATCTACTCACATTTTTTCTAAAGTAACATAACACAGTATGTATTGTATAAACAATGCCCACACTTTCCAAGCCGCCTTCATGGTTTGGAACACAAACGTTACTGAAGTTGTTCAAAACTGATTAAACAAACAAACCTTTACCAAAGGCTTCTTAGATCACGTGACGGGCGGCAAATAATCTCCTGCTGAAGCATACAAATGGCGCTTTACGACTCAGTTCTTCTACTTCGATATACATGCACATTGTATAACTTATTTTATTTGCTTGACAAAAAGTCTAATTACAAGTTATGGACATCTTTTTAAATAACCCATACCCCATAACACACACACACACAAATACGAATATATATATTTATGAAGAATAGGAGCAACGTTTTATTGGTTAATGCGGAATAAAAGTTGTTGTTGTTGTTGCGTGTCAATAATACTATCATCCTCTCTCTTACTTCGCTGAAGACTTGCAGGATTCCGCTCTCTTCCGAATGCCCGTACTTCATTGTATGTGAGTATTTGAGGAAAAGATTCACTTGCGCTCATCTATTTCCTGTTATATTACCTACCACTCAAAAATTAGTTTCTGAATCCCTTTCATTTGCATAAAAGTTTTAATGAACGCAGCACAGCGTACAAATACTCTTTAGTTTCCTGTATAAAACCATTACCATTCACAAAGACTACATAGCGACTACCCCGACATAATTTAGTATCAACATATGTACCGCTATACTGACAATAGAGTATTCAAAATATTTTGCGATCGTTAAGGCATATCTGATATGGGAATGAGGTAAACCGGACGGTCAAATCAGCTTTCCACTTTCATTGGTCGTATGACTGGCCTTTCAAATACACGCGGCAAGAGAACATAATTTCCCGTTCCATACTCATACTAAATAAGTCTGAAAACGACAACAATTTCCTTCCTTTAATTGTGCCAATTTATTTGTGAGTTTAATTTGTGTAGTTTGACATTAAAAGTATTAATCAACTTCAAATATATGTTCAAATACCATTCATTGTAAATCACAGGAGAGTTTGTTTATTCAATGAAAATGCTTGCTTTTGGCATTTTACAAACTGTGCTTCCCAATATTTATACTTGGATATGAAAACACATTAAACCCCTTGGGAATGGAATGTATGTCTGATAGTCGCTTGTTTGTATCACATGTCGATAATGCTCTCTGAAATAATGATAATAGCACCACTGTACGATTTCCAACCTCTTCTTTAAGTGACGTCATTCACTAAAAACGTCACCATGTACTTTACAACTAAAGACATAAATACAATATAACAGTCGGGCTTATAAATTACCTAATTTATCCCACCCCTTTTCACAAAGCGATAAAATCATTTTCAGAAAGGGTGTTTATTGCAAAAATCTATTTATTCATTACTTTATCAAACGAAGATATATAGATATTCTGAACGCTGAAACAACTTATGTTCAGTCGATCGAGAAGATAATTTCTTAATTGCATTGCAACTAAATTTCAATCATAGTGGATACAATATATATATGATATATATAAATCAAATAAATAATTTACTTTCAACAGTATTTCATAATACAGTCAATTGCATGTGATATAAGTACACGATATATCAATATCTGTACTTTAAAACGATCATTTTACTATCTTTCTATTTCCATCTTCATCCTTTGATTAGCAAATTTGAATTAAAGTATATTTAAGTATTCATGTTAAACTGACTGTCGCCTATTATGTTAATGAAAACTGTACATATGCTTATTTTGAACATGGACCATATTAGTGTATAGCTATGATGTGAAATAAAACTTCTTCTTATACTGGAATAGATTGTAGTGAAAACAACAATTATATGAATGGCCTAGGCGTTTGCCACGGGTGCAGGAAGTCGAAGGTCAAAATCCCGAAAGAGGTTTCAATATGGCTAGTTAAATATTGGTTACCGTTTGCATACCTGTCTGGTGCCTGTCAATAAATGATAGTAATCGGGAAGATAATGTGTTCAGAGATAAGCTTTCTCATCAATTATGAATGGCTGGTCCTTTAAATAATTTCTCTTTTTAATAGCTTCTGGCAGATACATTTCACGTATGGATTTCGCATCAAGATAATCAGTCCGCTATTTTTTATTTTTACCCAAGCAAAACATGAAAATGACCACTGCTGTCTATGCACAGTCTTGACATAACATATTGATACCTGCAATATCGAATGTTTTTTATGTGGTCTTAATTCAGAGACTCACCAAGCAAGAAAATGACTTGCTGAGCGATATCAGTATACAGGTATACATTAAGGCACAATAAAAAACTATAGAAATAAAATATATGACAATTAAATCGTATATTCATAATCAATTATTAATAATACTAATGCCACGATGGTTGAATTAATTATTCATTAAATATGTAGCACAAACACTGTTGTCAATCATATTTAATAATCCGCCTACAATGCAGTCTAATATATCTATCAGAAACAAAAGTAGAATCAAAATGTTCAATATGACACTCCAGTTTATTCGAAAGCGTGATAAAGGACCCACGTAAGATACTAAATACAAATACTGTGGGGACTGAATCCGGAATAGCGGCGACCGTGTGAATATTAAAGTTATGGATATCAACCCACGATACGTTTAGTGAACGGCAATGATGCGCGGCCCAAGCACCAGTTCTTAGAAATGTAACCATATGTTACATAGTTAGCCCACTACAATACAACCTTAACAAGTCATATTAAATTATATGTACTTAAATTTACAACGTAAAGTAGTTTGAGGATTATTCACTCCTTCTAATAAATGATCCCCTGGATATTATAGTTTCCGTAATGATATCATGGAGAAACACCAAGCGGATGAGGAAGTTCATGACCTTATTGTGATTTCCAAATGAACGTAGATACCTACGCTCTGAAGCTAAAAAGGGTTTTCCACCTACTGTACCTCAAATTCGTATATATAGCCGTCTAGCAGACCCATAGTCCTTATACTTCACAAAATATCATACTATTCTATTGTCGGTGTAGCAGAAACAGAAGGAAACTAACATACTATATTGAGAGTTTTTGTTGTAAAACAAACTATTATAAACTTTACAATGGCAATTGGGCAAGAACTATGTAAGTATTAAATGCATATTTTTCTGGTGCTACGTTTAATATTAGTGCACTCTGTCAGTTGCTCAACTAATACATACATTTCGTCGGGAAATTAATGTGCGAGTTTATCTTTAATCAAAGTGTATTTATCCAAGCGATGTATTTAAAAGTCTTTAATTGACTTGTTTTAAAGGCACTAATTATGTTTCCACCTGGTAATTGTTACCAATCAGTCTAATGGTAGTTAATGAAAAGGCAACGTGTTTCATAAAAAAAATCTAGCGAAGAATAAATATTAACAGTTATATCGAAACTCGTTCGTTAGTCAAATAATATTACTATGTACTTGCGAAGTAAATGATCACGACTGATACACACAGGAAACAGTATAAAATCCGGGTTTTGAGAAGTTATTACTAACCCAACACATTCCAAATACGCTAAATATAGTACGTGAGTACATACAATGTATATCAAGAGTATATAAGCCACATGTCGAATAATCTGCAGCATTTTAAATTCTTCGACTACGTAAATTTGATAGATTAAGGAAAAATGATTTTTACCACCACCAAGTATTTTTGTAAGCTTATAGATCTAGTTAATGTGTGTTTTATAGCATAAACATGTCAAGCGCAGAACTAATTATTTGAAATTATTGTTCTTGTTTTAAATTTGAATCATTATTAAACATTCTTTGTGTGATCTTACTGTACAATGTATTGATCAGCAATTATTTGATTTCAGACACGCTTGTCGTGTGCCTCATGTTGGCTAGCGTTTGTATCAATAAAGCGTTCGGTCGTCCAACCGTGTCAGATGAGTGTGTATTATTAGCGGAGGTAAAAAGCAATACAACAACTGTATTATACAGTGAAGCCATAGAAGACTTAGCAACAAAAGCCAATGGCTTATATAATGACGCAAACATGGTGAAAAGCTTCGTAAGTAAATACTTAAACATGTTTATGACATGCCGATTTGTAGATTTATGTTAAATGTTTGACACAGACCTGTATTGTGGACGATAAGCGACCCTGTAACTGTGGTTGGTATCCACACCGAGATTTAAACTCGCTATCTATATGAGTGTATTCTATAGATATCGACTATAACAGTCCGCGAAAGAGTACATGCGATGTAAAATCAATGAATGAAAAACACTCTTTTCGTAGAAAATCGCTCCCGTTTAAATACTACGAATAGTTTACCCCAGTCAATGGAAAATGTAAACATGACACGTCTGAACGAGTAAACGACCGTATGAATGAATGTATTAAAGAAATGCGTGTCATACAACGAGGACGGATAGGACGGGTAGGACAATCTTATAGTTGTGTTATGTATTTTTCAGCTTTTGACGGAATATGATGTCAAATATTTAGAGCCTGAAATTATCGGATATTTGGATATCGAAGAGTATATGGATAGAAGCGGTATTATGAATAAAATCGGTATGCTTGATATTAAATCTCCAGCTGACGAACAAACGGTAAGCTATTTCGACATGTTATATTTTTCAATATCAAAATCACAGAATCATTTTATAGATTCATGATTCATTTCTTGTATAAAGGCATTGTTACATAGAGTTTTTGTTTATACGTACACATATTTTTGAATGTTAACGCTGCCTATACCGCCTGGCAACAAATACTGTACTCAATTGACTCTGAAACTAAACCATTATAGCTTCATTTGTGTTAAAATATTTGCGAAAACTCCCCGATTACTAGCCATTCAACATTTACCAGTATAATAAAATGAAGTAATTGTAATTACTGATATTTTCAAACTTAAATCAACCGTGTCATAAAGTTGTTGATATTATTGAATATTATATCGTTTATCGTTATGAATGTAATTATATACACTGAGCATACGCAAGAAAAATGCGACCGAGCAAACTCCTGAAATGTATATGATGCATTAATACAACGCGTTTCTGGGTGGCGTCTGGGGTATTAAATCATGTCGTTGAAGTGAAATACGCATTGTGTCACCACTTAGTTTCAAACTCTTTAAGCATAATATTTTCCCCACCAAATTTTACCATAAACGTGTTTAACGGATGCGTTTTTTAACACACCAGTGAATAATTCCCCGTAAAGTAATACGATTAGATACATGTACATGATTAATCATATACCTCTTTGAATGTATACAAATATCGACTTCTATTACGCAAATATTATCGAATACTGATGTTCATGTATACATTTAGGTGGAAGTTTTTTCTCGCACTAGAACAAATTATATAAGAGATAATATATTTTTTTGTTCAATTTGAATGCCATATTGTAATATCTGAATATGACCTATTTATTGAATAACAATATTTTTATTATAATTTTATCAATATTGTTATATTTATACCACTTTTCACCTATTCTTCAGATTGACACATTGAAACTGCATTATACTTTTGTGCACGAACACATCGACTACGTCAGTGCTGCTAGAGCCAATGGGACTATTTCCAAGCTCTCTTCGCAACTTCTTGAGTATGAGCGGTCTCTACGTCGTTATTTGTGTAGTGTAAGAATTGCACTGATAGCCGCGGGGTATACAGAAAGAATATCTACAAACGACGTCGAGTTCAATAAGGAATTTACAGGAGACCGAGTTATTAATGAAGACGAAGTCTTCAGGGCTTATATCGTGGTTGGAGATGGTCTGGTCTTATCGTCGAATCTAAAAGAGGCGTATTGAAGAATGCTGGTTTAAGGGTTCTTTTATGCAAGTACGGACTTTTGAAAAGAAACCATGGTCTAGTATGCAATCATTTTTGTCATTTCAATATGTATTTATTTATTTATTTATTTATTTTTATGAAATATTTGTGTTTTTATTGATTTTTGATAAGAGTTTTCTGTGAAAAGGCAGCATTTGTATACATACATATCTAGTTGACAATATAGAATAATAAATGTTAGTGTGTTTGGAGTTCGGCGACTTTAAGATATCTTATTTTAAACAATTTGAGTAAATGCGCTAATGTATACGTTACCTTTAAGACTTACCTATTTATTTATTTACTTTAACTTTAACTATATTGTTTACTGTTTATCTGTTAATTGTGGGGGCGATTTTTCGGGGTATATCTCTTTGGTCGAAACAAGCATTTCTCCAACATTTAGCAAATCAATCGGGAATTCCCCTTTAGTTGGAAGAATGTGATATCCTGTAAGAAGTGAACGGATCTCTCATTGGATTCTTTCTCATCAAACATAGTCATGAACACATCATGATGTTGCGATAGTCTTATACTTTTATAAGTTTCAAAATACCCTAAGACATACTTTTGCGAGAATGGCATGTTAATACCTTCATACAGACTTTGTCTTAAACGCCGCATTACAACTTTACTTAAAAGTAACATGGAGCTGCAAACGCAAGTCCGATACGGGTATTTTCTGTACTTTCGCTAACTCGGCGCGTAGGTCAGGATAGAAAATTCCTGTGGTTTTGGAAAATATGTCAGAAAAGTGACAATGCGGTGTTGTAGAGTATATATGTATGAAAGCATTTATCACCGATGTTCTGTTATTTCCGATTATGCATATTTTGACAAACATCGAGACTATGTACCTTTAAACTTCTTCATAATTTGATTTGCTGACTGAACGAGTGGCCTGAATGACGGTGTAGAAACTGACTTTTAACTGAATATTAAATCATTCCGTTACAACCCGATATGTTTCCTTTTTTTGTTTTTATGTTCCTTTTTGTTCTTGTCTAAATTTCATTTGCTTTCATTCGATAGTTTAGGGAGTGTTATCACATTTGAGATCTTCAAACGAATCAAAATTATTTACTATAAGCAGACATTTATCACTTCCTTAGATACGGTAGTAGTGATTAGTATGCGTGAATATTCTTTAATGTTTAAGTGAGTGGCTTTGTGAATGAATTTGATTTTACATATTCGGCGTTTATTTTTGCCACTGCTCAATATTAATATACAGGTATTGAATTATCCTGGTTGTGTACAATATTTTATGTACATATCTATTATTTGTGTGGTTGTTAGTACTATCTGACATTCAATGTGTTTCATATAACATTTTATGTACATATCAGTTATACGTATACTACAACTCGTTAATTATCTATTTTTTGCAATTTACACGTCCAAATCTCTTACATATATATCCTATGTTATCGTTTCGCCAAAAATCTTGCTTGTTATACTACAGAGATTATTTTACGAGTAGGAAATAGTTTTTATGTGTTGTAGAATTAGTTTATATATTTTATTTGTGTTATTTACTTGCTTATTTATTCCATGGGTGTTAGGAGAAATATTTAAATGTTACTATCTGGTAAAACAAATGATATATTATCAATTTATTCATCTTCACGTAATGTTTACTCTTGAAAGGGATTTATTCATTTAGCTATTATCATACAAATAGTTCATTACATGTAAGGTAGATGATTTTAAATTAAATTGCATGGCAAGGATTGTAACTAAATATATGTATTACGGACGTTCAGTTTGAGAACAGTATTTTTATAATTATTGCTTTCACAATTATTTACATTCTAACGCCTAAAAGTTTGAATTTATTTGACAATCAGGGTGTTTGTATTAGATTTTACATTCAAATTTTATTTACATGAAGTTTCGTGTTCAACTGTCTATGATTTATTTATTTATGATATATGTATAATTATATTAGTTGTTTTCATTTCACTTAAAGAAAGTATTTTAGTCTGGCTATGCAATTTAATCGGCAATTCTGTTTATAGAAGTTCGGTTTTACGAGTTGATCTAACTTATGGAAAATTTAATACACGTTTTTCATAGGTTAAGTATATTTGTCTTCCCTTTATTTTGAATATACCGATTTCCTTTCGATCAATTTGGGGAAGTTTTACAATTTTTATTATGGGTAATACAATGACTAATGGTTTTGTTGGACACTTGCCCATGTATTGACCCCTTGTTATCTTATTGACCTATCAGAACTTTAAGATATCCTTAAAGACTTATAAATAGTCCCTACTTTTGCAAAAATGAGATAAAATTCGGTGTAGGCCAAGTTTTGACCTGCTTACTAATTTACAGTATCAATCATTTAGATGTTAATAAAATACCATTAATAACTTGCTATCATAAGTGTCTTATATATATTTTTGTGATGGTTATATTCATTTATACAGTGCGATCTCAATAGAGTAGTCGTATCTTGGGCAACAACATCGCCTTAACACTATCGCTGTTTCACGAAGTCAAATTTAAATTTAATCAAACATGTCTAGAGCAACACCATTTCAGATACTATAGTACTAGAGTGTACGTCTAACAAAGGAAATTGCACCTTATACCTTTTTATTATGCATATATTTTTTACATTAGAAATGATCAATTTTACGTATTTTACACCATTCTTGTACATTGTTTGTTCCATACTTTACATTTTGTGTTATTTGTTAAATATTTATTTTATTCTGCTTTCTACAAATGGCAATTGTATATTTATAACGGTCTCGTTTCATGTTGATTGGTAGATGGTTCTTATTTATTTGCATAAAAGTTTGGATGATTATTGTATGTTATTTATTTGCATAAAAGTTTAGATGATTATTTTATGTTATTTATTTGCATAAAAGTTTGGATGATTATTGTATGTTATTTATTTGCATAAAAGTTTAGATGATTATTTTATGTTATTTATTTGCATAAAAGTTTGAATGATTATTGTATGTTATTTATTTGCATAAAAGTTTGGATGATTATCTATATGTTATTTATTTGCATAAAAGTTTGGATGATAATTGCATGTTATTTATTTGCATGAAAGTTTAGATGATAAAATACACAAATGTGACTTACCGGTGTTTTTTTTGTTGAACCGCTTTGCTCAATAAAAATGGAAATAGTACTTATAGTGTTTAATTGGTTTTATTTACTTTATCTTCCTGAAATCGAACGTTACAAAGCATGCTACAACTACAATACATTTCAATAGCATACATACATACATTTATTGGCATCCTTCTTTGTCTGTATGAATTTCTGTCGGTTAAGACGAATAATTGTCTCGAAGATTTTCATTATATCGAGTCCCGCTTAACAAGTTCACCTTAAATCTATTGTTTAACACGAAGTTGCCCCCCCCCCCCAGTCGGCTGTTGAGTGACGACCGTTTTTCTAATCCTAATACACAATGATATCCACTGATTGGGTCTTAAGGTTACTACTATTTTAAATTCAATGCATTGATTTATGGTAGATTTCCCTTTGTATACTACCAGTACAATCGAAGCAAGTGCCATACAATTTGGCCCCCTGTTGTGCTCATTGGCCTTGAGACCGAAGCAATAGCCATAATGTTGGCCCCCTGATGTGTTTATTGTCTTGAGACTGTCTAGAAGAATCGTATGCTCACTCTACATCAGCCAGACGCTTTCAATTTCCTTATCATGCATATATACACATAAGTTGAAAGCGTCTGTAAAACACAGATTATTACGTAACAGAGATCTTTCGTGGTGGTGTTTTAGTGGGGAGTTGTGAACATTTGACACCTGATATTAGCTCTACTGAATTCATTTAAGTTTTCTTTATTTTTTTTTTTATAAATTCAATAATTTATGGAAGGGAATGTTATACTTGGGCCTAAAGTTTTGCAAAATAAAATAAAATAATTTTTCCCGTCTAAGCCTCCTTTCATTTTAATTTTCACGTTTTCTTAAAAAAATGTTAAAAAAGAACCATCATGTAATACTCGTAAAGGTACAATAAAGATAATTTGACATCACACGAATTTTCTTTTTTTATCTTTAATTTTCCGCTGTCGTTTTGCAATTTTAACAAGATAATACTAGTGGAATTCTCATGAATGAGTCCTCAAATTTTAGACCCCGAAATGCACCAGAAGCAACCCTTTCATACCTTTATTGTAAAAATATTCCGGGCATTACCTGACTTGGGTTGCAAAGGATGTTGGTACTTGTATATATGAATTGGTCGTTCTCTATTTTTATCAAGACGCACGTAATACTAATCATTTCTCATGAATGAGCCCTCAAATTTTAAACCTAGAAATACACCAGAAGCCACCATTTCATAACTATATTGTAAAATTTTCTGGGTGAAATCTGACTGGGGGTTGGTAAAGGAAGTTGTGACCCCTGGACATTTTTAAAAAAATTGGTACTTATATGAATTGGTCGTTCTGTATTATTAACAAAATAATTCTAGTGCAATTCTCATGAATCAGTCCTCGAATTTTAGACCTCGAAATGCACCAGACGCCACTATTTCATACCTATGATGCTCAAATTTTCCGGGGGAGATTCCCCAGACCCCCCTTAAGCGAGGGTTCATTTGTCCTCATGTTTGGCCCCCACAGTGTGGAATTTCTGGATCCGGGCCTGGCAAAGATGTCAAATTGTTTTCAAAACTGCGATCAAACCAATTAATTAGAACATGTCTTATTCAACAGAACAGAACACAACAGAACATATCTTTATTACACCCAGGTACACATGTTACAACATGGGGTTATGACATTTATTGTTGTTATTGTATAATTATAATTTGGTTAGATAGATATAGATAAAGATATATATATTATTAAAGTAGGTAACAAAACAATTAAGGGATGGCTTGATGAGAGGGGGGACAGTTTAAAGTATAAATAATAGAATTTACACCAAAAAATGAGATAATAATAGTTATTAGCATTTTACAACATGGTCAAATATTAATAACATTAATAATAGGAATAATAATAAAGGTGAACACATTTGTGGCTCAAGCATGCTAGCTTACCACACAGCTACACACCTGAATTGTAACGGTTTATGTCGCAGCGAAAGACGTTTAGTAGAGCATATTCAATGAGAGGATAAGTTTATGCACGAGTACATGTTTGTGAATGGGGAAGCAGAAGCGTTACACGCCTTCGGATATGAATGAGGAAAGGTAAGTAATAGTTATAAGTCAAATAAATACGCAGATGCTTTATAATAAAGTATCTATACACATATGGAAAAATAAATTAGAGGGCATTGGTGTCCGCACGTGCGCGTCCTAGTTGACCGCCGTATATATGGGTCACAGGAGATGGAGGCATTGGTATTATAGACGGCTGAATTTTTGCATAATAAATGCGGCAAACTTACTGACGTTTCTCAAGGTTGCATCACTTTTCGATGAGAGCAGTGATTCGAGCGATACATTATTAAAACGTATGTGTGATAACGTTTGGCCAAGGAATGATTCTCTCTCAAGTTGGCCAAATTCGCACTCTAATAAATAATGTTTCTCTGAACCGACTTGGCCACTATTACATAGGCTACAAGTCCTGTCTTGAACAGAGGTTCCATCATATCGACCGGTTTCTATGGGTAATAAGTGGTTTCCGTTAATACAATTTGAATAAATTAAGATATTCGAGTTCTTCAAGATTAAGAAAATAAGTTTCGAGCTGGTGAGTGTGTTTGAAGCTAGAATAAATGAGGCTTTTATTTGACAATTGTTTTTATGTCTCAGATCGCAAATTCGGAGCCCATTGGCGAATTTGCGATCAAAGTGGCGATAAAAAATTGCGAATTCGGCTATTACCTTCTTTAAAATGCTTATTATCTGAAAGATGATGAAATAATTCGATCAATTAATCCCTTAATATTACGTTGATTGCCCCTCAAGCAGCGTCGTAAATTTCGATACATGTACAGTACCTGTGTGTACAACTTGTACCATTGTGTTTTGTTATAATGTACATTAGGTTGCTATAAAACATGTTTTGTTTTAATGTAATAAACTATTTGTATTGTGTACAACTTGTACCATTGGTAGGCGGAGTCTATCGCCTGTCAACTTTGCCAATCAAAACACGCTAATTCTACACGGTTTGCGCATGGCAGTTGCAGCACGCGTCGATGTTTTATGTCATTGTTTGGTAGACAAACATTACTGTCCATAATTCGTCGGCATGACTCGACTTTTTATTTTTTTTAAACCCCAAAATATAAAGAAATCGGCGAACCAATTGCTTGCTTCATGATTATAGATTATTGTCGCCAATTACTTCGCAGGGAGTTAACTGTGTTAACCAGACTACATAGAGGCTGTGTAAGTTATCATGTACATGTTTTTGTCTTCGATGACATAATTTTGGAGTTCAAAGAGAAAGTTGTGAAAAATAATTTTGATCATCACTATAAAACGGGAAGGAAACTTCTCATTATCGTCGACGACCGTTTGTCAAAATGACATCTTTCGGCATCTAAGCTCCGATTTACAATTCTTGTCAAACTCCTCCATAAAACTGATATTTAAACGAATCTACTTCTAGATTTTGATATGATTGCACCATATCATGTTTGAATTAAAAGAGGCAACATATACACACGCTTATATATAATAATTTATTAAAAACATCGTTGTTAATGAGAAGTACATAAAGTGCAATTTAAGCAATTTTCACAAACTTTTACGGAACACCGTCAGTAAGGCCTCCCGACGTTTATATCGAATTTTCGACGAACTATTTCTACTGTCCCGATAAATTCGACATAACGAGTGTCGACTTTACTCTTCATTTCCCGATCATTTGTCGGAGTAGACATTATTAAATTACATACGTGTACATAATACTGATAGGATCAAATGTGTTAGTTAAATTGAAATATGAACACAAAATGGTTAGTACGAACCAATGTCAAGTAATTTTCGGTTGTATGTACATATGCAAAAAAATAATAGTTCACAAGATTTGCAAGCTATATTACGCGAAAACGAAATGTAAGGTGCTTTACAGCTGGAATTTGACAGTCACATAGGTAAACTCATTGACTGGACATCCAAAAATGCGTTCTTACCATTTGGGCAACACACGAGCAGGATTTATCTTGAAATTCTTTATGAAAATGTATACTGCATCTTACAGTTCGTGCGTAAGAACGTTGATAAAACGGGCCCATTGTGTTTATATAAGTCATCCTCGAAGCACACATTGCATGTAACTTTTTCAGAACATATGTCCATACTTTTGCTATAACCAGCAATCGCATCGCTGCACCTAAAAATACATTTACATATACGACGATAAACAATATATAAGTTCCGAGTGAATCACTTTTCATACTCGTTTCAAGAGTTGCACCAAAACAAAATATTGAAACAATTGACATCACGCAGTGTTGTGTAATAAAACATTTTAAATGGATTGAAAACATTCAGAGGAAATAACGGGTTGTGTTTTATTCAATGGTACCGCTACACTCGTCAAACCATCCATTGCATTTCTGCCTTTAGCTGTCTTTGTAATAAGGTTTTACGTTACGCAACCAGCCTGTGTCATGGAACCATTATTCCAACTATGTCAAATTCCATTTTGACTCCTAAGGAAAACCACCGACCTTTCTAAGCCAGTTGAATGGCTTATTCACAAATTCTATATTCTAGACGGGGTTCGAACCGGCAAGATTTTATCTTTATTATTTTTCTTAAAATTCCTTAATAGCGATCCAATTATGGAACTGAAAACACTCTCTCATAATACAAAATGGAAGATATTCTAGATAAAAAAAAGAAATACATGAACGATATTGAAAGGGTTGTAATACTAGAGATTTTGAAAACAAAACGTTCTATTTCAATCAACTCGCAAGTGTACAAGGTTGGAGGTAAGACATAACTGTTACACATGAAAGTATGGATCAAGGGCTGAATTTCCGGCATCTAACATGCGTCGTCGCAAGGTGGATCAACACATGCGTTGCTGGAGATATCCCCTTGTTAGCTGGACAGTCCGTGCTGCTGTTTGTAAGCTATCTCGGATGTGCGCAAGGACAATATGGCGGCCTCGTTGACGAGAAGTCACTCTTAAGCGTCGTCCTGGACGTGGAAGATCAGCAACAGAGGCGGTTTCTTGCTGTCGTCTATATAACGGCATGATAGTGGAGTGAGAACTATGCATACTACGTACAACAGCGTGATATGACATTCCGCTGCTACCAGAACGATGGCTTCATGACATAGGATACCTTTAAAGGTTACATAACGGGAATAATGTTGGATAATAAGTCTTTTGTTGGTGTCTAAAGCTTAGTTATCAAATGCCACAGAATATCAAGTTTGTTTGTTTTTACTCCTGATTGGGAAGTAGGTTTTCTAAATCAGAAAGCTGTTGATTTTTACAATTATTTTACCAACATATTATATTTAAAGTGGATAATTAAAGAAATCGGAACGGCGAAAATTTAGATATGCCTTACCAGTGTAGAAAACCAATTTCAAAATAATTCTTGCTCGATAAGAAAGTTTTCCTTCAGTCATTCTTCTTAAACCATCGAAAATGTAACGTTTTGCTTTCCGAACGGGAATCAAAAAGTTAAATATAGCAACACACTTCGTGATCGGGATGCAGGAAAGAAACATCCGCTGATTTCCCGTCCATGAAGTTGCTCTCACTGATTGTGGACTTAATGCATTTAAGGATTAATACTGATTAATGCGAGACAACTCGTAGAGTACTGTAACGTGATATTTTATTTATAACCTCCCTTGATAAAACTACATCAAATTCTTCAAGAATTACGTAAAGAATAATAACGCAATAATTCACTTCTAAAACAAAACGCGATTGTAAGCAACAAATCTAATACACTTCAACATAAATGTATATGATTTAAGTAAAGCTGTTTTAGAAACTTGTCCCTATTTGGAATACAGGACACTTCCGCCATAAATTTTTTGTTTGTTTGGTAAATGAAAAAGAGATTTTACTGTACATATATGTAAAGCCGTCTCAAATTTAATAATGAATTGTGGATGCGAAATTAAGAAAGCAGTATATATTTAGCATTTAACATCTTCTGTGATCCATATAGTATGCTATTTTATTTTGTAAATATCAAGGGATTCAATCTATTCATTTTTCAGATATGCACGATCAATACACACTTTGACACAGAAACAGTTCCTAATAACCTTTCTTCAGATTTCCAAATGATAAAGTATTTTGATTTCTGTTCGATATTTCTCTTGCACATATTTTAGCTGACACTATTAATCAAATGTTGGAAATTATTACAATCATTAAATGGAAGACTGGATTCTACTAATGGAAATACTAATCAGAAACATTGACCTTTGCTTCATTGTTATACGATTTAATATATAACTTCAATTCAAACAACTATGTTATTGAGGGACCTCGAGCATGAAATTTGGGAAATGCTTGCCGCTCATAGTTTCTGTTTTCTGCTCAGATGAAGGTTCTTGCGCTTCTCCAGTCTCCACATTATCCAGACGTTAGTCTTTGAGATGTTTTCTCTACCCAAAAACTGAACTTCAACTTTGGCTGGACGTCGGTATAACAACAAAAGCGCCCTTGGTTCTGTCATCTTTTAGTGTCTGCATCGTATATCTGTTTAACACTATACAGACGTATTTAGAGAGATGATCTCAATATTGCGAAATTGTTACAATGCTTGGAGTTAACTGCTATGAATTATGTCAATACATATTAGATCAAACGTATAAAAACAACAAAGGCCTTGTTTCAATGTGTTTTTTTTAAAATTTCCCATTGTTAAAGGAATATATTTTTCATGTGAGAGAAGTTTATTCTATTAATCAGTCCTGACTGATCACATTTTGTCATTGAATTTCAAAGCCGACATCGCTGAATTCATTAAAAGGTGTCATTTCCACACGATTGCTGGGAGCCGGATTTGACACACTAGTAGGTAATTTCTAAGACTTGCAAACCTTGTTTTCAATTTTCCATTGGTTCTGCCCAAACATCCACATATTTTCTATCAGACAGAATTTGCATTCAATTTCGTTTTCATTCTAAACGAAAATACTATTTAATGGTGGGATACGTCTCGAGGTATAAAAGCAGTCGGTTCTATACATGGAAAATGCTTTGGTTGTTAACACCTATTAGTTACACTAAGTACTTACCCAGACAGTAAACTCAAATGCGTTACAATAAGTCGTTGGCAATATATAAGTTACATGGCATGTTTCGTTGTGGCGGTTTATTACCCATTTTTGTTTTGATTATTTGTCTTTAAGTTTAAAGTCTGGGGATTTCATGTTGAAATTACAATGAAACCATCATTGACTCCACAAAATAACAATTCGAGTACGTTAGGTTTTGTTGCATTTTATTCATCAAATCAAGAATGTGATAACAGTAGGTGTATTGAGTATAAGTGGTTGAATTGTTAAGATGATGTTTAGAGCAGAAGTAAAACGTTCATAAAATTGATTACATTCATCGGAAGACAGGGAACGCAATTTATTTTAATCACAATTGCAAGAAATATGCGTTGATAAAGTATTTATTACTTGCAAACCTTGTTTTCAATTTTCCATTGGTTTTGCCCAAACATCAGCATATTTTCTATCAGACAGAATTTGCAATTGCATTCAATTTCGTTTTCATTCTAAATGAAACTCATATTTAATGGACGATGGCATAGTGGGGTCGTATCCATCTCGAGGTATAAAAGCAGTCGGTTCTATACATGGAAAGTGCTTTGGTTGTTAACACCTACTAGTTACACTAAGTACTTACCCAGACAGTAAACTCAAATGCGTTACAATAAACTGACACAGTGTCTAAAAACAGTGAAATACATGATATATACATAAGACATGAGCGAAATGCATTATATATATATATATGTATATATGTATAAGGAATGTCCTTATTCTGAGACTATGTCTATAAACAGCGAAATACATTATGATAAGTATAATGCATGTCCTTGCACTGAGAACATGTCTATGAACAACGAAATAATTATGATATATATATAAGGCATGTTCTAACACTTAGACTGTGTCTATAAAAACCGAAATACACTTTACATGTATATATAAGGAATGTCCTTACACAGCCGATGTCTTTAAACAGCGAAATAGATGATATAAGACATGTCCATAACCCCTGGAATGTAACCCCGTTTATGTAGTACTACTGCTAAAACGCTGATACGTGACCTTACGTCTGACGTTCGGAACAGACCCTCCCTTTGCAGCAATCGAAATGTTTAGCGTGCACATACATTCGTACAGTTTGGATTCTATTGTTGTAAACTTGGTAAAATAACTGGGTGAGAATTGGAAATTGCCTTTGTCATTCCGCATCTGATCAACATATGCCGCTACAATGACTGATTTACGATAGCTATCAATCAAAATATCCACGAACTGAAATATTCAAATAGGTTTTCTGATAAAGTGCAAGAAAACGGCATTTATCACATAACATACGGCGCGGGAGTGATTATAACCTATGCATTATTTCTCGTAATCCACTAGTGGACTATTTATGAAAATTAGGACCGCATCACATATTAATACGCGCTGTCAGAAATCCAAACAAACATGGCCGACTTTCGCGTATCGGTCTACGAAAAATATGTAGCATTTTGCGATCGTCTAAATGTCAAACGGTTTCATAAATGAAAGTTTATCCGAATTCTAACCATTGCGAGCTGAGCGCGTACTTCAAATCCGATGAGCGCCGCGGCCGTGGTCCAGTGGTTAGTGCGCTGGACTTGTAACCCGGTGATCTGGGTTCGATTCCCGGTCGCGGCAGGTCATACCCTTCCATGAAAATTTGACAAAAATGTCGATTTTCCTCCACATGTGGAGAAGTTGCCGGCTCCTTGTGGAAGGGTAAGTTAGTACTGGTAAGAATTCAGTCCAGGAAAAACTGGTTAGGTGAACCGGCCGCCGTATATAACAGAAACATCGTTAAACCCGATGAAACAAACAAACACATTCGATGAGAGTGCACATTTCAGCTTGTCTGGAGGTATCAACACTTGGTTCGCTGTCCATCATCCGGATCGCGGTGGAATTTTTTTACGTGAACATCTATCAGAATAGACCACACGCTGATGCATTCCATCCTCCGAGAAAACGAGTACGAATGATTGACAGCGACTCACAGTGTCATACTTCCAACTGTGTCAACGTAGATCTGTTGATTTACGTTCAGTCATGTACCTCTGATGATTTTACTTTTAGAATTGACTCAGTGACGTCACAGCAGCGCGTGTGCACTACATTTTGAACATCTTCAATGTTTTTTTTGAAAACTGTAGTAAATTTTCGATCATGTTTTTGTTTTTTTTTGCTTTTTTGGGAGAGATAATTAATTTTCCTCATCCATAGGTATGAGAGGGTCGAGGGCATCCCACTACATACCGTACAGTGAAAAAGTTAGTATGAACTGGTTGTTAGTATGTAATATATACTTGAGCAAATATAACATATATATTTTTATATAATATATATAATTTTGTGTGCTGATAATATTATAGTCTGAAAGTAAAGTTATCCATTTATATTAATTATTTATATTGCTCGGTTTCTTTTTCAAAATTTTAAAATAACTCTCTCCTACGGTTTTTATTTCAACAAAAAAAAGAGAAAAAAGTGATAATGTTTACATTTTATGTTTAATTTATATAATGTTCTGGTTCTGGTTCAGCATATCTATTATAGTCAAGTTTCATCTGGACCTTTTACATAAATAGTCTGGTTAGATCTCCCCAAATATCATTAAAATTGTCTATGTGATTTTTTAGAATAGCTATTTCTTTTACTATGTTGTATTGGTATTAATAGTAGTGTTTTGCATTTGAAATAGTAGGGATGGTTTCTTTTACCTTGCAATTATATATGAATCTTTTGGTGTACATAAATAAGAGGTTTATTGCTATATTCCTTTTGTCTCGTATACCGAGAATAAAGTTTTCGCTATTCATATATTTTTCTACGGTTTCAATATTCATAAACATTTCATTTATAAATTGTTTAGTCACTGAGCAGTACCAAAATAAATGTTCAATTGTTTCTGATGATGTTTTACAGAATGTACAATGTCCGTTTTGTCTGAAATTTATTTGAACCAAGAAGGAGTTGGTTCCGGGGATTCGATGTATTATTCTATATTCTATATATAACCACAGAATATTGGAATCATTTGAGATTTCGAAGGGAATAGAAAATATTGTGCAACCATCTTTATCGTTAAATTGAATATTTAGTTTTTCCGACCAGTTTGTCATACACGATGGTATTGTTTTTGATGTAATTTGTACATCGAACATCGGTTGTGTGCCTTTTTTAAGTTTTAAGATTCCCGTCTAACATGGTGGAACAAAAGGTTTTATTAGTGCCTTGTCATATTTATCTTTGTTTTGTGCTATACTATTTCTAACAGAAAGTGTCACGCCATGGAACTGGACAATATTGGATTTGAGGTTATATTTCAGATTAAATTCTTCAAGACTTTTTGTTTTATTCTAGCTCTACCCTGCCAAATGAATTCAGAAAATATATCGTTTAAGTTTTTGAGAATTTCAAATGAGGGATTTGGGAGAGATGTAAATAGGTGATTGAAAAGAGATAATATCAAGGATTTTATTATTAAGATTCTTCCTATAGGAGTTAAGATTCGTCGTTTCCAGTGTGTTAGTAGTTTGTTCATTTTTTAAATATTTTTTCGTTAAAATTTAATTCTATAATTTTTCGAGGGCAACATGAAATTTGATACCTAACATTTCAAAACTACTTTGATTCCAAGATAGTTTCCATTTAGTTTTAATACTATTTGAGCTGTATTTCTGTTTACCTATCCAGACCACTTTTGTTTTATCGAAATTTACTTTCGACCAGAAATGGATGTGAATGCTGCTAAGACATTTAATGTTTCATTCAGAGACCCAGTCGAGCTATCAAGGATAAGTGTTGTATCGTCTGCAAATTGTGATAATTTGTGTTCTGTTTTATTAACTTTAATGCCTTTAATATTATTATTCGATCGAATTTTTAAGGACGACAACCTCGTTGAATTTTAAAAAAGTCGGATAAAATACCACATTGTGTTATAACTGAGACGCTATCTTTATATAAGATCTCGAACCATTTTTTTATATCGTGTCCAAAATTGAACAAAGTTAACGTCTTTTGTACAAAATCCCAAGATAGGGAAACAAAAGCTTTTTCAAAGTCAATTATTAGCAATATACCTGGTATATCATTAATTTCAGTATGTTTCAATAAATCATATATCAATCTGGTATTTTCTCCAATGAATCTATCTTTTATAAAACCTGTCTGGTCAGTATTTATTAATTTCTCACGATGTTTTTTTAATCTGTTCATAATGCATCCAGAGCCTATCTTATAAACACAGTTCAGCAATGTTATTGTTAGCCAATTTCGCAGAAATTGTCGCGGTTTATTACCTTTTGGGATACATGTAATGATATCTTTGGTTTGTGTAATTGTTAAGGAGTTCGATATGAATGCATGGTTAAGGGCTCTACAAACAAAAACACCAATACTTTTCCAAAACATCTTGTAAAAATCGATGAAACCTGACGTCCCTGGACTTTTGTTATTTGCCATATTTTTCAAGATTACGGAACATTCTTCCAATGAAATTAAGCCTTCTATTGACTTTGATTCTACATTTGTTAATTTAGGAATATCTACATCATGTATAAAAGCTTTCTGGGTCGGTTTCATTTTGTCTCTTTGACTATAATTGCATATAAAATGATGAAGTTTCGTTTAGTATATCATTTTGATCTGTTAATTAAGTACCTTCTGAATTGATTGGTCTATAAATTTGTTTTTGTTGTGTAATTATGTTTTTCTAAATTGCAAAATAACTTACTAGGCTTCTAGCCGTTGACGATCCATTCTACATTTGATCTAACCATATACCCTTTTAATTTACCTTCCTGAATTAGCTTCAGTTCGGTTTTCAATTGGTTCAATTTTTCCACATTGTTTTCTAAGAGGGAATTTTCCAAAATTTCAATTTCTTTTTTTACATTAATTTCTTTTTGGTTGATAACTTTCTTTTTATATGAGATGTAAGATATTGATTTTCCTCGAATTGCCATGAGTAAGATTTCTAAGAATAATTGGTCATTTATTGTAAATTGTATTTCAGAGGATGGAATATCCTGAATGTTATCAATATTGTAAACTGGTAAGATATACTGGCGAATAGTTTCATCAATTGTTTTATATATTTAAGTAATCTATATCTTTTAATAATGAATTATTATGCTTCCATAGCCAGCTTCTGTGTTTGAACTTTGAAAATTTAAGTTTCAAGATTATAATAGAGTGATCGGATCGAAAACTTGGTTTAACTTGTAAATCAGAAATATTTGTTAAAAGAGGAGGTGATGCTAAAAAGAAATCAAGTCAGACTTGTTGCAACGGATTGGTTCTGCGCCATATTATCAATTATATCAAACACCTTTTCATAGAATGTTGGCATGTCGGTATTTGGTCCATATATTGACGCTAAAGTTAGTCTTGTTTCCCCATCTTTCATATCTAGTATTACAAAATTTCCATTTACGTCGCACATTTTTTTATGTATTTTATATTCTAAATGTTTTGTAAATAATATAGCGACACCCCTTGACTAAGAGGATGAGTAGCTTCAAATACATTCAGACCCCCGTTCGGTATAAATGTCTTTCAATTGATCCATATGAAAATGTTAAGTTTCAACATTCGACTTTAAATTCGGTTTAATTATCAGAATTAATCATCGTTTTTATTTTGTGAAAACCTTTGGAAACTATTTTACTCGACCAAATCACTAAAGTAGAGACAAAATACATGGGGGCTAGAGAAACGAGTCTTTGTATTTTTTTTGTATTAAGCCCGTTTACAAGTTATGTGATAATAGAATCTAGCATTCGTGTTAATATTTTATTGAATTTATTAAACGAGTCGGTCAAAATGATATAATGCGAGGCTTCGCCGAGCATTATATCATTTTCGTCGACGAGTTTAATAAATTCAACAAAACATGAACAGATCCTCTATATAAACCATTCTTACATTGTGTATACAACACGCACTGTGTTTCGTGGCAACATGGTACCCTTGCCAGATATGAAGACTAATGACTCAGTGCTACACGATGGCAATTGTATTTCGCACAAAGAAATACTTCGTGATTTAAACCTCCAACGCTCACATTGCTTTGATTTTACACGTAGCGTGTGGTTCTTACGGTATTGCACCCATAACTGAATTACGTCATTTCCATTATATACGTATGGCTTAGTAAGCAAAATATAGAATTTGATAGAAAATTTATTTTACAAATATTATCATTTTTTTAATTATAAAATCCTATTCGAAATTGCTTCGACACGTTTCTCTAAAAGCAAATAATTGCAAATTAAAAAACTTATTTTTCATAAAGGGAGGTAATATAAATTTCAGTGACAAAATATTGAGAACAAAAATTAAGTAATTAAGAGACCAAACATAACCATGATTTTGTTGCACAGTCAATATTGTTACGTTTTACAACAACACTAAGTTAAATTTTCCACACAAAAACTAAGACTTTTGTGAAAAAACAAACAAAACCACTTAGAAGTGTTACTTTTTCTCAGGGAAATGTGCTCATCATTCTGTAAAAAATGAAATTGCGCTGTAACCGGACGATTAAAGTCTCTGAAAGTTTGATATATTCTATGTTAGATAATGTAAATAATTTTTATGACAGACAATATGATGCCCCATTGATACATCAATTTAGTTTAGGTTATCTTCTATTAATAATATTTTAATTTTGAAAGGAAAGTTCATTTCTTAAATGCTATATGCATATTTGCCAAAAAAATATTACTTCATTCTACATATCTGATTAGTACAAAAATGCTTTCCTAAGCATTAAATATTACAAAATGAGAAGTTAAGTGTTCCATTTACTGGTAATTTGTGTACGGCTAACGTTTTCAGGAAGGAAGTTTTTTTTAGAATAGTAGAAATGTCTGAAATTTAAAAGAATTATCCGCATTATAGTACAGATTGAATCAATATAAGTTTCATTTGCCTACGGACAAATATCCATTATGAGTGGAATACCTTAAGGCATCGTAATAAGCGCGAATGGAGAATTAATATTAACTTTAAAAAAGCTCGACAAAATACGGAGATGTGTGATTGAAATGCATCTGCGTGTATTTTTTTGGAGTGGATTGTCTACGAACAGAGAATGCGTCACGTGAAATACTCTTTTTCATATGTTTTCCTTACGAGATTCATGTCAGAATTCGTCGCAATCAAAAGCATATGTAAAGAACAAGTTGTATTTCGGAAGAAATTTGAGAAATTAATGTCTCTCATCTTTCAAAATATTTCCAGTTCAGTGAAGCAAAAATATTTTCGTCAGTAAAATTGTCAATCCTTACCAAATATGTAAAACACGTTTTTACAAGGTTTAATTACATAATTGAGCTCGTAGAAAGTTTCGATGTTGGGAGCAGCTCGCAAGGCCTCGTACGGGCAACACAAAGTCCCCGGTAGAGCTCGTACTGGCATCGCAGGATGTCCGTGCGGATTCGGAACATCGCGAGGCCCGAAAGAGCTTGCACGACTATAGCAGGGGTGTCGCACGGGCCCGTACGAGCGCCGTACGAACACACGCGCATCGTACGAGGTACGTACGAGCTCCTTGCGAGCTCCGTGCGACTTGTCTGCGATGTTCATACGGATATCCAACTATTGCATCCTCCGAAAGATCGTACGGGCCCGTAGGCATGTGACCAGAAGATACGATTGTACGGATTTTAAAAGTTGATGGAATCGTACGATTTTATGAATCGTACGGACATCTTACGGATATGTGACCGAGGCATAAACTGGAAATTACACTCAAAAAAAGAAAGTACAAGTGGGATGACGAATTTAAAATGCATGAACACTGTAAAGAAACGCTTATTCCTCGTAAACAAAACCCAATTCAGCTTCTTGGTTTAAGCTTTATGAATGTACATGGATATATGTTCATGTCTCCTAATGCTTTTAGGTTTGGCTGTGCGGTTTGCATTTAGCATTTCCTGTTCGACTACAGTAGTAACTGTTTTGAATAAAGTACTCTATGCATCCTGTTTAACGGTTAAATTACCTAACAATACGACCTCTTTGTTTATATGACTCTATAAGAGTAGTGTGATGCCTTTTCCGATAAACTTAAATAATTATCATTATTTATATTTTTATTTATTTTCTGCGCAGATGTACTAACATAGCTTTGTTATTTGCATATCATTATTGTGTCAAACAATAAAGTCTTACGTTAACCACTAACTACTCTTCGACCGAACAACGTTTGTAACCTTGTCGCGGAATTTTTAGCCTTTCGAGAAAGGGTACGTTACATCCGAAGTCCATTTTCCATTACCGAAATCCGCTTCTAATACAACATTTCCACGAGATATATACTGCTAATGTTTTGTTATAATATATAATTTACATACACAAATCTAAGGAAAAAATATTGAATATTAAGAAAAATTTAGACGATTACGTCTCCAGTGGATTTCTGTAAGGTAATATACGGTTCGATAAGGCCCATATATACCAAACCTAAAAGCATAACCTTGCTTATAGTTGGATCTTTTGTCTTCCGAAGCAAAATAATAAACACTTTTATTGCAATGGTGTTATGTTTGCAAACAAAACATTTTTATCACGATAGATGCATTATTCTTATTATTCTAAACATGACTATGTTGTATGAAATCCAGATGATCATAATATTGTTTGCCTTACAAAGTGCCTAACAATACGACCTCTTTGTTTATTTGACTCTATAAGAGTAGTGTGATGCCTTTTCCGATAAACTTAAATAATTATCATTATTTATATTTTTATTTATTTTCTGCGCAGATGTACTAACATAGCTTTGTTATTTGCATATCATTATTGTGTCAAACAATAAAGTCTTACGTTAACCACTAACTACTCTTCGACCGAACAACGTTTGTAACCTTGTCGCGGAATTTTTAGCCTTTCGAGAAAGGGTACGTTACATCCGAAGTCCATTTTCCATTACCGAAATCCGCTTCTAATACAACATTTCCACGAGATATATACTGCTAATGTTTTGTTATAATATATAATTTACATACACAAATCTAAGGAAAAAATATTGAATATTAAGAAAAATATAGACGATTACGTCTCCAGTGGATTTCTGTAAGGTAATATACGGTTCGATAAGGCCCATATATACCAAACCTAAAAGCATGAACTTGCTTATAGTTGGATCTTTTGTCTTCCGAAGCAAAATAATAAACACTTTTATTGCAATGGTGTTATGTTTGCAAACAAAACATTTTTATCACGATAGATGCATTATTCTTATTATTCTAAACATGACTATGTTGTATGAAATCCAGATGATCATAATATTGTTTGCCTTAAAAAGTGCGTCTGAAAGTAAATCTATTGTATATTTCAAGGTTTATCAAGTGAGCAATGTTGTAAGTCAGTCCTTTGGGAAATTGCACGGCATTGGAATTAAGAAGATTCTAGGTCTTATTTATTCCATTCAGGAACATTTGTATTGTTTTATTCAGATAAAACTATATGTAACAAGTTGATTAACAGGAATGTGTGATTTCACGACTGATACAATAAGTACCGATCAACTATATTGAAACAGACTATACTGTCTATGAATAATTTCACTACGGAGTTTTTTATATCCAATCTCCTACGAAGTCATCTCCCCTTACATGTATCGGAGTTACTATAGTGTAGCATACTCAAGTGACCAGCAATCGTAACATCTAGGCATTTCTTTATGTTGCAAACAACAAATCTTAACCTTCAGATTGCAACCAAAATAATTGCTTCGTTTGCTCCAACCATCTTTTTTCAATTTTCCACAATCCAGAGTTGAGGTATTAAAACAATAAATAATAATGTACGGAATTGCCAATAATGCTTTTCTTATTTGTCACTTCTTATATCTCTAAAGGATCCACACCATATTTTGCAAAAATATATTACAAGTAAAACGCACAACCCAAAATGACTTTGTTAACGGTATTCTAGGCAGGTTTTTAAAAAAATATATACGATATTTGCGCATCGTCAAATTTTGGCTTAAAATCGTAAATAGTAAAGATTTAAAATTTCGTAAAATGATTTACAATACATTAAAAAGAGATGCCGAGATATTCCCGAACAAAACATCATGGGTGACGTCTGTTATGGATCTATTATCTAGATTAGGGTTTCATGATGTATGGAGTAGGTAATACAGATATATTTCTGCATGTTTTTAAACAACGTTTGTATGATAACAGCTTACATATATGGCATACACGATTAAATTATTCGAGCAGATCCGTATTTTATAAAGAAATAATTCATTTTGGTTTCCAAATATTTCTTAATGCTCTAGATATTCCTAAATTTAGAATTGCTATGACTAGACTTGTATCCTCTCATAACCTAAGAAAAGAATCCGGCAGATGGCAAAAACCAAAACTAGAAAGAGAAAATAGAACCTGTTTTTATTGTGATAAGTTGGAAGACGAATATCATTTCATTCTCGAATGTGAACTTTATAATGAACTCCGTAAACTGTATATAAAGAGTTATTACTGGAAAAGACCAAGTTTGTTAAAATTGAGGTTATTATTTGAAAATCAAAACGAAACTGTCATGAAGAAATTAAGCGTATTCATCTTCAAAGCGCTGGAAATACGAAAATATAGTTAATTAAAATTGTAATATGAATATATCAAACAAAACATATTGTACACTTTGTTTTAAATGTTTTTTCATCGACTTCACAAATGTATGTAAACTATTGTACGTCGCAATGTTATACGGATATAGATAAGAAGTTTACAATAAATACACATATAACATTGGATTATATTTACATACAGTAAAACAATATTGATATTACACATTCGTTACGATAATATGGTAATGACTGATAACATAGTATATATACGCGTATTTATATGTATTATTATTTCATATACATGTCTTTTCGCTATCGCATGTATGTTTTATTACACAGTCATTTTCAGTTTGTTCTTCAACTATAACGTTATATGTTCGAATATGTGTTATAGTGTTCCTTCTCCGTCTCATAGATATATGTTCGTATATATGTATATATTTGTTTGTCCTCATGGGCCATATGGCTTACTGGACTTAAATGAAAATAAAACACTCCATATATATTGTCATATTTTCAAAATGAATACCGTGAACATTTCGTTATGTTTCAACATCATTGTAGGGATATTTTACTTTGTTTTCGATCAGACTACTGGGGGTTTAAATCGGTTTAAAGCTAGCTAATCTCACACTTTATCGCTAAATGGTCATTTATTTCTAACATATCGATCTACACACAATCACAAGTCGGCAGAAACAAATCCATCAAAACCAATGACCATTGTGCAGTTTCGGCCTATTGCTGACAGCTGTCTTGACTTGCCTGTGTTCTGTTCCATCCATTAATTGTGCACCTTAAATAATGGTAATATGTAAAAAGATATAAAATACCTAGACAAAAAGTGACAAAATTTAAATCAATACACGGGGGAGCATATTGAGCAAAACAAAACATAAAAAATACCACTTCTGTCTATGCACAGACTTAACATAAAATATTGATACGTGCAATATCGAATGTTCTTATGTGGTCTTAATTCAGATGCTCTTCAAGCAAGAAAATGATTTGCTGAGCGATATCATTATACATTTAAGTACAATAAAAACAATAGAAATAAAATATATGACAATTAAATCGTATAATCATAATCAATTATCAATAATACTAAATGACACGATAATCGAATTAATTATTCATTTAATACCCACAAGGGTTGCACAAACACTGTTTTCAAGGCATATTTAATCAACTCCTCCTATAATTCGTTCTTATATAACTATCAGATACAAAAACAAAATCAAGACATAATATTATACAGGTTCAACATGTTCGATAGGATACTGCCGTTTGATTCGAAAGCGTGATAAAGGACCCACACAAGTAACTAAATACAAATACTTTAGGGACTGCATCCGAAATAGCGGCGACCGTGTGAATGTTATTGCTATGGATATCAACCCACGATACGTTTATAGAACGGCACTGATGCACGGTCCAAGACGCATTTCTCAGAAATCTAAACCAATGTTTCATAGTTAGCCCACAATAATACAACCTAAAAAAATCTTATTAAATTAAATGTACTAAAATTTACAACGTAAAGTAGATTGAGGATTATTCAATCCTAATAAATGATCCCCTGGATATTATAGTCTCCGAAACGATATCATGATGAAACAGCGGGCGGATAAGGAAGTTCTTGACATTATCGTGATTTCCAAATGAACGTAGATACCTACGCTCTGAAGCTAAAAAGGGTTTTCCACCTACTGTCCCTCAAATTCGTATATATAACCGTCTAGCAGACCCATAGTCCTTATACTTCACAAAACATCATACTGTTCTAGTGTCGGTGTAGCAGAAACAGAAGGAAACTATCAGACTATATTGAGAGTTTTAGTTGTAAAACAAACTATTATAAACTTTAGAATGGCAATTGGGCAAGATCTATGTAAGTATTAAATGCATTTTTTTCTAGTGCTACTTTTAATATCAGTGTACCCTGTCAGTTGTTCAACTAAAACATACATTTCGTCGGGAAATTAAAGTGCAAGTTTATCTTTAATCGAAATTTACTTATCGACGTGATGTATTTAACAGTCTTTAATTGACTTGTTTTAAAGGCAATAATTATTTTTTCACCTGGTAATGTTAATGAATCTGTCTAATGTTAGTTAATTAAAAGGCAACGTATTTCAAGACAATCTAGCTAAAAGTATGTATTGAAAGCGATATCGAAACTCTTATGTTAGTCAAATAATATTGCTTTGTACTTGCAAAATAAATCATCACGACAGCGGAAACTGTATAAAATCCGGCTTTTGAGAAGTTATAACTAAACCCTCACATTCCAAATACGCTAAATATAGTACGTATAAGTCAATGAAAATGTGTATCAAGAGTATATATGCCACATGTCGAATTATCTGCAGCATTTTAAATTCTTAGACAACTTAAATTTGATAGATTAAGGAATAATGTTTTTTGCCGCAACCAAATAGTTTCGTAAGCTTATAGTTATTGTATTTTTATAGCATAACACATGTCATGCGCAGAACAAAATCTTTGAAATTAATTGGTTTGTTTTAAATTTAAATCATTATTAAACATTCTTTGGGTGGTTTTATTGTAAAGTGTATTGACCAACATTTTCTTGATTTCAGACATGTTCATCGTGTGCCTCATGTTGGCTAGCGTTTGTATCAATAAAGCGTTGGGTCGTCCAAAGCGCGAAGTGTCAGATGAGTGTGTATTATTAGCTAAGGTAACCAGCGACACAACAAGTGTATCATACAGTGTAGCCATACATGACTTGGTAACAAAAGCCACTGGCTTATATAATGTCGCAAGCATAATGAAAAGCTCTGTAAGTAAATACTTAAACATGTTTATGACATGCCGATTTGTAGATTTATGTTAAATGTTTGACACAGATCCTGTATTGTGGACGATAAACGACCCTGTAACTGTGGTTGGTATCCACACCGAGATTTAAATTCGCTATCGATATATGAGTGTATTATTCAGATATCGACTATATAATAGGCCGCGAAAGAGTTCATGCGATGTAAAATCAATGAATGAAAAAAACTTTTTTCCTAGAAAATCGCTCCGGTTTAAATACTACGAAAGGTTTACCCCAGTGAATGGAAAATGTAAATATGATAGTAACGACCGTATCAATGAATGTATAAAGAAATGCGTGTCGTACAACGGGGTCGGATATTAAGTATTTCACTCTTACAGTTGTGTTGTGTATTTTTCAGCTTTTGACGGAATATGGTAGCATGTTTTTAGATTCTGAAGTTACCGGATATTTTGATATCAAAGAGTTTATGGATAGAAGCAGTATGCTTGATATTAAATCTTCTGTCCAACAAACGGTAAGATATTTCGTCATGTTATATTTTCCAAATTAAAATCACAGTATCATTTTATAGATTCATGATTCATTTCTTGTATAAAGTTATTGTTGAATATAGTGTTTTTTATACGTTCAAATATATTTAAAAAAAAAATCTTGAACTGGTGACTGCATCATTCATTTGTGTTGTATGATTTTTGAAAAAAAATTCAGTCCATCCCAATTATATTTCGTTGTGATTTCGAAACACTAGTTTTTAATATACGTATCATGAATGTTAAAGATATATTATGCCCATTGTTTGTTGATTTGTTTACCTGAACAATTATGAAAATTATACTTTATTTAGTGAAAACTTCAATAAATATGCATTATCACAGAATACATTTAAAATGTATTTCTCTGTATTTGACGAAATAAGACATTTGTATTATTATAAATTTAAAAAAAATGTAACGTTACGGTATTATTAATTCACAGATAAACAACTCATCATGAGCGTATAGTTGATTTTTATTTATTATGAAAGCTGATTTTATCAATGCTTCACATAAAAATATTCTCAAAATTAAAATTCATTGTCACTGTCACTAAGAACAACTTCATCAAATTAATTTACATTTCAAATCATTTTTCTTTCTAACTCCATTCCTAACCCTAACTTTACTTAAATCATTATCCCTAACCTTATTTTCTTCCCACTCTATCCGTTCCCTTCTAACTTAAAATAATACTGAGAATTACTTTTATTAACAAATGTACAATTGTTTTGGCAGCTAGGGGCGTCTAAAATATCCAATGAAGTGTCTTAACTAATTAAATTGCTTCATCTATTTGTTGATGCAATCTGTGTTTCAAGTTTTGAAAAATGTCATATTATAATTCTGGTTCCAACAATTGTCGGAAAATTATTTATTAACGTCGATCAGACTGCATAATGTTTAAAAATCAATACGTACATCATTAACAATTTGGGATATCTATGAGTGCAAATAACCTCTGTCACAAAGAACTTAATGTTAGGGACGTGTTTCGCTGCCAGTTTGTAAATGTTAATTTAATTCGGTTAAATGAATCCTATTGTTAAACCGTACTCAGTCGAACAATAATCATTACATAAAAATCATAAATAATTAAATCATCAATGCATGCATGATTAATTATACACATGAGCCACTATGTTACAAACTTCCAGTTTTTTAACAAGCGGGTGTGTTTAACTAGTTCTTTCTCTTAGAAATATGACTAAACAAGATTTTTTTAAACGATTATACATGGCAATGGGTCTTATTAATGATGGTTTTGACTATGTAGCAACAATACTGGATGAAGCCCATTAAACAATTTTAGGTGCAGATGAGCCGGATACATCTTTAACACTGCATGTTTTGTGTGGCAACAAACTGTACTCAATTGTCTCTGAAACAAAACCATTATAAATTTATTTGTGTGAACACATTTGTGATAATTCCCCGATTACTAGCCGTTCAACATTTACAAGTATAATACAATGTAGGATATGTTATCAACCGTGTCATAAAGTTGTTGATATTATTGAACATTAAATCGTTTATCGTTCTGAATGTAATGATATACACTGAGCATACGCAACCAAAATGCAAGCGCGCCTCGTACCGAGCAAACTCCTGAAATATATATGGTGCGCTTAATTCAACGAGTTTCTGGGTGGCGTCTGAACTATTATATAATGCGTTGAAGTGAAATGAGCATTGTGTCACACTTAGTTTCAAACTCTCTAAATATAATATTTTCCCCATCAAATTTTACAAAAAAAACATTTCACGGATGCGTTTTTTTACACACCCGTGAAGAGTAATACGATTAGATAAATGTACATAACTAATCATATACCTCTTTGTATACACATATCTACTTTTATTACGCAAATATTCTCGACTACAGATGTCCATTCATACATTAAGGTGGAAGTTATTTCTCGCACTAGAACAAATTACGTTAGAGATTCTAGATTTTTTGTTCAATATTGAAGGCCATTTTGTTATGACTGAATAAGTGGTATTTATTGAATAACAGTATTTTTATTATACCTTTATCATAGTAATTATATTTATTTCATGTGTTCTTTTACAGATTGAAACATTGAAACTGCATTATAAATTTGTGCACGATCATATCGCCTATGTCAATGCTACTAGAACCCATGGGACTATTTCCAAGCTGTCTTCGGTACTTCTTGAGTATGAGCAGTCTCTATATCGTTGTTTGTGCAGTATAAGAATTGCACTGATAGCCACGGGGTATACAGAACAAGTATCTACAAACGTCGTCGTGTACCATGAAGAATTTGAGGAATACTCAGGTACTATTGAAAACGAAGTCTTCAGGGCTTATATCGTGGTTGGAGATGGCCTGGTCTTATCGTCGAATCTAAAAGAGGCGTATGATATAATGCTGGGTTAAGGGTTCTTTTATGCAAGTACAGGCTTTTGAAAAGAAACCATGGGCTGGTATGAAATCATTTTGTCATTTCTTTCAATATGTATTTATTTATTTTTATGAAATATTTGTGTTATTATGGATTTTTGTGCTTTCTGGTTGAAAAACGGCAGCTTTTGTATACATACATATCTGGTTGACATTATAGAATCATAGATGTTAGTGTGTTTGTAGTTCGGCCGCTTTAGGATATCTTATATTAACAGTTTGAGTAAATGCGCAAATGTATACGTTACCTTTAATACTTACTTATTTATATATTTAGTTTAACTTAACTTAACTATATTGTTTACTGTTTATTTTTTAATTGTCGGAGTGTTTTTCCGGGTTATATTTTTTTGGTCGAAACCAGCAAATCAATCGGGACTTTTCCCTTTTGTTGGAAGAATGTGATATCCTGTAAGAGGTGAACGGGTCTTTCATTTGGTTCGTTCTCATAAAATATGGGCATGAACACATCATGATGTAGAGAAAGTCTTATAGTTTTATAAGTTTCACAATACCCTGAGAAATAATTTTGCGGGAATGGCATGATAATGCCTGCATACAGATATTCTCTAAAACGTTGCATTACAACTTTACTTAACAGTTACAGCTGCAAACGCAAGTCCGATACGGGTATTTTCTGTACTAACGCTAACTCGGCGCGTAGGTCAGGATAGACAATTCCTGTGTTGGACTCACGTACCTGTGGTTTTGGAAAATATGTCAGAAAAATGACAATGCAGTGTATTTGTATGAAAGTATTTATAACCGATTTTCTGTTATTTCCGATTATGCATACTTTGATCATTTGATTTGCTGACTGAACGAGTGGCCTGAATGACGGTGTAGAAACTGACTTGGTCGAATACTAAATCATTCCGTTAAAACCTGACATTTTTCCTTTTTGTTTTAATGTTCCTTTTTGTTCTTGTCTAAATTTCATTTACTTTCATTCGATAGTTTAGGGAGTGTTATCACATTTGCGATCTTCAAATGAATCAAAATTATTTACTATAAGCAGACATTTATCACTTCCTTAGATACGGTAGTAGTATTAAGTATGCGTGAATATACACTACCCAAAGTTCTAACGCATCACTTTGGGTTTACTCGATTTCGAAAAGACGAACGAGGGATTGGACATTAATTGTCGCCAAAAATCTTGCTTGTTATACTACTGAGATACGAGGAGGAAATGGTTTTTATGTGTTGTAGAATTAGTTTATATATTTTATTTGTGTTATTTACTTACTTATTTATTCCATGGGTGTTAGGAGAAATATTTAAATGTTACTATCTGGTGAAAACAAATGATATATTATCGATTTATTCGTCTTCACGTAATGTTTACTCTTGAAAGGGATTTATTCATTTAGCTATTGTATTGTATTGTATTATCATACAATTAGTTTATTTCATGTGCGGTAGATGATTTAAAATTAAATTGCATGGGAAAGATTGTAACTAAATATATCTATTACGGACGATCAGTGTGTGAATAGTATTTTTATTATTATTGCTTTCACAATTGTTAACATTCTAACGCTGAGAATTTTGAATATATTGGACTATCAGTGTTTTTATTAGGTAAAGAAATAACATTCAAATTATATTTACATGTATTTTCGTGTTAAACTGTTGTTTGTTTTTTTATTGTTTTATTGATTTATTAAGTTTAGGATATTTGTCTTCCCTTTATTTCGAATATACCGATTTCCTTTCGATCAATTAGGGAAGTTTAAGAATATTTATTATGGGTAATACAATGCCTTTGGTTTTGATGGACACTTGCCAATGTATTGACCCCTTGATATCTCAGTGACATATCAGAATGTTAAGACAATCTCTATAGGCTTCATAAATAGTCCCTACTTATGCAAAAATGAGATAAAATTCGGTGTAGCCAAAGTTTTGACCTGATTACTAATTTCAAGTATCGATAATTTGGATGTTAATAAAAAATACCGTTAATAAGTTTCTAATATATATTTATTGTATTTGCGTTGATTTATCGTCGCCGCCGGTTCTCCATATGGGCGACGCCTCCAGAAGAATGTTAGTCATTTTAGGTTTTTGGAGGATAGTGCATGATACAGAAGATGCCCCAATTCCAGGAACACCTCTGGTTCTTTACATGCCCAATGTAAAGCATCGTACACGGGATCTCGGTTTTTGCCTCTATCCGAAAGAATGTTAGTACTGTTAGTGGTGGAGCGGGGAATCGAACCTGCGACCCCTGGATGAATACTCCAGCGCGTATACACTTAACCACGGATCCGCTACATATATATTTTTATGATGGTTATAGTTATTTATACAGTGCGCTTTCACTAGAGTAGGCGTCTCTTCAGCAACAACATCGCATTTACACTATCACTGTTTTGTGCAGTCAGAATTAAAATTAATCTAACATGTCTAGAGCAACACCGTTTCAGATACTATAGTACTAGAGTGTACGTCTAACAAAGGAAATTGCATCTTATACCTTTTTGTCATGCATATATTTTTTACATTCTTGTACATTGTTTGCTCCATACTTTACATTTTGTGTTATTTGTTTAAGATATATTTTATCTTTCTTCCTGACAAATGTATATTTATAACGGTCTCGTTTTATGTTGATTGATTGATGGTTCTTATTTATTTGCCTGAACGTTTGGATGATTAGTGTATGCTATTTATTAACATGAACGTTTGCATTATTATTGTTTGTTATTTTTTAGCATGAAAGTTTGGATTATTATTGTTTGTTATTTATTAGCATGAAAGTTTGGATTATTATTGTTTGTTATTTATTTGCATGAAAGTTTGGATGATTATTTAGTTTTTGCTTTCGACCGCTTTGCACAATAAAGATGGAAATAGTACTTATAGTGTTTAATTGGTTTTATTTACTTTATATTCCTAAGATCAAACGTTACAAAGCATGCTACAACTACAATACAATTCAATAACATACAAACAAACATACATTTATTGACATTCAGCAATTAATGACATTTGGTCATTTACAACATATTTATATATATATATATATATATATACTCCTTATTCCCCGATCATTTGTCGGATTATACTTAGTTAAAGTACATGCATGTACATACTACTGATAGGTTGAAATTTGTGAGTTAAATTAAAATATAAAGAAATATCAAGTAATTTGCGGGTGTATGTACATATGAAAAAAATAATAGTTCTGTAAGGTGCTTTACAGCTTATATTTGACATCACATAGGGGAACTCATTAACTGGACATCCAAGAATGCGTTCTTACCATCAGGGCAACAAACGAGCAGGATTTACCTTGACATTTTTATACTCAGCATTTGTAACACTTACATGTGTGAAAATGTCTACCGCATCTTGCAATGTGAGATAAAGGTCATTTACAATGATTGAAAATCACTGACGATATATTGTCGAGAAATGTCTCATAACATCAACACAAAATGCTTGTCTCAGATGCATGAGGATACTGCACTTCAACACAATGTGTTTGTATAAGTCATCTGTTTCTTCGAAGCACACACTGCATGTCACTTTTTCATATTGAACATATGTCCATAGTTTTGCAATAAGCAGCAATCTCATCGCTGCACATTAAAATACTTTTACATATACGACGATAAACAATATATAAGTTCCGAGCGAATCACTTTTCATACTAGTTTCAAAAGTTGCACCAAAACGTCGAAATATTGAAACAATTGACATCACGAAGTGTTGTGTAATAAAACATTTTAAATGGATTGAAAACATTCAGGCGAAATATCTGGTTGTGTTTTTTATTCAAGGGTACCGCTACAATCGTCAAACCATCCATGCATTCCTTCCTTTAGCTGTCTTTGTAATAAATCTTTACGTCACGTAACCAGCCATTGTTATGTTACGATTATTGCAGCTATGTCAACTGTGGAAGAAAATTCCATTCGGACTCCTGAGTAAAACACCGACCTTCCCTAAGCCAGTTGAATGGCTTATTCACAAATTGTATATTCCGGACCAGAAAAGGCTTTACGACTGGGAAAATTCGTTTTATCAGCTTCACAAAGACTTGAAAGGCACAGATTGTCAATGCCTCGTACCGTTCAAGTTTCATTGCATCGGAAGAAATCGCCTACAATGGTTGAAATCCATCAACAGGAAAGGCTTTGATCCACCTCCGAAATCAGCGGTAAGTAATAATACATATAATTGGCGCCGCCCATGAGGGCGGGGCCTTTAATGGAATCACGAAATGTTTGAGACTATGGTAGGAGCATCTATTTATGACTGAATCTATTTTTTATTAAGGGTTAAACTGCAGTAAATATTACACGTTACTTTTTGTATTTTTATGATTTAGAAATAAAATATTTTAATGCATTTGTAACGATATGTTTATGATAAATACTTGCTGATCCCCGAAAAGTAGGACGATTCTACATATACAGCATGTGTGTTAGGTGTCGAAGATAAAATAATAATGAATTAATTATAAAAATCTTCATTTTCACTATCAATATTAACACATTGGTACTTGTAACGTGGATATTCATGCAAGTTACGGTGTTAAAAAGGAAATACACACCAATGATAGTGTGAAAATGGACTATTACAAAACATTTTCCCGCCATTACGCTATTCCAAAACATTGTGCACCAGTTTTGCGGCGCCCTTGGATGCTTTACATCAATGCATTTCTTGTAATTATCTGTACTTTATATATTTTTGTCAAATATGACCGGACGTGTTAAAAAATCCCACCAAGTTGTAGACAGTTAATGGCCTGACAATATTAGGATTATTTCTCAAATCTTCAATAAATCCTGCAACACATATTTCTATGAATTTCAGAAATTATACTTAAAGATAATATAATAAAAATCAGAAACAGTGGCAGAAACAAGGCCAGTATTGGGTTGGACAAATTATACAATGTTATGCAATAAACAATATTAGTCCCCTATGTTCACTATCTGGATACCAATCTTAACCAGACCCCTAATCAGCATTTCACAGTGTCTGGCAAGTAGGAGTCCAATATACATCCAATCAGTAGTTGTTGTCACCATCTGACACATATAAACAGTATAGTTGATAAGTGTAAATTATTTTTATGCGCTTTAACTAAAAGACAATCTATAAAAATAGTTGATCAGACTTGCATTGAATGTTAAATAACTGTAGTTATTAAAAATTTAAATGAACATATGTGTGATATTTAGGATCTTAAACATATATTTCACATTTCTATACTTACACAAATTGTAATAATGAGAAATAAGAACTTGTCTGACCCTTATATATCACTTTTGAAAGAAATACTTAGCAGTGAGAAACCAATACCGGTATATCACCAGCTATACTTAAATTTTTCACTAATATTACCAAAATTATTATTTTTATCGACATACTTTTTTATAGCTATATATGCTTTAGTTTGTTGTCTTTAAATCTCATTGATTGTTAAGTATAAATTGTATAAGAGTATGCTATTTCTTGGATACTTATGTTAAACGAAAAAAGTTGTTACAGTGTGTTTCTTCATCTTTTAGAGACATACTTCTCATAAACTTGCTATGTCCACCATATCCAATTGATATTTAAAGGTAAAAATAACAAATACCAAACAAAAAGTTCTCTTTTTATCAATGGGACGTGATTCTATAGTATCCAAAAAAGTAAATATGATAAAAATACCATTAAACTTCATTTTTTGCCTTAGATGCATCAACTCAGCATACTTCTCCAGAATATGGTATGGATAACATTAAAACAGACTCAGTTGCACGTTTCTACTCATGATTGAGTATCTCAGTGTTTTTGACATTGGATAAACCTTATAGCCTTAACCTTAATAACACTGACATGATCTGGTTGGGAACACTCATTCTATAAGGCAAAGCTTTTCCATAACTTAACACTGTCAGTAGAATGAGTGTTCCCAACCAGATCCTGTCAGTGTTATTAAGGTTAAGGCTAGCCCTTACATTTGAAGACATCGGCAGACGCTTCAGTGTGTCCCATCAACTAATAATTAATGTGTTTCAGTCCTGGATCAACACTTCGTCCCAACATCTGTCACATTGCGTGGTTTGGTTGCCCAGAGAGACTTTTCAAAGAACATTGCCAACGTCCTTTCAAACATCTTTTCCTAGAACAACTCGCATTATAGACTGTTCGGAAATTTGTATTCAAAGACCTTTCTCATTAAAAGCAAGGGCTCAAACTTGGAGTACTTACGACAGTAATATCACTACAAAGTTTATGGTATATACAATAACCCATCAGAGAAGTGACCAAAATTATTATGAACTAGTTAATTCAATAGTGCACATGGATATTCTTTTTAATACATCACATTATGCATGTGTAAACCAGGTGGTGCCATAATGCAGATAATAATAGCAACCCTGACTTAAATTTCGAAGTGGACTGATGTAAATGAGTTTTAGTGCTGTTTTTATTTTAATGATATTTCAATTAATAAAAAAAGTTATGATCATTTGAAGTATGGGGAAGGCGAAAAATCTGGAAATTTTCACATAATAAACGTATTGCGAAAAGACACCTGATTTATTGAGATATCTTCATGAAACTTTGCATTTGTATGTATTTGTTCATGTACAGTCCAAATATGGTATTCCTTCTAACATGCACTGTGTCATTATGACAACAGAAGTAAATGAAAAACATCATTGAACTATTTTTGTAATTTTATTTCTGTGTCATAGCAGAGACTCAAATTAAAAAAATACAACCATGTGATAAATCACAGACAACAAAGAAGCATACATTTCAATAAATAACAGTTATAATCCTGTATTGTTATGATGTTAAACATATATACTAGTTAATGGGAAATAACAGTGTGCGATACAATCATCAGCAAAAAATGGAAAGTCATTGGACATAATAAAGAATCATTACTTTTGTGTTGTTAACAAGTATTTCAGTGTGCTACCAAATGCGTTGACCTGGCCTGTTCCCAGATGTGTGATTGTGTATATTGACACAACGGTTGAGATATTAAATTCTTATAGCATCTAATTGTCATTGACTCGAATTACATTGTGTATTGGTTTTAGAACAAACTGCTATTTACTAAGCAGACTGAAGTCTTTACACAAGCCATCAGCATAGTATTAAGATGTAGCACAATTGGGGGATTTTTACAATCCAGTCGGGATCAGAGATTATTTCACTTAGAAAGACAGTTTATCCACATCACTCGATTGTAATTAGTGTAACATGATAGGTTTTGGTTATATTTGGGTCAAATGACCTTCAATCTGTAGTTTTGAAACTCACACAATGCAAAGTACAGCCTATTGACATACAGTGAAACCTCAATAATAATACCACCATTGGGACCCTTGAAAACTCCTAGTTATTCCATGTGGTCTGCTGGGCCATTCCTTGCGCCTCAGTTCCTTAATATGTGTACCGTTTGACCTCCTTTAGTGCCTTATGTTTTGTGGATTGTTGTTTTTCCGGAGATCTGCGTGGCGAGGCATTGTCTTATGTATGTGGCTTTCCCTGTAGTTACGTATTCTCTCTCTTTTAATATTGAGGTGTTCATAATATTGAGGTTGAATAAAGAGCAAAATGTAATTGAACGTTAGTGTTCTTAATTTTGAGGTTGTCTTTAAGTGAGGTTTTACTGTAAATCACAAATGTGACAAAACAATGATGAATAATTTATCATTAAGCAACAAAAAAATCATTTATACATTTATTTCAAATTTCAAACTTCCTTAACACTGCTTTCACTGTAGATCTCCATATTTGTTTATGAATTAACTGCATTAATGATATGTACTCCGAGGAAAGTTTAAACCGGCTTACATGAAATGTATCTGTCAGTCTAACAAGGAGATGTTTAAAATAAAACTCCATGATTCTGGGAAGAAGGCCGTTCAAAAACTATTCACTGTAATGTACATTGACAACACGTTGTTTTTCAGCTGTCCACAACACACACTTGCACAGCAACGACTCTGTACAAACTTGACAAAAGTAGCCATTTGCCCCTTATAGAGGATTTAATTGTAATTCACCATCCTCTAGTAAAACATCATAGTTTCCTGACGATATTAAGTCTTCTAATGGGCGTGTTGGGCATTTTATTCCTACAATAGTTCTATCGTCTATGATCCCATCTGGGCTGGCAGCAATGTAGGGTTCTCCACAACTTACAACAACCCCATATTTATGAAACCTCTGACCCGACACACTTTCAAACCAAGACCGTGCAATCGGCTCACACTTTTTCCAATGTCGGGTTGCTGAGCAACCCCTGAATCTGGGATAAATTTGATTTCTTACATATTTATTCGGGTCAGCGCTTTGTGTCTTGGGCAAATCATTAACTCTGCTGCTTGTAATACATACTTGCTTTCCTACAATCTGTCCAAATAGTAGTGTTCTGATTTTTTGTTGTTAGCTCCAAATTCTTCCTTTTTTCTGCACTTACACATACAAACTTTTTATAAAAAAAACTGGCATTTATTACAGGACAAGGGAACTTACACTGGATAGGAAGATCCCAAAAATGCACCTGATGTAGAATTTCTTCTTCTGTGTCCCTTGTCACTTCTGGCGCATGTAAAATCTTGTATAACATGGTTCCTTTGCACTCCGAATGTTATTTACAGTTGAGTTAGACACATATTCCTTCAAGTCCTTGAGGTCAAGATATTGTTAGGTAGGAGTGGGAATATATGTAATGGTCTTTCTACTTTGCTGGTCGTTACCCGACTGTAGTTCAAATAGGCTCGGTCTGTCAAACACTATATCTGAAATCATGCCATGAGACATTACCTGTGCAGCTCCTTTACCCCAAGTCCGCTGTTTGTCTGTACAGGTTTCCCCACCAAGACCATTGGCCCAGGCCAGCGTGATGGCATAAATGATTGCGGATATGTGGTTGCAAGATCGGGCATTACCAGCTGGACATGAACAATAACCGGTTTCAATAGTACAATCTGCTGAAACTGCGATCCATGTACTAAAGTCCTTACGCCCAACCACCAGGTTGACTTGGGGAAATTTTGGCCTTGATGTATGTCATACCGTCATATTCCAGGGACCACATGTTGCCCATCCAACCATTTTGGAAATAGTTGTATCCATACAGTGACCTAAAGGACTTCATTTCCGTCATATGCTTTGGCATAAATCATATAATCAACCAGATCCTCGTACATCAGCTTGGGCCAGCCTTTGTTTTTTTTTCCCACTTCGAGTAATCAGCCAGGCGGAGTAATAAATCAATAAATCAGTATTTTTCCTTAACATTGACAAAGGATGCACACAATTGCTGAAACTTCATTTGTAACGGCATTCTAAGAGTTACACCACAGAGTTTAATTACACAGTCATTTATATACACTCATAGTACGTATATGTACTCATGACACTGATTACCGGTCGAAACCAAAAATATCCAATTACTATGCTAGTTTTCGTTGCACATTTGTTTACATTGTAGTGTTAAGCCTTTTATTTCTCCCAGAAGAAAATGACATATTTGTTGGCAAAATGTATTGGAAAACAATATAAATGTTTCTATGATAGATGTCGTAAAAAAACACATCCGCCATTTGCATTTAAAGTACGATACTCAGTCATACTGGACAATGTGTTTAAACTTTATTCTACATGCTATTTACAAGCAAGTGAAAATCACACGGTCTACCACATTCATAAGCACTGTCCTAATAAAACTACTTACGAATTTGCCTCTTGGACGACATTTTTAGCACAAAATTTGACTTTATCAGTTGCAGTGTTGGATTATCGTAGACTATTAGGAACTTTCACTTCTGTAATGGTGGACGGTCACGTGATAACAAAATGGCGGGCGTCTTATTATAGGCATTGGAATATTCTATATATAAGGATTGTCCTTATACTAAGGCTATTTCTATAAACAGCGAAATACATAATATATATATAAGGAATATCCTTACATTAAGCTTTGTCTATAAACAGCGAAACACATAACAGTAAAACGTCAATAATAAGACCTCTTCGGGTCTTAATATTAAGGTGATCCTAACATTGAGGTTAAATAAGGAGCAACACAGTCTTAATATTGAAGTGGTCTTAATAATAAGTTGGAAAAGACAACAAAACAGTGAAAATGGGTCTTAATAATAAAAGTAATAATAATTGTGTTCTTAATTTTGAGGTGGTCTTATTATTGAGGTGGTATTGAAGTGAGGTTTTACTGTATATATATAAAGCATGTCCTTATACTGAGACTATGCATATAAACAGCGAAATATCTTATATATATCAGGCAACTACTTACACTAAGACTTGGCTATAAACAGCGAAATCGATCATATATATAATGATTTTCCTTACATTGAGACTATGTCTATATACAGCGAAATAGATCATATATATAATGATTGTACTTACACTGAGGCTATGTCTATATACAGTGAAATAGATCATACATATAATGATTGTACTTACACTGAGGCTATGTCTATATACAGTGAAATAGATCATATATATAATGATTGTACATACACTGAGACTATGTCTATATACAGCGAAATAGATCATATATATAATGATTGTACTTACACTGAGGCTATGTCTATTTACAGCGAAATGGATCATATATATAATGATTGTCCATACACTGAGACTATGTCTATAGACAGCGAAATAGATCATATATATATAATGATTGTCCTTACACTGAGACTATGTCTATAGACAGCGAAATATATCATATATATATAATGATTGTCCTTACACTGAGACTATGTCTATAGACAGCGAAATCGATCATATATATAATGATTGTCCGTACACTGAGACTATGTCTATATACAGCGAAATCGATCATATATATAACGATTGTCCTTACACTGAGACTATGTCTATAGACAGCGAAATATATCATATATATAACGATTGTCCTTACACTGAGACTATGTCTATAGACAGCGAAATATATCATATATATATCGATTGTCCTTACGCTGAGAATATATCTGTATACAGCGAAATATATCATATATATAATGATTGTACATACACTGAGGCTATGTCTATATACAGCGAAATCGAGCATATATATAATGATTGTCCTTACACTGAGACTATGTCTATATACAGCGAAATAGATCATATATATAATGATTGTACTTACACTGAGGCTATGTCTATATACAGCGAAACCGATCATATATATAATGATTCTCCTTACACTGAGACTATGTCTATAGACAGCGAAATCGATCATATATATAATGATTGTCCTTACACTGAGACTATGTCTGTAGACAGCGAAATCGATGATATATTTAATGATTGTCCTTACACTGAGACTATGTCTATAAACAGCGAAATATAACATATATATAATGATTGTCCTTACACTGAGACTATGTCTATAGACAGCGAAATAGATCATTTATATAATGATTGTCCTTACACTGAGACTATGTCTATATACAGCGAAATAGATCATATATATAATGATTGTCCTTACACTGAGACTATGTCTGTATACAGCGAAATATAACATATATGTAATGATTGTCCTAACACTGAGACTATGTCTATATACAGCGCAAATAGATCATATATATAATTTGATGTTGTCTGATTTAGAAATGCACCAATAATGTTACATTTAGAAATGTTAGGTTTTTATAATGTTTGGTTGTTTCAAGGTGTTGGAGATAACAATATGTTTATAATTTTGTAACGACAAAGACTGAGAGATATTTTTATTCAAAATTGGAAGTCTGATCTTCAAAATTCAAACAGAGCAAAATACTATGTGTTATTCGCTGATTTTAAATTCCAGTCATGTCTTAATGGAATAAATGTTTCAAAAGTTAGAAAATCACTTATACGTTTGAGGGTGTATTCGCATAGATAAGAATCGAGGCTGGACGATGCCACAAACCAGCAAACATACCACTTCAGGATAGAAAATACCAGTTATGCAATGTAATCGAAGATGAATTTCTTTTTTTGTTTGAATGTCCATTGTACCATGAAAATCGTTAACAATGTGTAAAACAGTATTACAGAAAAAAATACAATGTACCAAAATTTGTTGAATTATTAAGCTCAGAAAATAAAAATGTTGTTAAAAATCTGTCATCGTTTATCCATAAAGCGTTTAACCTAAGAAATCAGTTGTATTAGTAACAAGTAATTCAATTGTTTTTCTCCTCACTATTCTATTATTTTTCACATTGTATCAATATAAAATGTATTAAGTACTATTTCAAGATTGATATGTTGTTAATCAATCTTACCATTGCATGTCAAACGACCATTGACCAATGCATAATATTTCGTTATTTTTGTAGATATATTTGCATTGTTTATGTGAAATTATGGGCAGTATGCCTAATATTTCTGAACAAAATATCTATAATCTGTATAATGATAGTCCTTACACTGAGACTATGTCTATAAACAGCGAAATAGATGATATAAAACACGTCCACTGTCTGTTTTGTCGTTTGTCTAACTTTTCCCAAGCCTGTATCAGTGTGACCTTACAGTCACCATATTAAAGTAAATGTAATGGTTTGAGTGGGAACTATCGTGTTTCGTGTTGCACGTTACATAATTTATCACCTCACACGTTTTTAACAGAAATATCTGTTCCACTGTTGCAACTTTTTAACATTTAATAATTTCGGTACAATGATGTGAAGATTCGTGTTATATCTTTCAATACAAGATAATCCCTGGTATGTAATCCCGCGTTTGTATTACTCTGCTAAAATGTGGAGACATGACCTCCCGTCTGACGTTCGGAACAGAACCTCCCTTTGCAACAATCGAAGTTTTTAATGTATACATAAATTCGTATCGTTTGGATTCTATTGTTGTAAAACTGTTAAACAACTGAGTGAGAATGGGATATTTTCTTCGTCATTCCGCTTCTGACCAACATACGCCGCAGCAATGTTTGATTTACGATAGCTATTAATCAGAATATCCACGAACTGAAATATTTAAATAGGTTTCCTGATAAAGTACAATAATACGGCATACATTTAACAAAACTTATAAGTGTGCAAATATACAAATGTCTATATTACAGTCAAAATCGCCTGATTGTATTGAAATTTACAACAAGTATAGCCTATGTAATTGGCATGATATTTCACTTCTTTTAATTTACTTAACTACAGATATAAGAAATAAAATCGATACACGTTATGATGCGTCAAAATGTCAAAGTTGCAAATCAAAGTTGATGATGATCTGCTTGATTAAAAAGAGTCATGAAGGGCGTTTGTGAGCCCTCACTAATGTTCATAATACATTAGTGGCTGTTGTAGAATGTCCACGTTGTTGTCAAGTGTGGTAAACAGAACTACAAGTTACCATATTGATCAGCATAATAAATAATAATTATCTTTTTTGATCGTAGATTGTGATTGCTTGCGCCATTGACGAGTTATATTGATAGCATTTGATAATAATCTATAAAAAACACATATATATCTGGGATCATTTTGATAAAACTGAATGCCACCTACATTTAATTGTAAAATAATTAACTCTTATGAAAACTTTAATTGGAGTACGTAAGGGTAGCCCATCCTGATCATTGTTTCGTTTGCAAATGACAACCCTCCTATTTATTGTTTTTCGGACGTGGTTATCGACACACATTATTCCTCTGTCTTGTTCAAACAGTTCTCTCTCAAACGCATCATTTTAACGCCAATTATGAAGTTTTGACGTTTCATGGTTCAACAAACCGCTTTATTCAAATTGATATTTTCGAACTAAGATTCATCATCTTCATTTAGCCAATAAACAATACAGAACATGTTATGCAGATGTTCATATAAATTGAGAGTTAAAAACTGCACACTTATAAATTTTGTTAAGTGTATAAACGTTTATACAAACACGTATCACATTCTTACATATTGTATTCAACACGCATTGTGTTTCGTTGTAACATGTTACACATGCCAGACAGGAAGGCGAATTACTCAGTGCGACAAGATGGCAATTGCATTTTGCCAACATGAAATACTTCGTGATTTAAACCTCCAACGCTCACGGCGCTTTGATTTCACTGTCGCTACTTTCACACCATGTACAACAATTTCGCTTTTCCGATAAGCGCGAAACACTCAAAATGGCTTCAGTCGACACTATAGAATATAGAATTCTATAGTGGGAGTAGTTGATATTTTTGGCAATAACTTTTTTATTTTTGAAATTATCTTAAATGCACTGGTAGAATAACAAACTGTCATTTGTTACCTTTAGAGTTATTAAATTTTTTTTTTTAAATATTTGGGCGGGGGAATTTCCATATTCACATTGAATATAGTGTAATTCGGCCGAAAAAATGCGAACTGTCTGGTGTCACTTGTAATCTGACGAAATATGCTTGAAAAAACAACAAATGCACTGGCGGAATTAAAAAGAAAAATTGATTCTTATTTTAAAGATATCTTTCAATAAATTTTCAATTGAAATTTAGGCGGGGGAATTTTGAGTTAAATAAAGTCCCCATCAATTGTTTTGCCAGTTCGCCACTCCATTCGGAGTTTCACGGAGATTACCGATCTTTCGAATATTCGTTAGCGTCCGGACTAGTGTTATTTACATCTACATATTACGTCATCTCAGTCACATACGTTCGGGGTGTTATCATTTTATTGCCCTTTACGATACTATACAAATTATGGTGCAGTTGGCGACTTAAGTGCGTAATAAAGAATATTCGAAATTCAGTATGAAATATTTGCCAAACTTAAAGAAGTGATAATCGAAAATTAAATGTACCCAGAGATTAAAGCATCTTATGCTTTTATATTTATAGAAAAAGAGGTATTAGAATGAAATGTGATTCTGAATTATTAAATAATAAGTAGAAGCTAAATCTGTAGGCAATTGTAAGTAACGGTTTATTATGTTTTTGACAGTATAACACCATATCATACACAACCTGTCAAAGAAATATATCATGTCATCGAAATTGCATATTGGGATTACCGAACTTTCAAAATTTCCGTCAGCACCCGGACGAGTGTTCTATATAGTCGGATGTGTCATCATTTTATTGCCCTTTACGATACTAAGCAAATATAGTATGCAATAAATGCGGACCTGTTGTTTAATGCAGAAAATTTGGAATCAGTGTAAAATATAAGCAACACTAAAAACATGATAATTGAAATTTAAATGTCCCAATTAGTATTTAAATGCCTTATTTTACAAGTTTATGATTAAATATTGAATCAGGTATGGTGGTATACATAAGTTTCATATGAATTTCATATAAATATACAGCAGTTGTTTTTTTATTGTACTTTTAATATAAACATTATGTTTTAATCACATCTAAGGGACATTTTGAAAACATGAATGTAGGCTGTATCTGGAAAAAAAATGCTTTTATTTTTGTAAAAATATAGGCCTAAATATTAAAATTCCATTCTATAAACTATTGATTGAATACAATTATTTTAATGAATTCAGTAATAAAAGGTGTAACATTTTCACAACACCTCATTTCATTGTTAATCACTTAAACAACACAACGACAGATTTCTGTGTTATACAGACGCTTTCAATATACATATATATGATAAGTAATTTGAAAGCGCCTGGCTGATGCAGAGTGAAACGCATACGATTTTACTGGACGGTCACAAAAGCCTAAGCTCCACATCAGGGGTCAAATTGTATTGCACTTGCTTCCGCTTATACTTGTAGCAAAGGGGAAATCGATAATAAATTGATGTGTTGTATTTAAAGTGCTAGAAGAATATTATCATTGAGACATAATCTGGTCACTTCACAGCCGATTTGGCCAGGGCCCCCTTCGCCCCCGGTGGATCCAGGCCTGTGAGCGTAGATGACGTCACGAGTATAATTATTTAAAAAAGATATTGTCCAGCAGACCCGATCCATAGCGGAAAAACGTCTTAAAACAAAACAAAAGAGGTATTGCTACATAAATCATAAGACAACCGTGAAGATAAATAATATTTATATATTGGTCCCAGGTGAAACGAATTCCTTTTTTATTTCTATTTTATTTCCTGAGCAAAACATTTGCCTTTCACATAGTTCATTTTCAATAATAGAATAATCTAGTATTTCATCAACGAAACCGAACTCCAATAGTTTTCTCTTTAAGTAGCAAATTTGCATAATGTTTTAAGCGTTTATCGGATACATTGATCTAAGATAGCCCGAGGCTACATGTTATATCAGTAGCCCCATCGATATCGATTTGCATCGACCGCATTTGTCTGATGAGCGATATTATTGTGTATTCGATGTGCGTGGTTCTTAAAGATATATTATGCTCATTTGTTTTGTTCTTTTCTTTACCTAAACAATAATGAAAATACACTTTATCTAGTTAAAACTTCAATAAATATGCATTATCACAGAATGCATGTATAATGTATATCTCTTTATTTGTCGAAAAATGACGTTTGTATTATCATAAAATTAAAAACACTTCCAGTTTTGTAACAATCGGGTGTTTTTAACTAGTTTCATCTGTTAGTAATATGATTAAACAGGATTGTTTAAGATGGTTATACATGGTAATGGTTCTTATTAATGATCTTTTAAATTATGAAACAACTATACTGTATTAAGTTAAACCAAGACCCAACGGACGTAAGTCTAGTCAAGGAAATGCAAATCTTCAAGATCTTATTAAACTGGAAATTACACTCAAACAAAAAAAAGTACAATTTGGAAGACGTATATAAAAGGCGTGTAAACAGTAAAGAAACGCTTATTCCTTTAAACAAAACTCAACTTAGCTGCTTAGTTTAAGCTTTCTGAACGTACATGGATATATGTTCATGTCTCATAGTGCTTTTAGGTTTGGCTGTGCGGTTTGCATTTAGCATTTCCTGTTCGACTACATGCATCTTATTTTACGGGTAAATTACCTAACATAACAGCCTCTTTGTTTTGTTTGACTCTATAAAGAGTAGTATGATGCCTTTTCCGATAAACTTAAATAATTATAATTGTATACATTTTTATGATTTTTTGGCGCAGTCGTACTAACATGGCTTTGCTATGTGCATATCATTGTTGTCTCAACCAATAAAATCTTACGTTAACCACTAAACAAACTTCTCTTCAACCGAACAAAGTTTGTAACCTTGGCGCGGATTGGGTCGCCTTTCGATAAAGGGTACGTTACCTTATCGAATTTTTGGTAAATTTACCGTAATCCATTTTCGATTACCGAATACCGCTCCTAATACAACCTTTGCACTATATATACTGCTAATATTTTGTTAAGATATACATGTATCGGTTACATACAAAAATCTAAGGAGAATATTAAATATTAAGACAACTATAGACGATTACGTCTCCAGTGGATTTCGGAAAGGTAACATACCGTTTTATAAGGCCTATATATTTGTTTACCAAACCTAAAACATTTGCATGTCTATTGTTAGATCTTTTGTCTTCCGAAGTAAAGTAATGAACGCTTTTATTGCAATGGTGTTATGTTTGCAAAGAAAACATTTTTATCACGATATAGGCGTTATTCTTATTATTGTTAACATGACTATGTTGTATGAAATCCAGACAAACATATTATTGTTTGTCTTAACAAGTGCGTCTGAATGTAAATCTATTGTATATTTCACGATTAATTTAGTGAGTAAAGTTGTTAGCGAGTCCTTTTGGAAATGTACGGCATTAGAATTAAGAAAATTCTAGGTTTTATATAATCCAGTCAGGAACATTTGTTTTGTTTTAATCAGATACAACGATATGTGACAAGTTTATTGACAGGAATGTGTGATTTCACGACTGATACAATAAGTACCGATGAACTATATTGTAACCGACTGTACTGTCAATGACTAATCGCACTAAGGAGTTTTTATATCCAATCCGCTATGAAGTCATCTCCCCTTACATATATCGGAGTTACTATATTGTAGCATAATCGAATGACCAGCAATCGTAACATTTCGGTAACTTTTTATGTTACACAACAAATCTTCACCTACAGATTGCAACTAAAGTGCTTGCTTCGGATTGCTCCGATCATATTTATTCATGATATGTCTTGTTTTTATTTTCGCGGGCATTGTGTAATCTAAAGTTAAGTTATTAAGAAATGATACTGTACGGAGTTGCCAATGAATACTGTTCTAATTTGTCACTTCTTATATTGTCATATTTTCAAAATGAATACCGTGAAATTTCTTAAATTTGTTTTAATACCTCAATCTCGCAACCCAAATATCACATGATTTGTGCATACACAATTGTATCTATGTTTAGCGTTAGGTTTATTTTCGAAAATAACCTACCAGGCAGGAAAAAACAAAGAACGTGTAGATAATATAAAACTTTTAAAGACCTACTAATTAACAAAAACAACACAAAGTACCAAGTAAATGAATAGGTATAATATTGTTAAAAGATTTTGAACGTAGTCATTGGCTACCTGACAGATTGTTATCGGCTAAACGTATCAATGTCGTTATGTTTGAACATCGTTTGTTTTCGATCAGGCTGTCGAAAAAATATCAGCGTGAGGATGCTAAACATAGATATATATTGGTATAGCCCTATACAAAAAATATCTGCCTATAGGGATTTCTATCAATACCAGTAAACAGCAGAAATATATAATTTTGGTGACCAATTAGAAAAGTGTTTAAGTGTAGTAATACGATTTCATTGAGGTTTACATTTCATTGAGCTATTCGACGCAGGCGTATTAAGCTGACTTTTTCCCAGGTCATTTTACAACATGCCGAGTTTGAACAAATCAGCGTCAAGCTTACAAACACAGTTCGGTTGTCCAAAATTAGCTTTGACATTCCGACCTTTAGATTTGATTGGCTAACACATGGCTGAATAAATTCGTCAGTTAAAGAAATAAAATATAATTTGAATGCAGACATACGTATCTGAGATTCTGCTACTCATCCAAATGACAGTATTATTAATTGTAGCAGTTTGTGTAGTTTATGCATGTACATCAAATTGATAATAACAAACATGAAATATCTTTAAAAACGATAAACGGCGTAGATAGAATGATGTCTTCCGGAAATGTTTGTGTAACATGTTGAAAAATAAATCCTTACGAAAAGTTTACTCGGATATATATATACTATACTCACGAACATTTGGTTGGTCAATAATGAAGGTCAAAATCAATGATATACAGCTAAGCCGAAAAACAATCCTATGTTAATTAGATAAAGTCAACAGTTTGTCAATTGTTCATGAAATTAAAATCCAATTTCAATAAAAACAAATCACTCAACGTGTAAAATATCTATTTTCATTTAAACAAATGATTGCTATAATAATATCATACTGTCAATGTTTTCGTATTATTTTGTCATTGCTTGAAAATAGCTGGATAAAAACAAATCGGGGGTATCATTGTTAAATATGCGTTTAAATAGTATTCCATGATGCAACGTTTGGTGCAAATATGATCGCAAAAGGTTAACAGAAAATGGGGGAAAGATGGACCAAGTGAGGTAGGGGTTAAAAACACAACTAACACTTAAGAACGGGTATGGCCAACTTTTGAGTTGATCACTGCAGTGCATCGCCGGCGCATATAATTGACTAATGGGTGTTGAATTCTGCATGTGTAATATTGTTCCATCCCTGAATAAGCGCTTGACGAAGTGAGTTGACGTTAGCAGGTGGGTTGGGACGATGCCTCACGCCTTAAGACGATTTACACGATGACGTTGCGTTAAAACGCATCCGACATAAGGACGTCGTCCGTATAAACCGTTCTCCAGAAGACGATCATGAACAGATGCCCACTGATTCGGTTATTATGAAGCCCATATGTATTAGCAGCAGCAGCACTGGCAGTTTGGAATCGATTGCGCAAATGCGTGTTCATGATATAGCGGTCTGGACCACACATTTTAACACGCGGACGTCCACGACGTGGCAAGTCGTCGAGCATGCCAATCGCACGTTCGCGTAAATTATTGGGTATTCATGGCATACTAAAAATGCTACAATGTAAAAAGCGTTATTTCTTTTACAAATTTTGAAGCGTTTTCGTTCATTTGATATCATTGTCAGTAAGACAGGTAAAACAATTGACCGAATATCACACGGGACATGTTGAACAATTCATGCACGTGCAAATCGAGTTTCACGGTGTTGACGAGTAACAGTGCAAACATAATCGCTAAAATTCAGGAATCCTGTTAACACAGGTCAAGGCTAATGTTACCTATCTACTTTCTTTACACAATGATTTCTTTAACACAACAAACACTATGTGTACAAATCGGAAGTTTCTTTTTTTGTTCAGTGTATATGGGTGGATATAAAATATCTGTATTTCTATCTGTACCCGCCTTCATCGATTCGACAGTTTTATTATCTTTGATATAATTTAAAGTAGAAAGATCCGGTACTATTTTCAATTAATATACAACGTATACACTCTTAAATTTAGACACGACATGCGTAAGTATTGTATCAATGAAATATTTTATAAATACCTAAGTAATGATTGTATGGATATCTCTGACAGATCATTGGACAAAACGTGTTCTGTATTGATTCTATTAAGAGGTGTTCGTGCAATAACTCGAAATCATTAAAACTTCTACACTTTTGCTTATTTCAATTTGCGACGATCATTTAGTAAATAATTATTTCTTATTATTAAAGTAAACCATTTTACAACAGAACCGTGTGGATCACATGTCACGTCCAAGTCTATAAACTATTAAAGCACATTCTACAGATAATGACTTGCCGTTTTAAACAAATTATAGTAAAAGTGTTTATGTATTATAGTGTCATCCCTATTTAAAGTGTCAACCATTTCTGACTTATGAGACACCGACTTTCTGAGCACACTTACTTCACGATTCCTACTATCATTGAAGACCAGGCACAAATCAGGTATGCAAACGGTAACCGACTGGCGGCTTATCAACCGGCCGTATCAGAACGGATGTATTTCAACCGGAATTTGAACCTTCGCCCTCCAATGCCTGAACCACTTAGCCACGGGAGACGGTATTATAATTAAATGCCATCACAACCCATTCTAATTCTAATTCTCGATTTATCTTCATCTCAACACTAACCGGAAAATGCTCTTTTAGGGAACTTTTTATATTTCGTGGCAATAAGATATGTCTAAATTATGACTTGTACAAACTATTATTGCACATAATTTTCATGTTGAATTACGCAACAAGACAATAAGGCCGCAATATTTATTTAGACCCAAACGAAACATAAAAATGACCACTGCTGTCTATGCACAGTCTTGACATAAAATATTGATACGTGCAATATCGAATGTTTTTATGTGGTCTAAATTCAGAGACTCATCAAGCAAGAAAATGACCTGCTGAGCGATTTCAGTATACAGGTATACATTTAAGCACAATAAAAAACTATAGAAATAAAAATATGACAAATAAATCGTATAATCATAATCAATTATTAATAATACTAAATGACACGATAAAGGAATTAATTATTCATTAAATACCAACAAGGGTAGCGCAACCACTGTTTTCAATGCATATGATCATTTATTAGAAGGAGTGAATACTCCTCAGTCTTCTTTACGTTAAAATTAAAGTACATAGAATTTAATATGATTTTTTAAGGTTATATTGTAGTGGGCTAACTATGTAAAATATGTTTAGATTTCTGAGAATTGCTGCATGGACCGTGCATCATTGTCGTTCTATGAACGTATCGTGGGTTGATATCAATTGCAATAATAATCACACGATCGCCGCTATTCCGGATGCAGTCCCCACAATATTTGTATTTAGTATCTTACGTGGGTCCTTTATCGCGCTTGCGAATAAAACTGCAGTATTGAACATTTTAATCCTGTATATGTTTTATTATACTTTTGTATCTGATAGTTATATTTCTGTAGGCGGAGATTATTAAATATGCAATGTCCGTAATGGTATCATGAAGAAACACAGGGCGGATGTGAAAGTTCATGACCTGATCGAGATTTCAAAATGAGCGTACATACCTACGCTCTGAACCAAACAAGGGTTACCAACCTACTGTACCTCAAATTCGTATATATAGCCGTCTAGCAGGCCCATAGTCCTTATACTTTACAAAATCTCACGCGATTCTAGTGTCGTCGTAGCAGAAACAGAAGGAAACTAACATACTGTATTGAGAGTTTTGTTGTAAAACGCACTATTATAAACTTTACAATGGCAATTGGGCAAGCAATATGTAAGTATTGAATGCATTTTATTCTGGTGCTACGTTCAATATCAGTGTACCCTGTCAGTTTATCGAAATGATGTATTTAAAAGTCTTTAATTGACTTGTTTTTAAGGCAATAATTATGTTTCCACAAGGTAATTGTTATCAATCTGTCTAATGTTAGTTAATGAAAAGGCAACGTATTTCATAAACAAATCAAGCGAAAAGTATATTTTAACAGTGATATCGAAACTCGTTAGTCAAATAATATTACTATGTACTTGCGAAGTCAATCATCACGACATATACACAGCGAAAACAGTATAAACTCCGGGTTTTGAGAAGTTATTACTAACCCAACACATTCCAAATACGCTAAATATATACGCATGAGTCGAATGAAAATATATATCAAGAGTACGATAAGCCACATGTCGAATAATCTGCAGCATTTTAAATTCTTCGACTACTTAAATTGGATAGATTAAGGATAAATGATTTTTCGCAACCAAATGTTTTCGTAAGGTTATAGTAATTGTGTGTTTTTTATAGCATACAATAAGTCAAGCGCAGAACTAATTCTTTGAAATTAATTGTTCTTGTTTTAAATTTGAATAATTATTAAACATTCTTTGTGTGATTTATTGTACAATGTATTTCCAACAATTATTTGATTTCAGACATGTTTATCATGTGCTTCATGTTGGCGAGCGTTTGTTTCAATAAAGCGTTCGGTCGTCCAAAACGCGAAGTGGATTCATCAATCGTGTCAAATGAGTGCGTATCATTAGCTGTGGTAAACAGCAACAGAACAAATGAATCATACAGTGAAGCCATAGCAGACTTAGCAAAAAAAGCCGATGGCTTATATATTGACGCAAACATAGTGAAACGCTCTGTAAGTAAATGCTTAAACATATGCATAGCCGATTTGTAGATTTATGTTAAATGTTTGAGACAGACCCTATAATGTAGAGATAAGCGACCCAGTAACTGTGGTCGGTATCCACACCGAGATTTAAACTCGCTATCTATATACGAGTGTATTCTTTAGATATCGACTATAACAGTCCGCGAAAGAGTTCATGCGGTGTTAAATCAATGAATGAAAAAAACTATTTTCGTAGAAAATCGCTCCGGTTTAAATACTGCGAATAGTTTACCCCAGTGAATGAAAATGTAAATATGATAGTAACGACAGTATGAATGAATGTATAAAGAAATGCTTGTCGTACAACGTGTCGGATATTAAGTATTTCACTCTTACAGTTGTGTTGTGTATGTTTCAGCTTTTGACGGAATATGGTAGCATGTATTTATCAGATCCTGCTGTTACCGGATCGTTTGATTCCACAGAGTTTATGGATAGAATCGGTATGCTTGATATTAAATCACCTGTCGAACAAGCGGTAAGATATTTCGTCATGTTATATTTTTCCAAACTAACATCACAGTATCATTGTATAAATTCCTGATTCATTCCTTGTATAAAGTCATTGTTACATATAGTGTTTGTTTATACGTACAAATATGTGTTTTACCAAGCTCTTCCTGACTGTATTTCCCCCTCTTGTTTACAAGTCATTGTCGGATAGCTTAAAGTTCTTGATCTGGTGACTGCATTATTGATACCTCCCCCATTTTGTTGTTTGACTTGTGGACAAATTATGTCCATCCCCATAATACTCCGTTGTAATTTCTAAAGATGAGTTTTTAATATACGCATCATATATGTTAACACTGCCTATCTCGTGTCGCAACAAATACTGTAGTATATTGTCTCTGAAACTAAACCATTATGGCTTCATTCGTGAGAAAATATTTGCGAAAACTCTCCGATTACTAGCCGATTCAAAATTGACCAGTATAATAAAATGAAGGCATTGTAATTACTCATTTTTTCAAACTTAAATCAACCGCGTAATAAAGCTGTTTTGATATTATTGAATATAATATCGTTTATCGTTCTGAATGTAATTATATACACTGAGAATACGCGCCAAAAATGGAAGCACGCCTCGTACCATCCGAACAAACTCCTTAAATATAGTTGGTTCGCTTAATTCAACGCGTTTCTGGGTGGTGTCTGTTGTATTACATCATGTCTTTAAGGTGAAATACGCATTGCGTCACACTTAGTTTCCATATAAATATAAAATTTTCCCCACCAAATTTAACCATAAACGTGTTTAACGGATGCGATTTTAAACACACCCATGAATAAATCCCCGAAGGTTAATACGATTAGATAAATGTACATAACTAATCATATACCGCCGTGTATACAAATATCTACTTTTATTACGCAAAAATTCTCGACTACAGATGTCCATTCATGAATTAATGTTCAATTTTGAAGGCCATATTGTTATGTCTGAATATGGCGTATTTATTGAATGAAAGTATTTTTTTATAATTTTATCAATATTGTTATATTTATTTCATGTGTTCTTTTACAGATTGAAGAATTGAAACTGCATTATAAAGTTTTGCACGAGCATATCGCCTATGTCAATGCTACTAGAACCCATGGGAATATTACTACGCTCTTTCCAGTACTTCTGGGGTATCAAAGTTCTCTACATCGTTGTTTGTGTAGTGTAAGAATTGCACTGATAGCCGCGGGGTATATAGAACAAGTATCTAAAAACGTCGTCGTGTTCAATAAGGAATTTGAGACATTATCAGGTACTGAAGAACACAGATTCTTCAGGGCTTATATCGTGATTGAAGATGGCCTGGTCTTATCGTCGAATCTAAAAGAGGCGTATAGAAGAATGCTGGTTTAAGGGTTCTTTTATGCAAGTACGGGTTTTGGAAAAGAAACCATGGGCTGGTATGAAATCATTTTTGTTATTTCATTTCAATATGTATTTTTTTATTTAATGAACTATTTGTGTTTTCATTGATTTTTGATAAGTGTTTTCTGGTAGAAAAAGGGCAGCATTTGTATACATACATATCTGATTGACATTATAGAATCATAAATGTTAGTGTGTTGGTAGTTCGGCCAATTGTGGATAGCACATATAAACAATTTGTATAGTTTAACTTATATAAACTTTATTGTGTACTGTTTATTTGTTAATTGTGGGGGCGATTTTCGGGGGTATATCTCTTTGGTCGAAACAAGCATTTCTCCAACATTTAGTAAATCAATCGGGACTTCACCTTTTATTGGAAGAATGTGATATCCTGTAAGAGGTGAACGGGTCCCTCATTGGTTTCTTTCTCATCAAACATAGGCATGAACAGATCATGATTTGAGATATTCTTATAGTTTTATAAGTTTCAAAATACCCTGAGAAATAATTTCGCGAGAATGGCATGTTAATACCTTCATACGGACGTTCTCGAAAAAGCTGCATTACAATTTTACTTAAAAGTTACATGGAGCTGCAAACGCGAGTCCGATACGGGTATTTTTTATACTTACGTAGGTCAGGATAGGAACGGGTATTTGTGGTTTTTGAAAACATGTCAAAAAGTGACAATGCAGTGTTGTAGAGTATATATGTATGAAATCATTTATCACCGATTTTGACAAACATCGAGACTATGTACCTTTAAACTTCTTCATAATTTGATTTGCTGATATTTTTTCCATTTTGTTTTAAAGTTATTTTTTGTTGTTTTCTAAGTTACATTTACTTTCATTCGATGTTTAGGGAGTGTTACCACATTTGCCATCTTATAACGAATCCAAATTGCTTACTATAAGTAGACATTTATCACTTCCTTATATTGTAGTCGTGAGTCGTATGCGTGAATATTCTTTAATGTTTAAGTGTTAGTGAGTGATTTTGTGAATGAATTTGATCTTACATATTCGTACTTTATTTTTGCACCTGCTCAATATTTACATATTGGCGTTGAATCATCCTGGTTGCGCACACAATTTTATGTACATATCTGTGATTTGTGTGGTTGATAGTACTGTCTGACATTTCATGTGTTTCATACAAAATATTATGTACATATCAGTTATCTGTATACTACAACTTGTTAACTATCTCTTTTTTGCAATTTACTTGTCAAAATCTAGAACATATTTCTATGTTATCGTTTCGCCAAAAATCTTGCTTGTTATACTACTGAAATTATTTTACGAGGAGGAAATAGTTTTTATGTGTTTTATAATTAGTTTATATACTTTATTTGTGTTATTTACTTGCTTATTTATTCCATGGGTGTTAGGAGAAATATTTAAATGTTAGTATCTGGTGAAAACAAATGATACATTATCAATTTATTCATCTTCATGTAATGTTTACTCTTGAAAGGGATTTATTCATTTAGCTATTATCATACAATTAGTTCATTACATGTAAGGTAGATGATTTTAAATTTAATTGCATGGCAAGGATTGGAACTAAATATGTCAATTACGGACGATCAGTTTGTGAATAGTATTTTTATTACTTTCACAATTTTTACATTCTAACGCTAAAAATGTTTAATATATTGAACAATCAGGGTGTTTTATTAGGTAAAGAATTTACATTCAAATTATATTTACATGTATTTTCGTGTTCAAATGTCTAAAATTTATTTATTTATTTATGTATGATATAGAGATCTATGTATAGTTATATTAGTTTTTTTCAATTCACTTAATGAAAATATTTTACTCCGGCTACGCAATTTAATCTGCAATTCTGTTTATAGAAGTTCGGTTTTACGAGTTTATCTAATTTATGGACAATTTTATAGACGTTTTTCATGGGTCTAGTATATTTGTCTTCCCTCTATTTCGAATATACCTATTTCCTTTCGATCAAATGTGAAGTTTTAGAATATTAATCATGGGTAATACAATGACTTTGGTTTTGATGGACACTTGCCAATGTATTGACCCCTTGCTATCTTAGTGACCTATCAGAACGTTAAGATATCCTTAATAGACTTATAAATATTCTCAACTTACGTAACAATGCGATAAAATTCGGTGTAGGCCAGGTTTTGACCTGATTACTAATTTCCATTATCGATAACTTGGATGTTAATAACATACCATTAATAAGTTGCTATCATTGGTGTCTAATATATATTTTTGTGATGGTTATAGTTATTTATACAGTGCGATCTCACTAGAGTAGTCGTCTCTTGAGCAACAACATCGCATTAACAACACTATTACTTTTTAGTGCAGTCAGAATTAAAATCAATTTAACATGTCTAGAACAACACCATTTCAAACACTATCTGATTGTACGTCTAACAAAGGGATTTGCACCTTATACCTTTTTATCATGCATATTTGTTTTACATAAGAACTGATTAATTTTACGGTATTTTACACCATTCTTGTGCATTGTTTGCTACATACTTTACATTTAGTGTTATTTGTTAAATATTTATTTTATGTTGCTTTCTACGAATGGCAAATGTATATTTATGACGGTCTCGTTTCATGTTGATTGGTAGATGGTTCTTATTTATTTGCATGAATGTTGGATGATTATTGTATATTATTTATTTGCATGAATGTTGGAAGATTATTGTTTGTTATTTATTTGCATGAAAGTTTAGATGATCATTGTATGCTATTTATTTGCATGAATGTTGGATGGTTATTGTATGTTTTTCATTTGTATGAATGTTGGAAGATTATTGTTTGTTATTTATTTGAATGAACGTTTAGATGATCATTGTATGTTATTTATTTGCATGAATGTTGGATGATTATTGTATGTTATTTATTTGCATGAAAGTTTAGACGATCATTGTATGTTATTTATTTGCATGAACGTTTGGATGATTATTGTTTTGTATTAATTTGCATGAAAGTTTACAAAATGTGACTTACCCATGTTTTTTGTGTTCGACGGCTTTGCTCAATACAGATGGAAATAGTACCTACGAGGGTCCTGCAAAAAGTTCTGTCATTGGGTTCGGATTTCTTAAGTGCTACGTTTTATCAAAATTATTTTTATTACAAAACTTCAAAGTATTCCTCCTTTACCGAAACACATTTTTGTAAACTTTTTACCCAATCGCGAAAAGCAGATACATAGTCTTCTTTTGGTATCTGTTGGAGACACTGATAAATGGCGCTGCCAAGAGAACTTCTGGACTTATATTTCTTTCCAGAAAGCATTTTCTTAAGCCTTGGAAATAAAAAAAAGTCATAAGGACTCAGGTCAGGTGAATAAGGCGGATGGTTTACAACTTCTACCTTTTCAGAAGCCAAAAAAGACTTAACAACCTCGCACTTGTGAGAGGAGGCGTTGTCGTGAATAAAATGGACTCCTGACCATCCTTTGCTTGGACGTTTCTTATTGCAAAACTCTTTCACTTTCTTCAGTACAGAGTTATTGTAGAATCGTCCAGTTACTGTATGACCAGATGGACAAGGCAATATATCTTTCACCGACAATCGCGCATTCTGTTCGACCACAACTTTTACAGCAGCGATGTTTGCCTTGGTTACAGAGGTCTTAGGCCTACCAGAATGGGTATCATCTTCGACAGATAATTTCCAAGCTTTAAAAGCTTTAACCCACCTAACAACTGTGCGCATCGAAATGGCATAAGGTCCATATATACCACACAATTCATCAAATATCTATATCAAGCTTAATGCGGCATTTAATATAGCTACGAATTTCAGTCTTTTCGTCCATTTTACAATGTGAAAAGTAAATTGGTCAGTGTATATGACTGCATGTATTTCAATTTGAAATAACTCGGTCATTTGAAAAGCAATTTGCACAAAATAAACGGATATCATTAGCTATTGGACACACCATTCAAGTGCAATGAAACGTTTTAAAAAATACCTGGGATAAAACTACGGAAGCCCATTAGTGACAGAACTTTTTGCATGACCCTCGTATAGTGTTTAATTGGTTTTATTTACTTTATCTTCATGAAATCGAACGTTACAAAGCATGCTACAACTACAATACATTTCAATAGCATACATACATACATTTATTGGCATCCTTCTTTGTCTCTATCTTCCTGAAATCAAACGTTTCAAAACATGTTATAGTTACAACACTTTTCAATAACATACATACATACATTTAATGGCTTAACACATATATATGTAATGTATATACCCTTTATTTCCCGACCATTTGTCGGATTATACATATTTAAACTACATGCATGTACATAATACTGATTGGATGAAATGTGTTAGTTAAATTGAAATATGAACACAAAATGGTTAGTACAAACAAATAGCAAGTAATTTGCGGGTGAATGTACATATGAAAAAAATCATAGTTCACAAGCTTTGCAAGACATCTTACGTGAAAACGAAATGTAGGGTGCTTAACAGCTTGAATTCGACAGTCACATAGGGAAACTCATTAGCTGGGCATCCAAGAATGCGTTCTTACCATTAGGGCAAGAAACGAGCAGTATTTACATTAAAATTCTTTATAATCAGCATTTGTAACACTCCTAGGTGTGAAAATGTCTACTGCACTTAACAATGTGAGACAAAGGTCATTTTCATTGATTGAAAATAACTGACGATACATCATCGAGAAATGTCTCATAATATCAGCAAAAAATATGCTTGTCTCAGATACATGAGGAAAGTGCACTTCAACACAATGTGTTTGTATAAGTCATCTGTTTCCTCGAAGCACACATTGCATTGCATGTCACATTTCATATTGAACGTATGTCAATAGTTTTGCAATAAACAGCAATATTATCGCTGCACATTAAAATACATTTACATATATGACGATAAACAATATATAAGTTGTGAGGGAATCACTTTTCACACTAGTTTCAAAAGTTGCAACAAAACGTAAAAATATTGAAATAATTGACATCACGAAGTGTTGTATAATTGAAACATTCTAAATGGATTGAAATAACGGGTTGTGTTTTATTCAAGGGTACCGCTACAATCGTCAACCATCCATTGCATTCCTTCCTTTAGCTGTCTTTGTAATAAAGCTTTACGTCACGTAACCAGTCTGAGTCATGTAACGATTATTCCAGCTGTGTCAACTGTGGAAGAAGATTCCATTCGGACTCCTGAGTAAAAGCACCGACCTTCCCTAAGCCAGTTGAATGGCTTACTCACAAATTCTATATTCCAGACGGGGTTAAAACCGGCAATGTTTTCATTTAGTCAGACAGCCTCCAATCACTATCATGGATGTTTTTGGTGCCAAAATATACTGACCCCCACCATTACACTGCCCCTTCCCCGTCGTACATGCTGTCTAACGCAACAATCTGCGTAACGCTCATTTTGGTGACGCTTTACCTTGCGCCTCGCGTCCACCATATATATACAAAATCTGGATTCATGTGGGAAAATGACGCATTTCAACTGATCTAGCGTCCATCGAAGTTGCCGACGACACCCCAACTCACGGTTACGTCGCCTCACTGGTTACGTTACCCCTATATGGATCATGGGCTCAAATTACGGCATATTACAGGTATCGTCGCACGGTGGATCAACAAACGCGTTGCTAGTGATATCCCTAGTTTCCTGGACAGTCCGTGCTGCTGTTTGAAAGCTGTCTCGGAGGTGCGTAATGACAATATGGTGGCATTGTTGACGATACGTCACTCTTTAGCGTCGTCCTGGAGTGAGAACAATGTATACTACGTATAACCGCGTAATATGACATCCCTCTGCTACCAAACCGATGGCTTAATGACGTTAGACACCTTTAAAGGTCACATTACGGGAATACTGTTGAATAAAAAGTATTTTGTTTAGTTATCAAATGCCACAGAATAGCCAGTTTTGTTTGTTTATATTCCCTATTGGGAAGAAGGTTTTCTAAATCAGAAAGTTGTTAATATTTACAATTTGTTTTAACTTTACCAACATATTAACTGTAAACTGGATAATTAACGAAATCTGAACGGCGAAAATTAAGATATGACTTACCAATGTAGAAAACCAATTAAAAAATATTATTTCTCGACAAGAAAGTTTTCGTTCTGACATTCTTCTAAAACCATCGCAAATGTTACGTTTTGCTTTCCGAACGGGAATAAAAAAATATATAGCAACACACCTCGTGATCGGGAAGCAGGAAAGGAAAAGCCGCTGATTTCCCGTTCATGAAGTTTCTCTCACTGATTTTAGACTTAATGCATTTTAGGATTAATACTGATTAATGCGAGACAACCCGTAGAGTGCTGTAACGTGAAATGTTATTTATAACCTCCCTTGATAAACGACATCAAATTTTACAAGAATTACGTAAAGAAAAGTTGCATAATAATGCACTTCTAAAACGCGATTGTACGCAACAAATCTAATACACTTCAACATAAATGTATATGATTTAAGTAAAGCTGTTTTAGAAACTAGTCCGTATTTGGAATACAGGACACTTCCGCCATAAAGTGGCTATTTGTCTGTTTGGAAATGTGAAAAAGACAGTTCTCTGTACATGTATGTAAAGCCGTTTCAAATTAAATTATGAATTGTTGATGCGAAATTAAGAAAGCAGTATATATTTAAAATTTAACATCTTCTGTGATCCATATAGTATGCTATTTTATTTTGTAAACATCAAAGGATTCAATATGTTCATTATTTAGATATGCACGAGCAATACACACTTTTGATTTCTGTTCGATATTTCTCTTGCACATATTTTAGCTGACACTATTTTAGTTCACATCATGACCATATTTCAGTCAGTATGTACTGTAAGCATTACATTTGTGGGATGTATTAAACTGGTATTTGCACCATAACCATGACTTAATCAAATGAATGGAAATTATTACAATCATTAAATGGAAGACTGGATTCTACTAATGGAAATACTAATCAGAAACATTGACCTTTGTTTCATTGTTTTACGATTTAATATATAACTTTAATTTGAAGAACTATGTAACTGAGGGACCTCGACCATGAACATTGGGAAATGCTTGCCGCTCATAGTTTCTATTTTCTGCTCCACATTATCCAGACTTTAGTCTTTGAGATGTTTTCTCTACCCAAAAACTGAACTTCATTGTTGGCTGGACGTCGGTATAACAACAAAATCGCCCTTGGTTCTGTCATCTTTCAGTGTCTGCATCGTATATCTGTTCAACACTATAAAGACGTATTTAGAGAGATGATCTCAATATTGCAAAATTGTTACAATGCTTGGAGACAACTGCTATGAATTATGTCAATAAACATTAGTTAAAATATATAAATACAACACAGGCCTTTTTTCGATGTTGTTGTTTTTTATTTCCCATTGTATATTGTGCAAAGGAATCTTTTTTTTCATGTAAGAGTAGTTTATTTTGTTAATCAGTCCTGACTGATCACAGTGTGTCATTGAATTTCAAAGCCGACATCACTGAATTTATAAAAAGGCGTCATTTCCACACGATTGCTGGGAGCCGGATTTGACACACTAGTTGGTAATTTTTAAAACTTGCAAACCTTGTTTTCAATTATCCTGTGTGTCTGCCAAACATCCACGTATTTTTCTATCAGACAGAACTTGTAATTGCATTCAATATCAGACTAAATGAAAATCATTTTAATGGGCGATGGCGAAGTGGGATCGTGTCCATCTCGAGGTATAAAAGCCGTGGGTTCTATTAATGGAAAGTGTTTTTGCTAAGTACTTACCCAGACAGTAAACTCAAATGCGTTACAATAAGTCGTTGGCAACATATATGTTACATGGCATGTTCCGTTGCGGCGTTTATTACCCATCTTTTTATGTATATTCCGAGTACGTAAGTTTTGTTGTATGTTATTGAACAAATTAAAGAATATCATTACAGTGGGTGTACTGAGTATAAGGGGTTGAATTGTTAAGATGATGTCTAGAACAGAAGTAAAATGTTCATAGCAGTGATTACACTCATCGGAAGACAGTCAAAGCAATTTATTTTAATCACAATTTCAAGAAATATGCCGTACACTGTCATGACGAACGTTTGAAGAAATATTCTCGAAAAAGTAACAGATTACTAAAACATCACTTTACATCATTGAGGTATTATAAATGTGTGATGCGTGAAAATGCAATTGCAAAACAATTGAAGGAAAAACACACACATATACCATATGTATTAGCCGCTTAAAGTGATTAAACGTGTATTTATGTCAAAGCTGAATGAAATGGGCTCAATGCTCAATCATGAAAGAAATACTAATGGATGGTGTAGTATGACTTTGTCAGGTTCATCAACAAATAAGAAAACAATAACAAAACAGTTGTCGTCTTTCCACGCACCATATATACTAGGATGGGTTTTTTGTGTGTCACAGCTTTAGATGTAAAACAAACTAAATATTTTGTGCCACAAAAAGTAAATTGTATGTATATGTATATGCATTTATCAAATTATATGAATTAGCCGTTTGCGAGTAAAGGGAAATAACCAAACGGAAAAGTTAAGCTTAAATAGAAACGACAAGAGTTGTGTCTCTTACAACTTCTCCATGACCACTGGAGTAGGGAAAATCTGTTAAATATTGATGTCGCCAGCAAAACATTTGCCAAGGAAATAATTATGACTGTTGTAGATAGTATGTGCTACATGTATACCAAATGTCTTCCAAATACAATGGGCTTTCCTGATAAAGTTTGTATCCGTGTTAACGGCTGCAAGAGAGTTTAGACTGGATAGAACGCAGAGCAACTTCTCAAGAATAACACAATTTGAAAGTTGCAATATCAGATATCGTTGTTTTTTTTGTTTGCTCTAGAGAATTTATTTTGCTTGTTTATTTTACAACGGAAAATGATTAATGTTGTTGATTAGACGTTTGTGCTCAAGAGAGCGTAGATGATGTGCTGTATACGATGATTGGAACGAAACTCCTATCTGCAAAACGTATGTGTACGTACCTGTGTACCATGTTAATCTTTAATCACATCCATTGATAAATATAATTTTGACTTCATGTCGTTGATAGTTTGATGTATAAATGGTGATATTTCAGCAGTCGTGATATGGCTCGATATATTCGTCTTAACGCCATAAAAAAGAATGCAAAAACTAACACAAGTCTAAATTTATTTATGATTAAGTATCACATGTATAAGTACCAATACAAATTTCAAAGCATACAATCCACAAAATGTACAAAATAATTACTAAATCTTTAATGGACCAGCCATTCAGTAAAGTGTATGTAAAGCTACTTGTAGTGCTAAGCGATAGCAGATTTCCTGTATCATATGCATTACTAATTACAAACACATGTGCGGTTCCAGAGGGTGACCCCTCGTGCGGTTTAATCAAAATAATGTTGACTATATCTAATCCTCGATTAAGAGATGGTACTAAATTCCGAAGGCTGATTTAGATCCGCTGTCTGACAGGGGTCTGGAATCCCTGACGTTAATTGATATGTCTTGTTTTTATTTTCGCGGGCATTGTGTACTCTTAAGTTAAGTTATTAAGAAATAATACTGTACGGAGTTGCCAATGAATAATTTTCTAATTTGTCACTTCTTATATTGTCATATTTTCAAAATGAATACCTTGAAATTTCTTAAATTTGTTTTAATTCTTTTTACCTATACCTCAATCTCGCAATTTCGAAAATAAACTACCAGGCAGGAAAAAACAAAGAAACAAAGAAAGTGTAGGTAAAATAAAACTTTTAAAAACCTACTAATTAACAAAAGAAAACACAAAGTACCAAGTAAATGACTAGGTATAATATTGTTTTAAAACATTATGAACGTAGTCATTGGCTACCTGACAGATTGTTATCGGTTAAACGTATCAATGTCGTTATGTTTGAACACCATTGTTGCGAACTTTTCCTTTGTTTTCGATCAGGCTGTCGAAAACATATCCGCGTGAGAACGCTTAACATAGACTCTTGTGTTGACCACTGCAGTGCATCGCCGGTGCATATAATTGACTAAGGTGTTGAATTCTGCATGTGTAATATTGTTCCATTCATGAATGAGCGCTTGACGAAGTAAGTTGACGTTAGCAGGTGGATTGGGACGACACCTCAAGCCTTAAGACGATGTACACGATGACGTTGCGTTAAACCGCATCCGACATAAGGACGTCGTCCGTATAAACCGTTCTCCAGCAGAGGATCATGAACAAGAAGCCCACTGTTTCGGTTATTATGAAGCCCATATGTGTTAGCAGCAGTAGCGCTGGCAGTTTGGAATCGATTGCGCAAATGCGTGTTCATGATATAGCGGTCTGGACCACACATTGTAACACGCGGACGTCCACGACGTGGCAAGTCGTCGGTGTGTCCTGTCGTTTTAAATAGTGGGCGAAGATTTCGTATCGCTAGACTAGAACTCCCAACATGCCTTGCAACGTTTTCTGTCCTGTTGACATGCAAGCATCGAGCATGCCAATCGCACGTTCGCGTAAATTATTGGGTATTCTTGGCATACTAAAAATGCTACAATGTAAAAAGCGTTATTTCTTTTACAAATTTTAAAGCGTTTTCGTTCACTTGATATCATTGTCAGTAAGACAGGTAAAACAATGGACCGAATATCACACGGAACATGTTGAACAATTCATGCACGTGCAAATCGAGTTTTACGTTGTTGACGAGTAACAGTGCAAACATAATCGCTAAAATTCAGGAATCCTGTTAACACAGGTCAAGGCTAATGTTACCTATCTACTTTCTTTACACAATGATTTCTTTAACACAACAAACACTATGTGTACAAATCGGAAGTTTCTTTTTTTGTTCAGTGTATATGGGTGGATATAAAATATCTGTATTTCTATCTGTACCCGCCTTCATCGATCCGACAGTTTTATTATCTTTGATATACTTTAAAGTAGAAAGATCCGGTACTATTTTCAATTAATATACAACGTATACACTAAATTTAGACACGACAAGCGTAAGTATTGTATCAATAAAATGTTTTATAAATACCTAAGTAATGATTGTATGGATATCTCTGACAGATCATTGGACAATACATGTTCTGTATTTATTGATTCTATTAACAGGTGTTCGTGCAATAACTCGAAATCACAAAAACTTCTACACTTTTGCTTATTTCAATTTGCGACGATCATTTAGTAACAAATTTTTTCTTATTATCAAAGTACACCATTTCACAACAGAACCGTGTGGATCACATGTCACGTCCAAGTCTATAAACTATTAAAGCATATTCTACAGATAATGACTTGTCGTTTTAAACAAATTATAGTAAAAGTGTTTATGTATTATAGTATCATCCCTATTTAAAGTGTCAGCCATTTCTGACTTATGAGACACCGACTCTCTGAGCACACTTACTTCACGATTCCTACTATCACTATATACCAGGCACGATTCAGGTATGCAAACCGTTATTTAACTGACTGGCGGCTTATCAACCGGCCGTATCAGAACGGATGTATTTCAACCGAAATTTGAACCTTCGCCCTCCAATGCCTGAACCACTTAGCCACGGGAGACGGTATTATAATTAAATGCCATCACAACCCATTCTAATTCTTATTCTCGATTTATCTTCATCTCAACACTTACCGGAAAGTGTTGTTTTAGGGAACTTTTTATATTTCGTGGCAATAAGATATGTCTAAATCATGAATTGTACAAACTATTATTGCACATAATGTTCATGTATGAATTACGCAACAAGACAATGAGGCCGCTATATTTATTTAGACCCAAACGAAACATAAAAATGAGCACTGCTGTCTATGCACAGTCTTGACATAAAATATGCAATATCGAATTTTTTTATGTGGTCTAAATTCAGAGACTCACCAAGCAAGAAAATGACCTGCTGAGCGATTTCAGTATACAGGTATACATTTAAGCACAATAAAAAACTATAATAATAAAAATATGACAAATAAATCGTATAATCATAATCAATTATTAATAATACTAAATGACACGATAAAGGAATTAATTATTCATTAAATACCAACAAGGGTAGCGCAACCACTGTTTTCAATGCATAGGATCATTTATTAGAAGGAGTGAATACTCCTCAGTCTTCTTTACGTTAAAATTAAAGTACATAGAATTTAATATGAATTTTTAAGGTTGTATTGTAGTACGCTAACTATGTAACATATGACGTATCGTGGGTTGATATCAATTGCAATAATAATCACACGTTCGCCGCTATTCCGGATGCAGTCCCCACATTATTTGTATTTAGTATCTTACGTGGGTCCTTTATCACGCTTGCGAATCAAACTGCAGTATTGAACATTTTAATCCTGTATATGTTTTATTCTACTTTTATACTCCGAATTGTAGGCGGAGATTATTAAATATGCAATGTCCGTAATGATATCATGAAGAAACACCGGGCGGATGTGGAAGTTCATGTTCTTATCGAGATTTCCAAATGAGCGTACATACCTACGCTCTGAACCAAACAAGGGTTTCCCACCTACTGTACCTCAAATTCGTATATATAGCCGTCTAGCAGACCCTTAGTCGTTATACTTCACAAAATCTCATACTGTTCTAGTGTCGTTGAAGCAGAAATAGAAGGAAACTAACAGGCTTTATTCAGAGTTTTTGTTGTAAAACGCACTATTATAAACTTTACAATGGCAATTGGGCAAGAAATATGTAAGTACTGAATGCATTTTTTTCTGGTGCTACGTTTAATATCAGTGTACCCTGTCAGTTTATCGAAGTGATGTATTTAAAAGTCTTTAATTGACTTGTTTTTAAGACAATAATAATGTTTCCCCCAGGTAATTGTTATCAATCTGTCTAATGTAAGTTAATGAAATGGCAACGTATTTCATAAACAAATCAAGCGAAAAGTATATTTTAACAGTGATATCGAAACTCGTTAGTCAAATAATATTACTATGTACTTGCGAAGTCAATCATCACGACAGAAAGACAGCGAAAACAATATAAACTCCGTGTTTGAGAAGTTATTACTAACCCCTCTCATTCCAAATACGCTAAATATATACGTATGAGTCGAATGAAAATATATATCAAGAGTACGATAAGTCACATGTCGAATAATCTGCAGCATTTTAAATTCTTCGACTACTTAAATTGGATAGATTAAGGAAAAATGATTTTTCGCAACCAAATGTTTTCGTAAGGTTATAGTAATTGTGTGTTTTTATAGCATAAAATAAGTCAAGCGCAGAACTAATTCTTTGAAATTAATTGTTCTTGCTTTAAATTTGAATCGTTATTAAACATTCTTTGTGTGATTTATTGTACAATGTATTGCCAACAATTATTTGATTTCAGACATGTTTATCATGTGCTTCATGTTGGCGAGCGTTTGTTTCAATAAAGCGTTCGGTCGTCCAAAACGCGAAGTGGATTCATCAATTGTGTCAAATGAGTGCGTATTATTGGCTGAGGTAAACAGCAACACAACAAGTGTATCATACAGTGTAGCCATAGAAGACTTAGCAAAAAAAGCCAATGGCTTATATTATGACGCAAACATGGTGAAAAGCTTTGTAAGTAAATGCTTAAACATATGAATTGTCGATTTGTAGATTTATGTTAAATGTTTGACACAGACCCTATATTGTAGAGACAAGTGACCCAGTAACTGTGGTCGGTATCCACACCGAGATTTAAACTCGATATCTATATATGAGTGTATTCTTTAGATATCGACTATAAAACAAACAAAAAAACTATTTTCGTAGAAAATCGCTCCGGTTTAAATACTACGAATAGTTTACCCCAGTGAATGGAAAATGTAAATATGATAGTAACGACCGTATGAATGAATGTATAAGGAAATGCGGATATTAAGTATTTCACTCTTACAGTTGTGTTGTGTATTTTTCAGCTTTTGACGGAATATGGTAGCATGTATTTATCAGATCCTGCTGTTACCGGATCTTTTGATTCCACAGAGTTTATGGAAAGAATCGGTATGCTTGATATTAAATCACCTGTCGAACAAACGGTAAGATATTTCGTCATGTTATATTTTTCCAAACTAAAATCACAGTATCATTTTATAGATTCCTGATTCATTTCTTGTATAAAGTCATTGTTACATATAGTGTTTGTTTATACGTACACATATGTTTTTAAAAACTTTTTACAAGCTCTTCCTGACTGTATTTCCCCCTCTTGTTTACAAATCATTGTCGGATAGCCAAAGTTCTTGATCTGGTGACTGCATTATTGATACCCCCACCCCATTTTGTTGTTTGACTTGTGGACAAATTATGTCCATCCCCATAATACTCAGTTGTGATTTCTAAACATGAGTTTTTAATATACGCATCATATGTATTAACACTGCCTATCTCGTGTCGCAACAAATACTGTAGTATATTGTCTCTGAAACTAAACCATTATAGCTTCATTCGTGAGAATATATTTGCGAAAACTCCCCGATTACTAGCCATTCAAAATTTACTTATAAAATAAAGGCATTGTAATTACTCATTTTTTCAAACTTAAATCAACCGTGTAATAAAGCTGTTGATATTATTGAATATTATATCGTTTATCGTTCTGAATGTAATTATATACACTGAGCATACGCACCAAAAATGGAAGCGCGCCTCGTACCATCCGAACAAACTCCTTAGATATATTTGGTTCGCTTAATTCAACGCGTTTCTGGGTGACGTCTGGCGTATTAAATCATGTCGTTAAGGTGAAATACGCATTCCGTCACACTTAGTTTCAAACTCCATATCAATATAAAATATTCCCCACCAAATTTTACCATAAATCTGTTTAACGGATGCGATTTTAAACACACCCATTAATAAATCCTCGAAGATTGATACGATTAGATAAATGTACATAACTAATCATATACCGCTGTGTATACAAATAGCTACTTCTATTGCGCAAAATTTCGCGACTACAGATGTCCATTCATACGTTAAGGTGGAAGTTATTTCTCGCACTAAGACAAATTAAATAAATTTAAATTAAAGATATTGTAATGTCTGAATATGGCGTATTTATTGAATAAACGTATTTTTTTTATATTTTTATCAATATTGTTATATTTATTTCATTTGTCACCTATTCCTTTACAGATTGAAATATTGTCACTGCATTATAAATTTGTGCACGAACACATCGCCTATGTCAATGCTACTAGAACCCAGGGGAATATTACTGCGCTCTCTCGGGTACTTCTGGGGTATCAAAGTTCTCTACATCGTTGTTTGTGCAGTGTAAGAATTGCACTGATAGCCGCGGGGTATACAGAACAAGTATCTACAAACGTCGTCGTGTTCAATAAGGAATTTGAGACATTATCAGGTACTATTGAATACGAAGTCTTCAGGGCTTATATCGTGATTGGAGATGGCCTGGTCTTATCGTCGAATCTAAAAGAGGCGTATGGAAGAATGCTGGTTTAAGGGTTATTTTATGCAGGTACGGACTTTTGAAAAGAAACCATGGTCTAGTATGAAATCATTTTTGTCATTTCATTTCAATATGTATTTTTTTATTTAATGAACTATTTGTGTTTTCATTGATTGTTGATGTTTTCTGGTAGAAAAAGGGCAGCATTTGTATACATACATATCTGATTGACATTATAGAATCATAAATGTTAGTGTGTTGGTAGTTCGGCCAATTGTGGATAGCGCATATAAACAATTTGTTTAGTTTAACTTATATAAACTTTATTGTTTACTGTTTATTTGTTAATTGTGGGGGCGATTTTCCGGGGTATATCTCTTTGGTCGAAACAAGCATTTCTCCAACATTTAGTAAATCAATCGGGACTTCCCCTTTTATTGGAAGAATGTGATATCCTGTAAGAGGTGAACGGGTCTCTCATTGGTTTCTTTCTCATCAAACATAGGCATGAACACATCATGATTTGAGATATTCTTATAGTTTTATAAGTTTCAAAATACCCTGAGAAATAATTTTTCGAGAATGGCATGTTAATACCTTCATACGGACGTTCTCGAAAAAGCTGCATTACAATTTTACTTAAAAGTTACATGGAGCTGCAAACGCGAGTCCGATACGGGTAATTTTTATACTTACGTAGGTCAGGATAGGAACGGGTATTTGTGGTTTTTGAAAACATGTCAAAAAGTGACAAGGCAGTGTTGTAGAGTATATATGTATGAAAGCATTTATCACCGATTTTCTGTTATTTCCGATTATGCATATTTTGACAAACATCGAGACTGTGTACCTTTAAACTTCTTCATAATTTGATTTGCTGACTGAACGAGTGGCCTGAATGACGGTGTAGAAACTGACTTTTAACTCTATATTTAATCATTCCGTTTCAACCCGATATTTTTCCATTTGCTATAAAGTTATTTTTTGTTGTTTTCTAAGTTCCATTTACTTTCATTCGATGTTTAGGGAGTGTTGTCACATTCGCGATCTTCAAACGAATCCAATTTACTTACTATAAGTAGACATTTATCACTTCCTTCGATACGGTAGTCGTGATTCGTATGCGTGAATTTTTTTTAATGTTTAAGTGTTAGTGAGTGATTTTGTGAATGAATTTGATCTTACATATTCGTACTTTTTTTTTTGCACCTGCTCAATATTTACATATTGGTGTTGAACCATCCTGGTTGTGCACACTATTTTATGTACATATCTGTGATTTGTGTGGTTGCTAGTACTATCTGACATTCCATGTGTTTCATACAAAATATTATGTACATATCAGTTATGTGTATACTACAACTCGTTAACTATCTCTTTTTTGCAATTTACACGTCCAAATCTCTTACATATATATCCTATGTTATCGTTTCGCCAAAAATCTTGCTTGTTATGCTACTGAGATTATTTTACGAGGAGGAAATAGTTTTTATGTGTTTTATAATTAGTTTATATATTTTATTTGTGTTATTTACTTGCTTATTTATTCCATGGGTGTTAGGAGAAATATTTAAATGTTACTATCTGGTGAAAACAAATGATATATTATCGATTTATTCGTCTTCACGTAATGTTTACTCTTGAAAGGGATTTATTCATTCAGCTATTATCATACAATTAGTTCATTACATGTAAGGTAGATGATTTTAAATTTAATTGCATTGCAAGGATTGTAACTAAATATGTCTATTACGGACGATCAGTTTGTGAATAGTATTTTTATTATTATTGCTTTCACAATTTTTCACATTCTAACGCTGAAAATATTTAATATATTGGACAATCAGAGTGTTTTATAAGGTAAAGAATTTACATTCAAATTAAATTTACATGTATTTTCGTGTTCAAATGTCTAACATTTATTTATTTATGATATATGTATACTTATATTAGTTATTTTTATTTCACTTAATGAAAGTATTTTACTCTAGCTACGCTATCTATTCTGCAATTCTGTTTATAGAAGTTCGGTTTTACGAGTTGATCTAATTTATGGACAATTTTATACAAGTGTTTCATGGGTTTAGTATATTTGTCTTCCCTCTATTTCGAATATACCGATTCCCTTTCGATCAATTTGGAAGTTTTAGAATATTAGTCATGGGTAATACAATGACTTGTGGTTTTGATGGACACTTGCCAATGTATTGACCCGCTGTTATCTTAGTGACCTATCAGAACGTTAAGATATCCTTAATAGACTTATAAATATTCATAACTTATGTAAAAATGAGATAAAATTCGGTGTAGGCCAAGTTTTGACCTGATTACTTATTTCCATTATCGATAACTTGGATGTTAATAAAATACCTTTAATAAGTTGCTATCATAAGTGTCTAATATATATTTTTGTGATGGTTATAGTTATTTATTCAGTGCGATCTCACTAGAGTAGTCGTCTCTTGAGCAACAACATCGCATTAACAACACTATTACTTTTTAGTGCAGTCAGAATTGAAATCAATTTAATATGTCTAGAACAACACCGTTTCAAACACTATCTGATTGTACGTCTAACAAAATGATTTGCACCTTATACCTTTTTATCATGCATATTTGTTTTACATTAGAAGTGATCAATTTTACGGTATTTTACAGTATTCTTGTGCATTGTTTGCTCCATACTTTACATTTTGTGTTATTTGTTAAATATTTATTTTATGTTGCTTTTTACTAATGGCAAATGTATATTTATAACGGTCTCGTTTCATGTTGATTGGTAGATGGTTCTTATTTATTTGCATGAATGTTGGATGATTATTGTATATTATTTATTTGCATGAATGTTGGAAGATTATTGTTTGTTATTTATTTGCATGAAAGTTTAGATGATCATTGTATGCTATTTATTTGCATGAATGTTGTATGGTTATTGTATGTTTTTCATTTGCATGAATGTTGAAAGATTATTGTTTGTTATTTATTTGAATGAACGTTTAGATGATCATTGTATGTTATTTATTTGCATGAATGTTGGATGATTATTGTATGTTATTTATTTGCATGAAAGTTTTGATGATCATTGTATGTTATTTATTTGCATGAACGTTTGGATGATCATTGTATGTTATTTATTTGCATGAATGTTGGATGATTATTGTTTGTTATTGATTTGCATGAAAGTTTGGATGATCATTGTTTGTTATTTATTTGCACGAAAATTTAAAAAAATGTCACCTGTTTTTTTTGTGTTCGACCGCTTCGTCAATAAAGATGGAAATAGTGCTCATAGTGTTTAATTGGTTTTATTTACTTTATCTTCCTGTAATCAAACGTTACAAAACATGTTGCAGTTACAACACTTTTCAATAACATACATACATACATTTATTGGCTTAAAACATATATATATATATACTCTTTATTTCCCGATCTTTTGTCAGTATGTACTGTAAGCATTACATTTGTGGGATGTATTAAACTGGTATTTGCACCATAACCATGACTTAATAAAATGATTGGAAATTATTACAATCATTAAAAGGAAGACTGGATTCAACTAATTGAAATACTAATCAGACACATTGACCTTTGCTTCATATATAGCTTCAATTTGAAGATCGATGTTACTGAGGGACCTCGACCATGAACATTGGGAAATGCTTGCCGCTCATAGTTTCTATTTTCTGCTCCACATTATCTAGACGTTAGTCTTTGAGATGTTTTCTCTACCCAAAAACTGAACTTCAACGTTGGCTGGACGTCGGTATAACAACAAAAGCGCCCTTGGTTCTGTCATCTTTCAGTGTCTGCATCGTATATCTGTTTAACACTATAAAGACGTATTTAGAGAGATGATCTCAATATTGCAAAATTGTTGCAGTGCTTGGAGACAACTGCTATGAATTATGTCAATACACATTAGTTAAAATATATAAATACAACAAAGGCCTTGTTTCGATGTTGTTGTTTTTTATTTCCCATTGTATATTGTGCAAAGGAATCTTTTTTTTCCATGTAAGAGTAGTTTATTTTGTTTATCGGTCCTGACTGATCACAGTGTGTCATTGAATTTCAAAGCCGACATCACTGAATTTATAAAAAGGCGTCATTTCCACACGATTGCTGGGAGCCGGATTTGACACACTTGTTGATAATTTCTAAGACTTGCAAAGCTTGTTTTCAATTATCCTGTGTGTCTGCCAAACATCCACGTATTTTTCTATCAGACAGAACTTGTAATTGCATTCAATATCAGTTTAAATGAAAATCATTTTAATGGGCGATGGCGAAGTGGGATAGTGTCCATCTCGAGGTATAAAAGCCATGGGTTCTATTCATGGAAAGTGTTTTTGTTGTTAACACCTCCTAGTTACACTAAGTACTTACCCAAACAGTAAACTAAAATGTGTTACAATAAGTCGTCGGCAACATATATGTTACATGGCATGTTCCGTTGCGGCGTTTATTACCCATCTTTGTTATGTATATTCTGAGTACGTAAGTTTTGTTATATGTTATTGAACAAATTTAAGAATGTCATTACAGTGGGTGTACTGAGTATAAGTGGTTGAATTGTTAAGATGATGTCTAGAACAGAAGTAAAATGTTCATAGCAGTGATTACACTCATCGGAAGACAGTCAACGCAATTTATTTTAATCACAATTGCAAGAAATATGCCTTACACTGACATGACGAACGTTTGAAGAAATATTCTCGAAAAAGTAACAGATTACTAAAACATCACTTTTCAATTTACGTTTTGTGGCACAAAATATTTAGTTTGTTTTACATCTAAAGCTGTGACACACCAAAAACCCATCCTAGTATATATGGTGCGTGGAAAGACGACTACTGTTTTGTTATTGTTTTCTTATTTGTTGATGAACCTGACAAAGTCATACTACACCATCCATTAGTATTTCTTTCATGATTGAGCATTGAGCCCATTTCATTCAGCTTTGACATTAATAAACGTTTAATCACTTTAAGCGGCTAATACATATGGTATATGTGCGTGTTTTTTCCTTCAATTGTTTTGCAATTGCATTTTCACGCATCACACATTTTATAATACCTCAATGATGTAATATTATATGTATATGCATTTATCAAATTATATACATTAGCCGTTTGCGAGTAAAGGGAAATAACCAAACGGCAAAGTTAAGCTTAAATAGAAACGACAAGAGTTTTGTCTCTTACAACTTCTTCATGACCACTGGAGTAGGGACAAACTGTTAAATATTGATGTCGCCAGCAAAACATTTGCCAAGGAAATAAGTATGACTGTTGTAGATAGTATGTGCTACATGTATACCAAATATCTTCCAAACACAATGGGTTTTCCTGATAAAGTTTGAATCTGTGTAAACGGGTGCAAGAGAGTTCAGACTGGATGAAACGCAGAGGAACTTCTCAAGAATAACACAGTTTGAAATTGCAATATCGGATATCGTTGGTTTTTTGTCTGCTCTAGAGGGTTTATTTTGCTTGTTTATTTAACAACGGAAAATGATTAATGTTGTTGATTAGACGTTTCTGCTCAAGAGAGCGAAGAGGATGTGCTATATACGAAGATTGGAACGAAACGAATATCTGCAAAACGTATGTGTACGTACATGTGTATCTTTAATCACCTCCATTGATAAATATAATTTTGACTTCATGTCGTTGATGGTTTGGTGTATAAATGGTGATATTTCGGCAGTCGTGATATGGCTCGAAATATTCGTCTTAACGCCATAAAAAAGAATGCAAAAACTTACACAAGTCTAAATTTATTTATGATTAAGTATCACATGTATAAGTACCAATACAAATTTCAATGCATACAAGCGACAAAATGTACAAAATAATTACTAAATCTTTAATGGACCAGCCATTCAGTAAAGTGTATGTAAAGCTACTTAAGCGATAGCAGATTTCCTGTATCATATGCATTACTAATTACAAACACATGTGCGGTTCCAGAGGGTGACCTTGAAGGTGTCTATATCTAATCCTCGATTAAGAGATTAAGAGATGGTCCCAAATTACGAAGGCTGATTTAGATCCGCTGTCTGACAGGGGTCTGGAATTCCTGACGTTAATTGATGGATCCACGCATGTGCAATATTACGTTATGTTAAATGTTGACACCGGTTTGGTCCGTTATTTGTTTGCTCACGGATATCAGTAAACATACACGTGGCTCTTCGGTTTCCAGTTAATGGCAGTCCATGTATGCTCATTACGCCTTGTTTCCAGATGGAAAATGAGACGTTTGCGTTTAATGAGACATTTCACTTGAGCCGTCACACAGACTGCACTGGATGTTCGAAAGTAGAGATGATCATCACCACGAGAACATCATCGAATGATACCGCCTTGTTTGAGACAAGGCATGTTTCTGACTTCAAATGAAGAGTATCAAATTGTTACACGCAACGGCATTGGCCAACTTATTAATATTCATGCAAGCGATACTTAGACTCCCACGTCACGTTATTTAGTGACGTTTACCTTATGCTCATACGATAGTGTTTCTAACCGTAACAAAGTCTTTATATAGCACATGATCGACGAACCTGTCCACGTTCGTACGAGCTGTAGAACGAATGACCCGCGACTATTAACAACATGCGTCCCGAGGAAGGAACTCCAAACAACCGCATACTCGACAAAAAGAAAAGCGCTCCATTTTGATGTACACCACTCTTCGTACATCGAACTGAGAATATAAAGATATATCCCAAAGACGCATATATATTTGAATACTTATGTAGCATTCAGTATGGTTAAGGATTACCTAATAAAACATGAAACCGACACCCAAATAAGTTCATTTAGACGTAAATTCGATAAACGAATTTCAATTAGATATTTCACATGAAGCAAAGACTATAAAATTAAAATTTACTTAAAACCCCATGCACACCTACATTAACATGAACCCAGAAAGCCACATATCGTATGTTGCAAATAAGTATTTTATATTAAAGTAATGTAATCTATAAATATACAGCGCTACAATATAGATATACAATCAGTGTACAATATATAGTTCAAACTGACACATTATCTATACAGTAAATACAAGATATGTACACAAGACATGTCTTCAAACTGACAAAGTATCTATAAACACCGAACAACATTATATATAAAAGGAATGTCCTTACACTGAGACTATATCTATAAACAGCGAAATACATTATAAATAGGGAATGTCCTTACACCGAGACTATATCTATAAACAGCGACATACATTATAAATAAGAAATGTCCTTCCACTGAGGCTATGTCTATAAACAGTGAAATACATTATAAATAAGGAATGTCCTTACACTGAGGCTATGTCTATAAACAGCGAAATACATTATATATAAGGAATGTACTTACACTGAGGCTAAATCTATTGACAACGAAATGCAATATAATAAGTAATATTTGCCAGTCAAATTATTCCCGTATCGTGTGCATGTTGAGTTAATCCACCTCAGAACAGGCACCAAAAGAAGGCCAACCCAAAATATATTAATAGTAGTGACAACTATTCCCTAGAAGTGTATTCGTTAATTCATTATTTCAATAGGAAGTAGATGCCAAGCCGTTATTCAGGTAAACGGCGGTCACATTCGATCATGACCAATGCAATTTAATCTATTACTTTTTATATATGTGTGGTGTTATGTAATTGGCTTGATTTTAATCAATTGGCTGTATTATGTGATGAAAATTAGTAGAAACATTACAGACATATTGGACTTTCAGTGTGTGAAATCTATTTGATATATTCATATATAATTGCAATACATGTATCCTAAATATGTTATCGGAGTACTTATAACTTTTGTTTAGTGTATATAAGGAATGAGACTATGTCTATAAACAGCAAAATACATTATATATATATGAGGAATATCCTTACATTTAGGCTTTGTTTATAAACAGGGAACAACTGGTCTTAATATTTAAGTGGTATTAATATTAGGGTTAAATAATGAGCAAAACAGTCATAATATTGAAGTGGTCTTAATAATAAGAATTAAAAGACAACAACACAGTGAAAATGGGTCTGATAATTATGTTCTTAATTTTGAGTTGGTCTTATTTTTGAGGTGATTTTAAGTGAGGTTTTACTGTATATATATGAAGCATATCCTTATACTGAGACGGTGTCTATAAACAGCGAAATACATTATATATATATACGGCATGTCCTTACAATAAAACAATGCATATAAACAGCGAAATCGATCATATATATGAGGAATGTCCTTACACTGAGACTATGTCTATAAATGGCGAAATATATCATATATATAATATGATGTTGTCTGATTTAGAAATGCACCCAGAATGTAACAGTTGGGCAAAATCGGTTCTTAAAGGTGTTTATATTTGTGTTACGTAGATTAGAAATCGAATCTGGACGATGGCACAAACCAGCAAAAATGCCACTTCAAGATAGAAAATGCCAGTTATGCAATGTAATCGAAGATGAATTTCATTTTTTGTTTGACTGTCCATTTTACCATGAAATCCGTAAACAATATATAAAACAGTATTACAGATAAAAATGCCATATATCAAAATTTGTTGAATTATTAAGCTCAGAAAATAAGAATATTGTTAAAAATCTGTCATTGTTTATCAATAAAGCTTTTAACCTAAGGCAGCAGTTGTAGTAGTAATAATAATTCAATTGTAATTTCGCCTCACTATTCTATTATTTTTCACATTGTATCAATGAAAATGTAATAAGTACTATGTTAAGATTTATATTTTGTCAATTATACTATTGCATGTCAAATGACTATTGACCAATGCATAATATTTCGTTATTTTGTAAATATATTTGCATTGTTTTCGTGAAAGAATTGGCAGTATGCCTAATATTTCTGAATAAACTATCTATAATATGTATAACGATTGTCCTTACACTGAGACTATGTCTATAAACAGCGAAATAGATGATATATAACACGTCCAGTGTCTGTTTTATCACCAAATTGGTGAAGGTACTTGCGTGGCAACGTGCTTAATCAGTCGTTTGTTTAACTTTTCCCAAGCCTGTTGCTAAATCTGTGTGACCTCACAATCACCATATTAAAGTTAATTTAATGGTTTGCGTGGGATCTACTGTGTTGCCCAGTCAGAAAACCAATGCCTATCGTGTTTTGTGTTGCACGTTACATAACTTATCGCCTCACACGTTATTAACAGAAATATCTGTTCCATTGTTGCCACTTTTTAACAGTTCATAATTTCGGTACAATGATGTGAAGATTCGAGTTATATCTTTCAATACAAGATAATCCCTGGTATGTAACCCCGCGTATGTAGTACTACTGCTGAAACGTGGATTCATGACCTCACGTCTGACGTTCGGAACTGAACCTCCCTTTGCAGCAATCGAAATTTTTAACGTGCACATAAATTCGTACAGTTTGGATTCTATTGTTGTAAACTTGGTTGAATAACTGGGTGAGAATGGGAAATTGTCTTCGTCGTTCCGCATCTGACCAACATGCACCATGGCTGATTTACGATAGCTATCAATCAGAATATCCACGAACTGAAATATTCAAATAGATTTCCTGATAAAGTGCAAGAAAACGGCATATACACGTTTATAGCAAACACGTAACCAATCTTACGTAGTGTTTTCAACACGCAGTGTGTTTCGTGGCAACATGGTACACATCCCAGATAAGAAGGCGAATGACTCAGTGCGACAAGTTGGCAATTACATTTTGCACAAATGAAATACTTCGTGATTTTAACCTCCGACGCTCACATTTCTTTTATTTCACATCCGCCACTTTCACACGTAGTGCGTGGTTCATAAGGCATCGGAATAAGCGAGAATGGAGAATTATCATTGGTGAAAATAATAGTTTTAAAAAAGCTCGACTAAAATACGGAGATATGTGATTGAAATGCGGTTTGGAGTGGATGTTCTACGAACAGAGAATGCCATTATGCGTCACTAAGCACACGTGAAAATATCTTTTTTATTTCTTATACGTACAAGAGTTCGTCGCAATCAAAGGCATATGTATAGAACAAAGTGTATTTCTGAAATAAATGAGAAATTATTGTCTTTCATCTTTCAAAAAAAGTCCATTTCAGTGAGCAAAAATATGTTCGTCAGTAAAAATGTCAATCCTTACCAAATATGTAAAACACGTTTTTATAGGTTAAATTACATAATAGTATACAATGCTGCTTTAGAGATTAAATTCCATCCTAACGGAAGTGTATTTAAGATAGATAATTTTTGAGGCTTCAGTATAAGGAAACGTAAAGAGATCTTTATTACCTTGTTAAGTTAAACCCAGACAAAACCGACGTAAGTCTAGTCAAGAAGATGCAAATCTTTAAGAACATATAAAACTGGAAAATACACTCAAAAAAAGAAAGTACAAGTTGGAAGACGTATTTAAAAAGCGTGTAAACTGAAAAGAAACGTTTATATCTCTTAAACAAGACCCTTTTCAGCTTCTTGGTTTAAGGTTTATGAATGTTCATGCATATATGTTCATGTCTCTTAGTGCTTTTAGGTTTGGCAGTGCGGTTTGCAGTTAGCATTTCCTGTTCGCTACAGTACTAACTGTTTTTAATAAAATACTCTATGCATCCTGTTTAACGGGTAAATTACCAAACATTACAGCCTCTTTGTTTTGTTTGACTCTATAAAGAGTAGTATGATGCCTTTTCCGATAAACTTAAATAATTATCATTGTATACATTTTTATCATTTTTCGGCGGAGTCGTACTAACATGGCTTTGCTATTTGCACATCATTGTTGTCTCAACCAATAAAATCTTACGTTAACCACTAAACAGACTTCTCTTCAATCGAAAAACGTGTGTAACCTTGGCGTGGATTGGATAGCCTTTCGATAAAGGGTACATTACCTTACCGAATTTACCGTAATCCATTTTCCATTACCGAAATCCGCTCCTAATACAACCTTTGCACTATATATACTGCTAATATTTTATTAAGATATACATGTATAGGTTACATACAAAAATCTAAGGAAAATATTGAATATTAAGAAAAATATAGACGATTACGTCTCAAGTGGATTTCGGTAAGGTAACATACCGTTCGATAAGGCCTATATATGTGTCTACCAAACCTAAAAAAAAAGAACTTGTTTATTGTTAGATCTTTATCTTCCGAAGCAAAGTAATTAACACTTTTATTGCAATGGTGTTATGTTTGCAAAGAAAACATTTTTATCACGATATATACGTTATTCTTATTATTGTAAACATGACTATGTTGTATGAAATCCAGATGATCATAATATTGTTTGTCTTAACATGTGCGTCTGAAAGTAGATCTATTATATTTTTCAAGGTTTATTAAGTGAGCAATGTTGTTAGTCAGTCCTTTGGAAAATTGCACGGCATTGGAATTATGAAGATTCTAGGTTTTCTTTATTCCAGTCAGGAACATTTGTTTTGTTTTAATCAGATACAACGATATGTTACAAGTTTATTGACAGGAATGTGTGATATCACGACTGATACAATAAGTACCGATGAACTCTATTGAAACCGACTATATGTGCTATCAATAACTAATCTCATTACGGAGTTTTTTTATCCAATCCCCTATGAAGTCATCTCCGCTTACATATATCGGAGTTACTATATTGTAGCATAATCGAATGACCAGCAATCGTATGATCTCGGCATTTTTTAATGTTACACAACAAATCTTCACCTTCAGATTGCAACTAAAGTGCTTGCCTCGGATTGCTCCCACCATATTTATTCATGATATGTCTTGTTTTCATTTTTCCTGGCATTGTGTAATCTACAGTTGAGTTATTAATATAAGAAATAATAATGTACGGAATTGCCAATGAATACTTTTCTAATTTGTCACTTCTTATATTGTCATATTTTCAAAATGAAAACCGTGAAATTTCTTAAATTTGTTTTAATTCTTTTTACCTATACCTCAATCTCGCAATTTCGAAAATAACGTACCAGGCAGGAAAAAACAAAGAAACAAAGAAAGTGTAGATAAAATAAAACTTTTAAAGACCTACTAATTAACAAAAAAACACACAAAGTACCAAGTAAATGACTAGGTATAATATTGTTTTAAAACATTATGAACGTAGTCATTGGCTACCTGACAGATTGTTATCGGCTAAACGTATCAATGTCGTTATGTTTGAACACCATTGTTGCGAACTTTCCCTTTGTTTTTGATCAGACTGCCGAAAACATATCCGCGTGAGAACGCTTAACATAGACTCTTGTGTTGACCACTGCAGTGCATCGCCGGTGCATATAATTGACTAAGGTGTTGAATTCTGCATGTGTACTATTGTTCCATTCATGAATGAGCGCTTGACGAAGTAAGTTGACGTTAGCAGGTGGATTGCGACGACGCCTCACGCCTTAAGACGATGTACACGATGACGTTGCGTTAAACCGCATCCGACATAAGGACGTCGTCCGTATAAACCGTTCTCCAGCAGAGGATCATGAACAGAAGCCCACTGATTCGGTTATTATGAAGCCCACATGTGTTAGCAGCAGTAGCACTGGCAGTTTGGAATCGATTGTGCAAATGCGTGTTCATGATATAGCGGTCTGGACCATACATTGTAACACGCGGACGTCCACGACGTGGCAAGTCGTCGGTGTGTCATGTCGTTTTAAATAGTGGGCGAAGATTTCGTATGGCTAGACTAGAACTACCAACATGCCTTGCAACGTCTTATGTCGACATGCAAGCATCGAGCATGCCAATCGCACGTTCGCGTAAATTATTGGGTATTCTTGGCATACTAAAAATGCTACAATGTAAAAAGCGTTTTTTCTTTTACAAATTTTGAGGCATTTTCGTTCAGTTGATATCATTGTCAGTAAGACAGGTAAAAAAATTGACCGAATATCACACGGAACATGTTGAATAATTCATGCACGTGCAAATCGAGTTTCACGTTGTTGACGAGTAACAGTGCAAACATAATCGCTAAAATTCAGGAATCCTGTTAACACAGGTCAAGGCTAATGTTACCTATCCACTTTCTTTACACAATGATTTCTTTAACACAACAAACACTATGTGTACACATCGGAAGTTTCTTTTTTTGTTCAGTGTATATGGGTGGATATAAAATATCTGTATTTCTATCTGTATCCGCCTTCATCGATTCGACAGTTTTATTATCTTTGATATAATTTAAAGTAGAAAGATCCGGTACTATTTTCAATTAATATACAACGTATACACTAAATTTAGACACGACAAGCGTAAGTATTGTATCAATGAAATGTTTTATAAATACCTAAGTTATGATTTATGGATATCTCTGACAGATCATTGGACAATACGTGTTCTGTATTTATTGATTCTATTAACAGGTGTTCGTGCAATAACTCGAAATCATAAAAACTTCTACACTTTTGCTTAATTTAATTTGAGACGATCATTTAGTAACAAATTATTTCTTATTATCAAAGTACACCATTTTACAACAGAACCGTGTGGATCACATGTCACGTCCAAGTCTATAAACTATTAAAGCACATTCTACAGATAATGACTTGTCGTTTTAAACAAATTATAGTAAAAGTGTTTATGTATTACAGTATCATCCCTATTTAAAGTGTCAGCCATTTCTGACTTATGAGACACCGACTTTCTGAGCACACTTACTTCACGATTCCTACTATCACTATATACCAGACACGATTCAGGTATGCAAACGGTAACCATTATTTAACTGACTGGCGGCTTATCAACCGGCCGTATCAGAACAGATGTATTTCAAACGAAATTTGAACCTTCGCCCTCCAATGCCTGAACGGCTTAGCCATGGGAGACGGTATTATAATTAAATGCCATCACAACCCATTCTAATTCTAATTCTCGATTTATATTCATCTCAACACTAACCGGAAAATGCTCTTTTAGGTAACTTTTTATATTTCGTGGCAATAAGATATGTCTAAATCATGAATTGTACAAACTATTATTGCACATAATTTTCATGTATGAATTACTCAACAAGACAATGAGGCCGCTATATTTATTTAGACCCAAACGAAACATAAAAATGACCACTGCTGTCTATGCACAGTCTTGACATAAAATATTGATACGTGCAATATCGAATGATTTTATGTGGTCTAAATTCAGAGACTCATCAAGCAAGAAAATGACCTGCTGAGTGATTTCAGTATACAGGTATACATTTAAGCACAATAAAAAACTATAGAAATAAAAATATGACAAATAAATCGTATAATCATAATCAATTATTAATAATACTAAATGACACGATAAAGGAATTAATTATTCATTAAATACCAACAAGGGTAGCGCAACCACTGTTTTCAATGCATAGGATCATTTATTAGAAGGAGTGAATACTCCTCAGTCTACTTTTAATTAAAGTGCCTAAAATTTAATATGAATTTTTAAGGTTGTATTGTAGTGGGCTAACTATGTAACATATATTCAGATTTCTGATAATTGCTGCTTGGAATGTGCATCATTGTCGTTCTACAAACGTATCGTGGGTTGATATCAATTGCAATAATAATCACACGATCGCCGCCATTCCGGATGCAGTCCCCACAATATTTGTATTTAGTATCTTAAGTGGGTCCTTTATCACTCTTGCGAATCAAAATGCAGTATTGAACATTTTAATCCTGTATATGTTTTATTCTACTTTTGTATCTGATAGTTATATAGGCGGAGATTATTAAATATGTAATGTCCGTAATGGTATCATGAAGCAACACGATCGAGATTTCAAAATGAGCGTACATACCTACGCTCTGAACCAAACAAGGGTTACCCACCTACTGTACCTCAAATTCGTATATATAGCCGTCTAGCAGGCCCATAGTCCTTATACTTTACAAAATCTCATACCATTCTAGTGTCGTCGTAGCAGAAACAGAAGGAAACTAACATACTGTATTGAGAGTTTTGTTGTAAAACGCACTATTATAAACTTTACAATGGCAATTGGGCAAGAAATATGTAAGTATTGAATGCATTTTTTCTGGTGCTACGTTTAATATCAGTGTACCCTGTCAGTTTATCGAAGTAATGTATTTAAAAGTCTTTAATTGACTTGTTTTTAAGGCAATAATTATGTTTCCACAAGGTAATTGTTATCAATCTGTCTAATGTTAGTTAATGAAAAGACAACGTATTTCATAAACAAATCAAGCGAAAAGTATATTTTAACAGTGATATCGAAACTCGTTAGTCAAATAATATTACTATGTACTTGCGAAGTCAATCATCACGACAGATACACAGCGAAAACAGTATAAACTCCGGGTTTTGAGAAGTTATTACTAACCCAACACATTCCAAATACGCTAAATATATACGCATGAGTCGAATGAAAATATATATCAAGAGTACGATAAGCCACATGTCGAATAATCTGCAGCATTTTAAATTCTTCGAGTACTTAAATTGGATAGATTAAGGAAAAATGATTGTTCGCAACCAAATGTTTTCGTAAGGTTATAGTAATTGTGTGTTTGTATAGCATAAAATAAGTCAAGCGCAGAACTAATTCTTTGAAATTAACTGTTCTTGTTTTAAATTTGAATAATTATTAAACATTCTTTGTGTGATTTATTGTACAATGTATTGCCAACAATTATTTGATTCCAGACATGTTTATCATGTGCTTCATGTTGGCGAGCGTTTGTTTCAATAAAGCGTTCGGTCGTCCAAAACGCGAAGTGGATTCAACAATCGTGTCAAATGAGTGCGTATCATTAGCTGTGGTAAACAGCAACAGAACAAATGGATCATACAGTGAAGCCATAGCAGACTTAGCCAAAAAAGCCGATGGCTTATATATTGACGCAAACATAGTGAAACGCTCTGTAAGTAAATGCTTAAACATATGTATAGCCGATTTGTAGATTTATGTTAAATGTTTGACACAGACCCTATATTGTAGAGATAAGCGACCCAGTAACTGTGGTCGGTATCCACACCGAGATTTAAACTCGCTATCTATATATGAGTGTATTCTTTAGATATCGACTATAACAGTCCGCGAAAGAGTTCATGCGGTGTTAAATCAATGAATGAAAACAACTATTTTCGTAGAAAATCGCTCCGGTTTAAATACTACGAATTGTTTACCCCAGTGAATGAAAATGTAAATATGATAGTAACGACAGTATGAATGAATGTATAAAGAAATGCGTGTCGTACAACGGGGTCGGATATTAAGTATTTCACTCGTACAGTTGTGTTGTGTATTTTTCAGCTTTTGACGGAATATGGTAGCATGTATTTATCAGATCCTGCTGTTACCGGATCGTTTGATTCCACAGAGTTTATTGATAGAATCGGTATGCTTGATATTAAATCACCTGTCGAACAAGCGGTAAGATATTTCGTCATGTTATATTTTTCCAAACTAAAATCACAGTATCATTGTATAGATTCCTGATTCATTCCTTGTATAAAGTCGTTGTTACATATAGTGTTTGTTTATACGTACAAATATGTGTTTTACCAAGCTCTTCCTGACTGTATTTCCCCCTCTTGTTTATAAGTCATTGTCGGATAGTTTAAAGTTCTTGATCTGGTGACTGCATTATTGATACCTCCCCCATTTTGTTGTTTGACTTATGGACAAATTATGTCCATCCCCATAATACTCCGTTGTAATTTCTAAACATGAGTTTTTAATATACGCATCATATATGTTAACACTGCCTATCTCGTGTCGCAACAAATACTGTAGTATATTGTCTCTGAAACTAAACCATTATGGCTTCATTCGTGAGAAAATAATTGCGAAAACTCCCCGATTACTAGCCGATTCAAAATTGACCAGTATAATAAAATGAAGGCATTGTAATTACTCATTTTTTCAAACTTAAATCAACCGCGTAATAAAGCTGTTTTGATATTATTGAATATTATATCGTTTATCGTTCTGAATGTAATTATATACACTGAGCATACGCGCCAAAAATTGAAGCGCGCCTCGTACCATCCGAACAAACTCCTTAAATATAGTTGGTTCGCTTAATTCAACGCGTTTCTGGGTGGTGTCTGTTGTATTACATCATGTCTTTAAGGTGAAATACGCATTGCGTCACACTTAGTTCCCATATAAATATAAAATTTTCCCCACCAAATTTTACCATAAACGTGTTTAACGGATGCGATTTTAAACACACCCATGAATAAATCCTCGAAGGTTAATACGATTAGATAAATGTACATAACTAATCATATACCGCCGTGTATACAAATATCTACTTTTTTTACGCAAAAATTCTCGACTACAGATGTCCATTCATGAATTAATGTTCAATTTTGAAGGCCATATTGTTATGTCTGAATATGGCGTATTTATTGAATGAAAGTATTTTTTTATAATTTTATCAATATTGTTATATTTATTTCATGTGTTCTTTTACAGATTGAAGAATTGAAACTGCATTATAAATTTTTGCACGAACATATCGCCTATGTCAATGCTACTAGAACCCATGGGAATATTACTACGCTCTTTCCGGTACTTCTGGGGTATCAAAGTTCTCTACATCGTTGTTTGTGCAGTGTAAGAATTGCACTGATAGCCGCGGGGTATACAGAACAAGTATCTAAAAACGTCGTCGTGTTCAATAAGGAATTTGAGACATTATCAGGTACTGAAGAACACAGATTCTTCAGGGCTTATATCGTGATTGAAGATGGCCTGGTCTTATCGTCGAATCTAAAAGAGGCGTATAGAAGAATGCTGGTTTAAGGGTTCTTTTATGCAAGTACGGGTTTTGGAAAAGAAACCATGGGCTGGTATGAAATCATTTTTGTTATTTCATTTCAATATGTATTTTTTTATTTAATGAACTATTTGTGTTTTCATTGATTTTTGATAAGTGTTTTCTGGTAGAAAAAGGGCAGCATTTGTATACATACATATCTGATTGACATTATAGAATCATAAATGTTAGTGTGTTGGTAGTTCGGCCAATTGTGGATAGCACATATAAACAATTTGTATAGTTTAACTTATATAAACTTTATTGTGTACTGTTTATTTGTTAATTGTGGGGGCGATTTTCGGGGGTATATCTCTTTGGTCGAAACAAGCATTTCTCCAACATTTAGTAAATCAATCGGGACTTCACCTTTTATTGGAAGAATGTGATATCCTGTAAGAGGTGAACGGGTCCCTCATTGGTTTCTTTCTCATCAAACATAGGCATGAACAGATCATGATTTGAGATATTCTTATAGTTTTATAAGTTTCAAAATACCCTGAGAAATAATTTCGCGAGAATGGCATGTTAATACCTTCATACGGACGTTCTCGAAAACGCTGCATTACAATTTTACTTAAAAGTTACATGGAGCTGCAAACGCGAGTCCGATACGGGTATTTTTTATACTTACGTAGGTCAGGATAGGAACGGGTATTTGTGGTTTTTGAAAACATGTCAAAAAGTGACAATGCAGTGTTGTAGAGTATATATGTATGAAATCATTTATCACCGATTTTGACAAACATCGAGACTATGTACCTTTAAACTTCTTCATAATTTGATTTGCTGATATTTTTTCCATTTTGTTTTAAAGTTATTTTTTGTTGTTTTCTAAGTTACATTTACTTTCATTCGATGTTTAGGGAGTGTTACCACATTTGCCATCTTATAACGAATCCAAATTGCTTACTATAAGTAGACATTTATCACTTCCTTATATTGTAGTCGTGAGTCGTATGCGTGAATATTCTTTAATGTTTAAGTGTTAGTGAGTGATTTTGTGAATGAATTTGATCTTACATATTCGTACTTTATTTTTGCACCTGCTCAATATTTACATATTGGCGTTGAATCATCCTGGTTGCGCACACAATTTTATGTACATATCTGTGATTTGTGTGGTTGATAGTACTGTCTGACATTTCATGTGTTTCATACAAAATATTATGTACATATCAGTTATCTGTATACTACAACTTGTTAACTATCTCTTTTTTGCAATTTACTTGTCAAAATCTAGAACATATTTCTATGTTATCGTTTCGCCAAAAATCTTGCTTGTTATACTACTGAAATTATTTTACGAGGAGGAAATAGTTTTTATGTGTTTTATAATTAGTTTATATACTTTATTTGTGTTATTTACTTGCTTATTTATTCCATGGGTGTTAGGAGAAATATTTAAATGTTAGTATCTGGTGAAAACAAATGATACATTATCAATTTATTCATCTTCATGTAATGTTTACTCTTGAAAGGGATTTATTCATTTAGCTATTATCATACAATTAGTTCATTACATGTAAGGTAGATGATTTTAAATTTAATTGCATGGCAAGGATTGGAACTAAATATGTCAATTACGGACGATCAGTTTGTGAATAGTATTTTTATTACTTTCACAATTTTTACATTCTAACGCTAAAAATGTTTAATATATTGAACAATCAGGGTGTTTTATTAGGTAAAGAATTTACATTCAAATTATATTTACATGTATTTTCGTGTTCAAATGTCTAAAATTTATTTATTTATTTATGTATGATATAGAGATCTATGTATAGTTATATTAGTTTTTTTCAATTCACTTAATGAAAATATTTTACTCCGGCTACGCAATTTAATCTGCAATTCTGTTTATAGAAGTTCGGTTTTACGAGTTTATCTAATTTATGGACAATTTTATAGACGTTTTTCATGGGTCTAGTATATTTGTCTTCCCTCTATTTCGAATATACCTATTTCCTTTCGATCAAATGTGAAGTTTTAGAATATTAATCATGGGTAATACAATGACTTTGGTTTTGATGGACACTTGCCAATGTATTGACCCCTTGCTATCTTAGTGACCTATCAGAACGTTAAGATATCCTTAATAGACTTATAAATATTCTCAACTTACGTAACAATGCGATAAAATTCGGTGTAGGCCAGGTTTTGACCTGATTACTAATTTCCATTATCGATAACTTGGATGTTAATAACATACCATTAATAAGTTGCTATCATTGGTGTCTAATATATATTTTTGTGATGGTTATAGTTATTTATACAGTGCGATCTCACTAGAGTAGTCGTCTCTTGAGCAACAACATCGCATTAACAACACTATTACTTTTTAGTGCAGTCAGAATTAAAATCAATTTAACATGTCTAGAACAACACCATTTCAAACACTATCTGATTGTACGTCTAACAAAGGGATTTGCACCTTATACCTTTTTATCATGCATATTTGTTTTACATAAGAACTGATTAATTTTACGGTATTTTACACCATTCTTGTGCATTGTTTGCTACATACTTTACATTTAGTGTTATTTGTTAAATATTTATTTTATGTTGCTTTCTACGAATGGCAAATGTATATTTATGACGGTCTCGTTTCATGTTGATTGGTAGATGGTTCTTATTTATTTGCATGAATGTTGGATGATTATTGTATATTATTTATTTGCATGAATGTTGGAAGATTATTGTTTGTTATTTATTTGCATGAAAGTTTAGATGATCATTGTATGCTATTTATTTGCATGAATGTTGGATGGTTATTGTATGTTTTTCATTTGTATGAATGTTGGAAGATTATTGTTTGTTATTTATTTGAATGAACGTTTAGATGATTATTGTATGTTATTTATTTGCATGAAAGTTTAGACGATCATTGTATGTTATTTATTTGCATGAACGTTTGGATGATTATTGTTTTGTATTAATTTGCATGAAAGTTTACAAAATGTGACTTACCCATGTTTTTTGTGTTCGACGGCTTTGCTCAATACAGATGGAAATAGTACCTACGAGGGTCCTGCAAAAAGTTCTGTCATTGGGTTCGGATTTCTTAAGTGCTACGTTTTATCAAAATTATTTTTATTACAAAACTTCAAAGTATTCCTCCTTTACCGAAACACATTTTTGTAAACTTTTTACCCAATCGCGAAAAGCAGATACATAGTCTTCTTTTGGTATCTGTTGGAGACACTGATAAATGGCGCTGCCAAGAGAACTTCTGGACTTATATTTCTTTCCAGAAAGCATTTTCTTAAGCCTTGGAAATAAAAAAAAGTCATAAGGACTCAGGTCAGGTGAATAAGGCGGATGGTTTACAACTTCTACCTTTTCAGAAGCCAAAAAAGACTTAACAACCTCGCACTTGTGAGAGGAGGCGTTGTCGTGAATAAAATGGACTCCTGACCATCCTTTGCTTGGACGTTTCTTATTGCAAAACTCTTTCACTTTCTTCAGTACAGAGTTATTGTAGAATCGTCCAGTTACTGTATGACCAGATGGACAAGGCAATATATCTTTCACCGACAATCGCGCATTCTGTTCGACCACAACTTTTACAGCAGCGATGTTTGCCTTGGTTACAGAGGTCTTAGGCCTACCAGAATGGGTATCATCTTCGACAGATAATTTCCAAGCTTTAAAAGCTTTAACCCACCTAACAACTGTGCGCATCGAAATGGCATAAGGTCCATATATACCACACAATTCATCAAATATCTATATCAAGCTTAATGCGGCATTTAATATAGCTACGAATTTCAGTCTTTTCGTCCATTTTACAATGTGAAAAGTAAATTGGTCAGTGTATATGACTGCATGTATTTCAATTTGAAATAACTCGGTCATTTGAAAAGCAATTTGCACAAAATAAACGGATATCATTAGCTATTGGACACACCATTCAAGTGCAATGAAACGTTTTAAAAAATACCTGGGATAAAACTACGGAAGCCCATTAGTGACAGAACTTTTTGCATGACCCTCGTATAGTGTTTAATTGGTTTTATTTACTTTATCTTCATGAAATCGAACGTTACAAAGCATGCTACAACTACAATACATTTCAATAGCATACATACATACATTTATTGGCATCCTTCTTTGTCTCTATCTTCCTGAAATCAAACGTTTCAAAACATGTTATAGTTACAACACTTTTCAATAACATACATACATACATTTAATGGCTTAACACATATATATGTAATGTATATACCCTTTATTTCCCGACCATTTGTCGGATTATACATATTTAAACTACATGCATGTACATAATACTGATTGGATGAAATGTGTTAGTTAAATTGAAATATGAACACAAAATGGTTAGTACAAACAAATAGCAAGTAATTTGCGGGTGAATGTACATATGAAAAAAATCATAGTTCACAAGCTTTGCAAGACATCTTACGTGAAAACGAAATGTAGGGTGCTTAACAGCTTGAATTCGACAGTCACATAGGGAAACTCATTAGCTGGGCATCCAAGAATGCGTTCTTACCATTAGGGCAAGAAACGAGCAGTATTTACATTAAAATTCTTTATAATCAGCATTTGTAACACTCCTAGGTGTGAAAATGTCTACTGCACTTAACAATGTGAGACAAAGGTCATTTTCATTGATTGAAAATAACTGACGATACATCATCGAGAAATGTCTCATAATATCAGCAAAAAATATGCTTGTCTCAGATACATGAGGAAAGTGCACTTCAACACAATGTGTTTGTATAAGTCATCTGTTTCCTCGAAGCACACATTGCATTGCATGTCACATTTCATATTGAACGTATGTCAATAGTTTTGCAATAAACAGCAATATTATCGCTGCACATTAAAATACATTTACATATATGACGATAAACAATATATAAGTTGTGAGGGAATCACTTTTCACACTAGTTTCAAAAGTTGCAACAAAACGTAAAAATATTGAAATAATTGACATCACGAAGTGTTGTATAATTGAAACATTCTAAATGGATTGAAATAACGGGTTGTGTTTTATTCAAGGGTACCGCTACAATCGTCAACCATCCATTGCATTCCTTCCTTTAGCTGTCTTTGTAATAAAGCTTTACGTCACGTAACCAGTCTGAGTCATGTAACGATTATTCCAGCTGTGTCAACTGTGGAAGAAGATTCCATTCGGACTCCTGAGTAAAAGCACCGACCTTCCCTAAGCCAGTTGAATGGCTTACTCACAAATTCTATATTCCAGACGGGGTTAAAACCGGCAATGTTTTCATTTAGTCAGACAGCCTCCAATCACTATCATGGATGTTTTTGGTGCCAAAATATACTGACCCCCACCATTACACTGCCCCTTCCCCGTCGTACATGCTGTCTAACGCAACAATCTGCGTAACGCTCATTTTGGTGACGCTTTACCTTGCGCCTCGCGTCCACCATATATATACAAAATCTGGATTCATGTGGGAAAATGACGCATTTCAACTGATCTAGCGTCCATCGAAGTTGCCGACGACACCCCAACTCACGGTTACGTCGCCTCACTGGTTACGTTACCCCTATATGGATCATGGGCTCAAATTACGGCATATTACAGGTATCGTCGCACGGTGGATCAACAAACGCGTTGCTAGTGATATCCCTAGTTTCCTGGACAGTCCGTGCTGCTGTTTGAAAGCTGTCTCGGAGGTGCGTAATGACAATATGGTGGCATTGTTGACGATACGTCACTCTTTAGCGTCGTCCTGGAGTGAGAACAATGTATACTACGTATAACCGCGTAATATGACATCCCTCTGCTACCAAACCGATGGCTTAATGACGTTAGACACCTTTAAAGGTCACATTACGGGAATACTGTTGAATAAAAAGTATTTTGTTTAGTTATCAAATGCCACAGAATAGCCAGTTTTGTTTGTTTATATTCCCTATTGGGAAGAAGGTTTTCTAAATCAGAAAGTTGTTAATATTTACAATTTGTTTTAACTTTACCAACATATTAACTGTAAACTGGATAATTAACGAAATCTGAACGGCGAAAATTAAGATATGACTTACCAATGTAGAAAACCAATTAAAAAATATTATTTCTCGACAAGAAAGTTTTCGTTCTGACATTCTTCTAAAACCATCGCAAATGTTACGTTTTGCTTTCCGAACGGGAATAAAAAAATATATAGCAACACACCTCGTGATCGGGAAGCAGGAAAGGAAAAGCCGCTGATTTCCCGTTCATGAAGTTTCTCTCACTGATTTTAGACTTAATGCATTTTAGGATTAATACTGATTAATGCGAGACAACCCGTAGAGTGCTGTAACGTGAAATGTTATTTATAACCTCCCTTGATAAACGACATCAAATTTTACAAGAATTACGTAAAGAAAAGTTGCATAATAATGCACTTCTAAAACGCGATTGTACGCAACAAATCTAATACACTTCAACATAAATGTATATGATTTAAGTAAAGCTGTTTTAGAAACTAGTCCGTATTTGGAATACAGGACACTTCCGCCATAAAGTGGCTATTTGTCTGTTTGGAAATGTGAAAAAGACAGTTCTCTGTACATGTATGTAAAGCCGTTTCAAATTAAATTATGAATTGTTGATGCGAAATTAAGAAAGCAGTATATATTTAAAATTTAACATCTTCTGTGATCCATATAGTATGCTATTTTATTTTGTAAACATCAAAGGATTCAATATGTTCATTATTTAGATATGCACGAGCAATACACACTTTTGATTTCTGTTCGATATTTCTCTTGCACATATTTTAGCTGACACTATTTTAGTTCACATCATGACCATATTTCAGTCAGTATGTACTGTAAGCATTACATTTGTGGGATGTATTAAACTGGTATTTGCACCATAACCATGACTTAATCAAATGAATGGAAATTATTACAATCATTAAATGGAAGACTGGATTCTACTAATGGAAATACTAATCAGAAACATTGACCTTTGTTTCATTGTTTTACGATTTAATATATAACTTTAATTTGAAGAACTATGTAACTGAGGGACCTCGACCATGAACATTGGGAAATGCTTGCCGCTCATAGTTTCTATTTTCTGCTCCACATTATCCAGACTTTAGTCTTTGAGATGTTTTCTCTACCCAAAAACTGAACTTCATTGCTGGCTGGACGTCGGTATAACAACAAAATCGCCCTTGGTTCTGTCATCTTTCAGTGTCTGCATCGTATATCTGTTCAACACTATAAAGACGTATTTAGAGAGATGATCTCAATATTGCAAAATTGTTACAATGCTTGGAGACAACTGCTATGAATTATGTCAATAAACATTAGTTAAAATATATAAATACAACACAGGCCTTTTTTCGATGTTGTTGTTTTTTATTTCCCATTGTATATTGTGCAAAGGAATCTTTTTTTTCATGTAAGAGTAGTTTATTTTGTTAATCAGTCCTGACTGATCACAGTGTGTCATTGAATTTCAAAGCCGACATCACTGAATTTATAAAAAGGCGTCATTTCCACACGATTGCTGGGAGCCGGATTTGACACACTAGTTGGTAATTTTTAAAACTTGCAAACCTTGTTTTCAATTATCCTGTGTGTCTGCCAAACATCCACGTATTTTTCTATCAGACAGAACTTGTAATTGCATTCAATATCAGACTAAATGAAAATCATTTTAATGGGCGATGGCGAAGTGGGATCGTGTCCATCTCGAGGTATAAAAGCCGTGGGTTCTATTAATGGAAAGTGTTTTTGCTAAGTACTTACCCAGACAGTAAACTCAAATGCGTTACAATAAGTCGTTGGCAACATATATGTTACATGGCATGTTCCGTTGCGGCGTTTATTACCCATCTTTTTATGTATATTCCGAGTACGTAAGTTTTGTTGTATGTTATTGAACAAATTAAAGAATATCATTACAGTGGGTGTACTGAGTATAAGGGGTTGAATTGTTAAGATGATGTCTAGAACAGAAGTAAAATGTTCATAGCAGTGATTACACTCATCGGAAGACAGTCAAAGCAATTTATTTTAATCACAATTTCAAGAAATATGCCGTACACTGTCATGACGAACGTTTGAAGAAATATTCTCGAAAAAGTAACAGATTACTAAAACATCACTTTACATCATTGAGGTATTATAAATGTGTGATGCGTGAAAATGCAATTGCAAAACAATTGAAGGAAAAACACACACATATACCATATGTATTAGCCGCTTAAAGTGATTAAACGTGTATTTATGTCAAAGCTGAATGAAATGGGCTCAATGCTCAATCATGAAAGAAATACTAATGGATGGTGTAGTATGACTTTGTCAGGTTCATCAACAAATAAGAAAACAATAACAAAACAGTTGTCGTCTTTCCACGCACCATATATACTAGGATGGGTTTTTTGTGTGTCACAGCTTTAGATGTAAAACAAACTAAATATTTTGTGCCACAAAAAGTAAATTGTATGTATATGTATATGCATTTATCAAATTATATGAATTAGCCGTTTGCGAGTAAAGGGAAATAACCGAACGGAAAAGTTAAGCTTAAATAGAAACGACAAGAGTTGTGTCTCTTACAACTTCTCCATGACCACTGGAGTAGGGAAAATCTGTTAAATATTGATGTCGCCAGCAAAACATTTGCCAAGGAAATAATTATGACTGTTGTAGATAGTATGTGCTACATGTATACCAAATGTCTTCCAAATACAATGGGCTTTCCTGATAAAGTTTGTATCCGTGTTAACGGCTGCAAGAGAGTTTAGACTGGATAGAACGCAGAGCAACTTCTCAAGAATAACACAATTTGAAAGTTGCAATATCAGATATCGTTGTTTTTTTTGTTTGCTCTAGAGAATTTATTTTGCTTGTTTATTTTACAACGGAAAATGATTAATGTTGTTGATTAGACGTTTGTGCTCAAGAGAGCGTAGATGATGTGCTGTATACGATGATTGGAACGAAACTCCTATCTGCAAAACGTATGTGTACGTACCTGTGTACCATGTTAATCTTTAATCACATCCATTGATAAATATAATTTTGACTTCATGTCGTTGATAGTTTGATGTATAAATGGTGATATTTCAGCAGTCGTGATATGGCTCGATATATTCGTCTTAACGCCATAAAAAAGAATGCAAAAACTAACACAAGTCTAAATTTATTTATGATTAAGTATCACATGTATAAGTACCAATACAAATTTCAAAGCATACAATCCACAAAATGTACAAAATAATTACTAAATCTTTAATGGACCAGCCATTCAGTAAAGTGTATGTAAAGCTACTTGTAGTGCTAAGCGATAGCAGATTTCCTGTATCATATGCATTACTAATTACAAACACATGTGCGGTTCCAGAGGGTGACCCCTCGTGCGGTTTAATCAAAATAATGTTGACTATATCTAATCCTCGATTAAGAGATGGTACTAAATTCCGAAGGCTGATTTAGATCCGCTGTCTGACAGGGGTCTGGAATCCCTGACGTTAATTGATATGTCTTGTTTTTATTTTCGCGGGCATTGTGTACTCTTAAGTTAAGTTATTAAGAAATAATACTGTACGGAGTTGCCAATGAATAATTTTCTAATTTGTCACTTCTTATATTGTCATATTTTCAAAATGAATACCTTGAAATTTCTTAAATTTGTTTTAATTCTTTTTACCTATACCTCAATCTCGCAATTTCGAAAATAAACTACCAGGCAGGAAAAAACAAAGAAACAAAGAAAGTGTAGGTAAAATAAAACTTTTAAAAACCTACTAATTAACAAAAGAAAACACAAAGTACCAAGTAAATGACTAGGTATAATATTGTTTTAAAACATTATGAACGTAGTCATTGGCTACCTGACAGATTGTTATCGGTTAAACGTATCAATGTCGTTATGTTTGAACACCATTGTTGCGAACTTTTCCTTTGTTTTCGATCAGGCTGTCGAAAACATATCCGCGTGAGAACGCTTAACATAGACTCTTGTGTTGACCACTGCAGTGCATCGCCGGTGCATATAATTGACTAAGGTGTTGAATTCTGCATGTGTAATATTGTTCCATTCATGAATGAGCGCTTGACGAAGTAAGTTGACGTTAGCAGGTGGATTGGGACGACACCTCACGCCTTAAGACGATGTACACGATGACGTTGCGTTAAACCGCATCCGACATAAGGACGTCGTCCGTATAAACCGTTCTCCAGCAGAGGATCATGAACAAGAAGCCCACTGTTTCGGTTATTATGAAGCCCATATGTGTTAGCAGCAGTAGCGCTGGCAGTTTGGAATCGATTGCGCAAATGCGTGTTCATGATATAGCGGTCTGGACCACACATTGTAACACGCGGACGTCCACGACGTGGCAAGTCGTCGGTGTGTCCTGTCGTTTTAAATAGTGGGCGAAGATTTCGTATCGCTAGACTAGAACTCCCAACATGCCTTGCAACGTTTTCTGTCCTGTTGACATGCAAGCATCGAGCATGCCAATCGCACGTTCGCGTAAATTATTGGGTATTCTTGGCATACTAAAAATGCTACAATGTAAAAAGCGTTATTTCTTTTACAAATTTTAAAGCGTTTTCGTTCACTTGATATCATTGTCAGTAAGACAGGTAAAACAATGGACCGAATATCACACGGAACATGTTGAACAATTCATGCACGTGCAAATCGAGTTTTACGTTGTTGACGAGTAACAGTGCAAACATAATCGCTAAAATTCAGGAATCCTGTTAACACAGGTCAAGGCTAATGTTACCTATCTACTTTCTTTACACAATGATTTCTTTAACACAACAAACACTATGTGTACAAATCGGAAGTTTCTTTTTTTGTTCAGTGTATATGGGTGGATATAAAATATCTGTATTTCTATCTGTACCCGCCTTCATCGATCCGACAGTTTTATTATCTTTGATATACTTTAAAGTAGAAAGATCCGGTACTATTTTCAATTAATATACAACGTATACACTAAATTTAGACACGACAAGCGTAAGTATTGTATCAATAAAATGTTTTATAAATACCTAAGTAATGATTGTATGGATATCTCTGACAGATCATTGGACAATACATGTTCTGTATTTATTGATTCTATTAACAGGTGTTCGTGCAATAACTCGAAATCACAAAAACTTCTACACTTTTGCTTATTTCAATTTGCGACGATCATTTAGTAACAAATTTTTTCTTATTATCAAAGTACACCATTTCACAACAGAACCGTGTGGATCACATGTCACGTCCAAGTCTATAAACTATTAAAGCATATTCTACAGATAATGACTTGTCGTTTTAAACAAATTATAGTAAAAGTGTTTATGTATTATAGTATCATCCCTATTTAAAGTGTCAGCCATTTCTGACTTATGAGACACCGACTCTCTGAGCACACTTACTTCACGATTCCTACTATCACTATATACCAGGCACGATTCAGGTATGCAAACCGTTATTTAACTGACTGGCGGCTTATCAACCGGCCGTATCAGAACGGATGTATTTCAACCGAAATTTGAACCTTCGCCCTCCAATGCCTGAACCACTTAGCCACGGGAGACGGTATTATAATTAAATGCCATCACAACCCATTCTAATTCTTATTCTCGATTTATCTTCATCTCAACACTTACCGGAAAGTGCTCTTTTAGGGAACTTTTTATATTTCGTGGCAATAAGATATGTCTAAATCATGAATTGTACAAACTATTATTGCACATAATGTTCATGTATGAATTACGCAACAAGACAATGAGGCCGCTATATTTATTTAGACCCAAACGAAACATAAAAATGAGCACTGCTGTCTATGCACAGTCTTGACATAAAATATGCAATATCGAATTTTTTTATGTGGTCTAAATTCAGAGACTCACCAAGCAAGAAAATGACCTGCTGAGCGATTTCAGTATACAGGTATACATTTAAGCACAATAAAAAACTATAATAATAAAAATATGACAAATAAATCGTATAATCATAATCAATTATTAATAATACTAAATGACACGATAAAGGAATTAATTATTCATTAAATACCAACAAGGGTAGCGCAACCACTGTTTTCAATGCATAGGATCATTTATTAGAAGGAGTGAATACTCCTCAGTCTTCTTTACGTTAAAATTAAAGTACATAGAATTTAATATGAATTTTTAAGGTTGTATTGTAGTACGCTAACTATGTAACATATGACGTATCGTGGGTTGATATCAATTGCAATAATAATCACACGTTCGCCGCTATTCCGGATGCAGTCCCCACATTATTTGTATTTAGTATCTTACGTGGGTCCTTTATCACGCTTGCGAATCAAACTGCAGTATTGAACATTTTAATCCTGTATATGTTTTATTCTACTTTTATACTCCGAATTGTAGGCGGAGATTATTAAATATGCAATGTCCGTAATGATATCATGAAGAAACACCGGGCGGATGTGGAAGTTCATGTTCTTATCGAGATTTCCAAATGAGCGTACATACCTACGCTCTGAACCAAACAAGGGTTTCCCACCTACTGTACCTCAAATTCGTATATATAGCCGTCTAGCAGACCCTTAGTCGTTATACTTCACAAAATCTCATACTGTTCTAGTGTCGTTGAAGCAGAAATAGAAGGAAACTAACAGGCTTTATTCAGAGTTTTTGTTGTAAAACGCACTATTATAAACTTTACAATGGCAATTGGGCAAGAAATATGTAAGTACTGAATGCATTTTTTTCTGGTGCTACGTTTAATATCAGTGTACCCTGTCAGTTTATCGAAGTGATGTATTTAAAAGTCTTTAATTGACTTGTTTTTAAGACAATAATAATGTTTCCCCCAGGTAATTGTTATCAATCTGTCTAATGTAAGTTAATGAAATGGCAACGTATTTCATAAAAAAATCAAGCGAAAAGTATATTTTAACAGTGATATCGAAACTCGTTAGTCAAATAATATTACTATGTACTTGCGAAGTCAATCATCACGACAGAAAGACAGCGAAAACAATATAAACTCCGGGTTTGAGAAGTTATTACTAACCCCTCTCATTCCAAATACGCTAAATATATACGTATGAGTCGAATGAAAATATATATCAAGAGTACGATAAGTCACATGTCGAATAGTCTGCAGCATTTTAAATTCTTCGACTACTTAAATTTGATAGATTAAGGAAAAATGATTTTTCGCAACCAAATGTTTTCGTAAGGTTATAGTAATTGTGTGTTTTTATAGCATAAAATAAGTCAAGCGCAGAACTAATTCTTTGAAATTAATTGTTCTTGCTTTAAATTTGAATCGTTATTAAACATTCTTTGTGTGATTTATTGTACAATGTATTGCCAACAATTATTTGATTTCAGACATGTTTATCATGTGCTTCATGTTGGCGAGCGTTTGTTTCAATAAAGCGTTCGGTCGTCCAAAACGCGAAGTGGATTCATCAATTGTGTCAAATGAGTGCGTATTATTGGCTGAGGTAAACAGCAACACAACAAGTGTATCATACAGTGTAGCCATAGAAGACTTAGCAAAAAAAGCCAATGGCTTATATTATGACGCAAACATGGTGAAAAGCTTTGTAAGTAAATGCTTAAACATATGAATTGTCGATTTGTAGATTTATGTTAAATGTTTGACACAGACCCTATATTGTAGAGACAAGTGACCCAGTAACTGTGGTCGGTATCCACACCGAGATTTAAACTCGATATCTATATATGAGTGTATTCTTTAGATATCGACTATAAAACAAACAAAAAAACTATTTTCGTAGAAAATCGCTCCGGTTTAAATACTACGAATAGTTTACCCCAGTGAATGGAAAATGTAAATATGATAGTAACGACCGTATGAATGAATGTATAAGGAAATGCGGATATTAAGTATTTCACTCTTACAGTTGTGTTGTGTATTTTTCAGCTTTTGACGGAATATGGTAGCATGTATTTATCAGATCCTGCTGTTACCGGATCTTTTGATTCCACAGAGTTTATGGATAGAATCGGTATGCTTGATATTAAATCACCTGTCGAACAAACGGTAAGATATTTCGTCATGTTATATTTTTCCAAACCAAAATCACAGTATCATTTTATAGATTCCTGATTCATTTCTTGTATAAAGTCATTGTTACATATAGTGTTTGTTTATACGTACACATATGTTTTTAAAAACTTTTTACAAGCTCTTCCTGACTGTATTTCCCCCTCTTGTTTACAAATCATTGTCGGATAGCCAAAGTTCTTGATCTGGTGACTGCATTATTGATACCCCCACCCCATTTTGTTGTTTGACTTGTGGACAAATTATGTCCATCCCCATAATACTGTGATTTCTAAACATGAGTTTTTAATATACGCATCATATGTATTAACACTGCCTATCTCGTGTCGCAACAAATACTGTAGTATATTGTCTCTGAAACTAAACCATTATAGCTTCATTCGTGAGAAAATATTTGCGAAAACTCCCCGATTACTAGCCATTCAAAATTTACTTATAAAATAAAGGCATTGTAATTACTCATTTTTTCAAACTTAAATCAACCGTGTAATAAAGCTGTTGATATTATTGAATATTATATCGTTTATCGTTCTGAATGTAATTATATACACTGAGCATACGCACCAAAAATGGAAGCGCGCCTCGTACCATCCGAACAAACTCCTTAGATATATTTGGTTCGCTTAATTCAACGCGTTTCTGGGTGACGTCTGGCGTATTAAATCATGTCGTTAAGGTGAAATACGCATTCCGTCACACTTAGTTTCAAACTCCATATCAATATAAAATATTCCCCACCAAATTTTACCATAAATCTGTTTAACGGATGCGATTTTAAACACACCCATTAATAAATCCTCGAAGATTGATACGATTAGATAAATGTACATAACTAATCATATACCGCTGTGTATACAAATAGCTACTTCTATTGCGCAAAATTTCGCGACTACAGATGTCCATTCATACGTTAAGGTGGAAGTTATTTCTCGCACTAAAACAAATTAAATAAATTTAAATTAAAGATATTGTAATGTCTGAATATGGCGTATTTATTGAATAAAAGTATTTTTTTTATAATTTTATCAATATTGTTATATTTATTTCATTTGTCACCTATTCCTTTACAGATTGAAATATTGTCACTGCATTATAAATTTGTGCACGAACACATCGCCTATGTCAATGCTACTAGAACCCAGGGGAATATTACTGCGCTCTCTCGGGTACTTCTGGGGTATCAAAGTTCTCTACATCGTTGTTTGTGCAGTGTAAGAATTGCACTGATAGCCGCGGGGTATACAGAACAAGTATCTACAAACGTCGTCGTGTTCAATAAGGAATTTGAGACATTATCAGGTACTATTGAATACGAAGTCTTCAGGGCTTATATCGTGATTGGAGATGGCCTGGTCTTATCGTCGAATCTAAAAGAGGCGTATGGAAGAATGCTGGTTTAAGGGTTATTTTATGCAGGTACGGACTTTTGAAAAGAAACCATGGTCTAGTATGAAATCATTTTTGTCATTTCATTTCAATATGTATTTTTTTATTTAATGAACTATTTGTGTTTTCATTGATTTTTGATGTTTTCTGGTAGAAAAAGGGCAGCATTTGTATACATACATATCTGATTGACATTATAGAATCATAAATGTTAGTGTGTTGGTAGTTCGGCCAATTGTGGATAGCGCATATAAACAATTTGTTTAGTTTAACTTATATAAACTTTATTGTTTACTGTTTATTTGTTAATTGTGGGGGCGATTTTCCGGGGTATATCTCTTTGGTCGAAACAAGCATTTCTCCAACATTTAGTAAATCAATCGGGACTTCCCCTTTTATTGGAAGAATGTGATATCCTGTAAGAGGTGAACGGGTCTCTCATTGGTTTCTTTCTCATCAAACATAGGCATGAACACATCATGATTTGAGATATTCTTATAGTTTTATAAGTTTCAAAATACCCTGAGAAATAATTTTTCGAGAATGGCATGTTAATACCTTCATACGGACGTTCTCGAAAACGCTGCATTACAATTTTACTTAAAAGTTACATGGAGCTGCAAACGCGAGTCCGATACGGGTATTTTTTATACTTACGTAGGTCAGGATAGGAACGGGTATTTGTGGTTTTTGAAAACATGTCAAAAAGTGACAAGGCAGTGTTGTAGAGTATATATGTATGAAAGCATTTATCACCGATTTTCTGTTATTTCCGATTATGCATATTTTGACAAACATCGAGACTGTGTACCTTTAAACTTCTTCATAATTTGATTTGCTGACTGAACGAGTGGCCTGAATGACGGTGTAGAAACTGACTTTTAACTCTATATTTAATCATTCCGTTTCAACCCGATATTTTTCCATTTGCTATCAAGTTATTTTTTGTTGTTTTCTAAGTTCCATTTACTTTCATTCGATGTTTAGGGAGTGTTGTCACATTCGCGATCTTCAAACGAATCCAATTTACTTACTATAAGTAGACATTTATCACTTCCTTCGATACGGTAGTCGTGATTCGTATGCGTGAATTTTTTTTAATGTTTAAGTGTTAGTGAGTGATTTTGTGAATGAATTTGATCTTACATATTCGTACTTTTTTTTTGCACCTGCTCAATATTTACATATTGGTGTTGAACCATCCTGGTTGTGCACACTATTTTATGTACATATCTGTGATTTGTGTGGTTGCTAGTACTATCTGACATTCCATGTGTTTCATACAAAATATTATGTACATATCAGTTATGTGTATACTACAACTCGTTAACTATCTCTTTTTTGCAATTTACACGTCCAAATCTCTTACATATATATCCTATGTTATCGTTTCGCCAAAAATCTTGCTTGTTATGCTACTGAGATTATTTTACGAGGAGGAAATAGTTTTTATGTGTTTTATAATTAGTTTATATATTTTATTTGTGTTATTTACTTGCTTATTTATTCCATGGGTGTTAGGAGAAATATTTAAATGTTACTATCTGGTGAAAACAAATGATATATTATCGATTTATTCGTCTTCACGTAATGTTTACTCTTGAAAGGGATTTATTCATTCAGCTATTATCATACAATTAGTTCATTACATGTAAGGTAGATGATTTTAAATTTAATTGCATTGCAAGGATTGTAACTAAATATGTCTATTACGGACGATCAGTTTGTGAATAGTATTTTTATTATTATTGCTTTCACAATTTTTCACATTCTAACGCTGAAAATATTTAATATATTGGACAATCAGAGTGTTTTATAAGGTAAAGAATTTACATTCAAATTAAATTTACATGTATTTTCGTGTTCAAATGTCTAACATTTATTTATTTATGATATATGTATACTTATATTAGTTATTTTTATTTCACTTAATGAAAGTATTTTACTCTAGCTACGCTATCTATTCTGCAATTCTGTTTATAGAAGTTCGGTTTTACGAGTTGATCTAATTTATGGACAATTTTATACAAGTGTTTCATGGGTTTAGTATATTTGTCTTCCCTCTATTTCGAATATACCGATTCCCTTTCGATCAATTTGGAAGTTTTAGAATATTAGTCATGGGTAATACAATGACTTGTGGTTTTGATGGACACTTGCCAATGTATTGACCCGCTGTTATCTTAGTGACCTATCAGAACGTTAAGATATCCTTAATAGACTTATAAATATTCATAACTTATGTAAAAATGAGATAAAATTCGGTGTAGGCCAAGTTTTGACCTGATTACTTATTTCCATTATCGATAACTTGGATGTTCATAAAATACCTTTAATAAGTTGCTATCATAAGTGTCTAATATATATTTTTGTGATGGTTATAGTTATTTATTCAGTGCGATCTCACTAGAGTAGTCGTCTCTTGAGCAACAACATCGCATTAACAACACTATTACTTTTTAGTGCAGTCAGAATTGAAATCAATTTAATATGTCTAGAACAACACCGTTTCAAACACTATCTGATTGTACGTCTAACAAAATGATTTGCACCTTATACCTTTTTATCATGCATATTTGTTTTACATTAGAAGTGATCAATTTTACGGTATTTTACAGTATTCTTGTGCATTGTTTGCTCCATACTTTACATTTTGTGTTATTTGTTAAATATTTATTTTATGTTGCTTTTTACTAATGGCAAATGTATATTTATAACGGTCTCGTTTCATGTTGATTGGTAGATGGTTCTTATTTATTTGCATGAATGTTGGATGATTATTGTATATTATTTATTTGCATGAATGTTGGAAGATTATTGTTTGTTATTTATTTGCATGAAAGTTTAGATGATCATTGTATGCTATTTATTTGCATGAATGTTGTATGGTTATTGTATGTTTTTCATTTGCATGAATGTTGAAAGATTATTGTTTGATATTTATTTGAATGAACGTTTAGATGATCATTGTATGTTATTTATTTGCATGAATGTTGGATGATTATTGTATGTTATTTATTTGCATGAAAGTTTTGATGATCATTGTATGTTATTTATTTGCATGAACGTTTGGATGATTATTGTTTGTTATTGATTTGCATGAAAGTTTGGATGATCATTGTTTGTTATTTATTTGCACGAAAATTTAAAAAAATGTCACCTGTTTTTTTTGTGTTCGACCGCTTCGTCAATAAAGATGGAAATAGTACTCATAGTGTTTAATTGGTTTTATTTACTTTATCTTCCTGTAATCAAACGTTACAAAACATGTTGCAGTTACAACACTTTTCAATAACATACATACATACATTTATTGGCTTAAAACATATATATATATATACTCTTTATTTCCCGATCATTTGTCAGTATGTACTGTAAGCATTACATTTGTGGGATGTATTAAACTGGTATTTGCACCATAACCATGACTTAATCAAATGATTGGAAATTATTACAATCATTAAAAGGAAGACTGGATTCAACTAATTGAAATACTAATCAGACACATTGACCTTTGCTTCATATATAACTTCAATTTGAAGATCGATGTTACTGAGGGACCTCGACCATGAACATTGGGAAATGCTTGCCGCTCATAGTTTCTATTTTCTGCTCCACATTATCTAGACGTTAGTCTTTGAGATGTTTTCTCTACCCAAAAACTGAACTTCAACGTTGGCTGGACGTCGGTATAACAACAAAAGCGCCCTTGGGTCTGTCATCTTTCAGTGTCTGCATCGTATATCTGTTTAACACTATAAAGACGTATTTAGAGAGATTATCTCAATATTGCAAAATTGTTGCAGTGCTTGGAGACAACTGCTATGAATTATGTCAATACACATTAGTTAAAATATATAAATACAACAAAGGCCTTGTTTCGATGTTGTTGTTTTTTATTTCCCATTGTATATTGTGCAAAGGAATCTTTTTTTTCCATGTAAGAGTAGTTTATTTTGTTTATCGGTCCTGACTGATCACAGTGTGTCATTGAATTTCAAAGCCGACATCACTGAATTTATAAAAAGGCGTCATTTCCACACGATTGCTGGGAGCCGGATTTGACACACTTGTTGATAATTTCTAAGACTTGCAAAGCTTGTTTTCAATTATCCTGTGTGTCTGCCAAACATCCACGTATTTTTCTATCAGACAGAACTTGTAATTGCATTCAATATCAGTTTAAATGAAAATCATTTTAATGGGCGATGGCGAAGTGGGATAGTGTCCATCTCGAGGTATAAAAGCCATGGGTTCTATTCATGGAAAGTGTTTTTGTTGTTAACACCTCCTAGTTACACTAAGTACTTACCCAGACAGTAAACTAAAATGTGTTACAATAAGTCGTCGGCAACATATATGTTACATGGCATGTTCCGTTGCGGCGTTTATTACCCATCTTTGTTATGTATATTCCGAGTACGTAAGTTTTGTTATATGTTATTGAACAAATTTAAGAATGTCATTACAGTGGGTGTACTGAGTATAAGTGGTTGAATTGTTAAGATGATGTCTAGAACAGAAGTAAAATGTTCATAGCAGTGATTACACTCATCGGAAGACAGTCAACGCAATTTATTTTAATCACAATTGCAAGAAATATGCCTTACACTGACATGACGAACGTTTGAAGAAATATTCTCGAAAAAGTAACAGATTACTAAAACATCACTTTTCAATTTACGTTTTGTGGCACAAAATATTTAGTTTGTTTTACATCTAAAGCTGTGACACACCAAAAACCCATCCTAGTATATATGGTGCGTGGAAAGACGACTACTGTTTTGTTATTGTTTTCTTATTTGTTGATGAACCTGACAAAGTCATACTACACCATCCATTAGTATTTCTTTCATGATAGAGCATTGAGCCCATTTCATTCAGCTTTGACATTAATAAACGTTTAATCACTTTAAGCGGCTAATACATATGGTATATGTGCGTGTTTTTTCCTTCAATTGTTTTGCAATTGCATTTTCACGCATCACACATTTTATAATACCTCAATGATGTAATATTATATGTATATGCATTTATCAAATTATATACATTAGCCGTTTGCGAGTAAAGGGAAATAACCAAACGGCAAAGTTAAGCTTAAATAGAAACGACAAGAGTTTTGTCTCTTACAACTTCTTCATGACCACTGGAGTAGGGACAAACTGTTAAATATTGATGTCGCCAGCAAAACATTTGCCAAGGAAATAAGTATGACTGTTGTAGATAGTATGTGCTACATGTATACCAAATATCTTCCAAACACAATGGGTTTTCCTGATAAAGTTTGAATCTGTGTAAACGGGTGCAAGAGAGTTCAGACTGGATGAAACGCAGAGGAACTTCTCAAGAATAACACAGTTTGAAATTGCAATATCGGATATCGTTGGTTTTTTGTCTGCTCTAGAGGGTTTATTTTGCTTGTTTATTTAACAACGGAAAATGATTAATGTTGTTGATTAGACGTTTCTGCTCAAGAGAGCGAAGAGGATGTGCTATATACGAAGATTGGAACGAAACGAATATCTGCAAAACGTATGTGTACGTACATGTGTATCTTTAATCACCTCCATTGATAAATATAATTTTGACTTCATGTCGTTGATGGTTTGGTGTATAAATGGTGATATTTCGGCAGTCGTGATATGGCTCGAAATATTCGTCTTAACGCCATAAAAAAGAATGCAAAAACTTACACAAGTCTAAATTTATTTATGATTAAGTATCACATGTATAAGTACCAATACAAATTTCAATGCATACAAGCGACAAAATGTACAAAATAATTACTAAATCTTTAATGGACCAGCCATTCAGTAAAGTGTATGTAAAGCTACTTGTATTACTAAGCGATAGCAGATTTCCTGTATCATATGCATTACTAATTACAAACACATGTGCGGTTCCAGAGGGTGACCTTGAAGTTGTCTATATCTAATCCTCGATTAAGAGATTAAGAGATGGTCCCAAATTACGAAGGCTGATTTAGATCCGCTGTCTGACAGGGGTCTGGAATTCCTGACGTTAATTGATGGATCCACGCATGTGCAATATTACGTTATGTTAAATGTTGACACCGGTTTGGTCCGTTATTTGTTTGCTCACGGATATCAGTAAACATACACGTGGCTCTTCGGTTTCCAGTTAATGGCAGTCCATGTATGCTCATTACGCCTTGTTTCCAGATGGAAAATGAGACGTTTGCGTTTAATGAGACATTTCACTTGAGCCGTCACACAGACTGCACTGGATGTTCGAAAGTAGAGATGATCATCACCACGAGAACATCATCGAATGATACCGCCTTGTTTGAGACAAGGCATGTTTCTGACTTCAAATGAAGAGTATCAAATTGTTACACGCAACGGCATTGGCCAACTTATTAATATTCATGCAAGCGATACTTAGACTCCCACGTCACGTTATTTAGTGACGTTTACCTTATGCTCATACGATAGTGTTTCTAACCGTAACAAAGTCTTTATATAGCACATGATCGACGAACCTGTCCACGTTCGTACGAGCTGTAGAACGAATGACCCGCGACTATTAACAACATGCGTCCCGAGGAAGGAACTCCAAACAACCGCATACTCGACAAAAAGAAAAGCGCTCCATTTTGATGTACACCACTCTTCGTACATCGAACTGAGAATATAAAGATATATCCCAAAGACGCATATATATTTGAATACTTATGTAGCATTCAGTATGGTTAAGGATTACCTAATAAAACATGAAACCGACACCCAAATAAGTTCATTTAGACGTAAATTCGATAAACGAATTTCAATTAGATATTTCACATGAAGCAAAGACTATAAAATTAAAATTTACTTAAAACCCCATGCACACCTACATTAACATGAACCCAGAAAGCCACATATCGTATGTTGCAAATAAGTATTTTATATTAAAGTAATGTAATCTATAAATATACAGCGCTACAATATAGATATACAATCAGTGTACAATATATAGTTCAAACTGACACATTATCTATACAGTAAATACAAGATATGTACACAAGACATGTCTTCAAACTGACAAAGTATCTATAAATACCGAACAACATTATATATAAAAGGAATGTCCTTACACTGAGACTATATCTGTAAACAGCGAAATACATTATAAATAGGGAATGTCCTTACACCGAGACTATATCTATAAACAGCGACATACATTATAAATAAGAAATGTCCTTCCACTGAGGCTATGTCTATAAACAGTGAAATACATTATAAATAAGGAATGTCCTTACACTGAGGCTATGTCTATAAACAGCGAAATACATTATATATAAGGAATGTACTTACACTGAGGCTAAATCTATTGACAACGAAATGCAATATAATAAGTAATATTTGCCAGTCAAATTATTCCCGTATCGTGTGCATGTTGAGTTAATCCACCTCAGAACAGGCACCAAAAGAAGGCCAACCCAAAATATATTAATAGTAGTGACAACTATTCCCTAGAAGTGTATTCGTTAATTCATTATTTCAATAGGAAGTAGATGCCAAGCCGTTATTCAGGTAAACGGCGGTCACATTCGATCATGACCAATGCAATTTAATCTATTACTTTTTATATATGTGTGGTGTTATGTAATTGGCTTGATTTTAATCAATTGGCTGTATTATGTGATGAAAATTAGTAGAAACATTACAGACATATTGGACTTTCAGTGTGTGAAATCTATTTGATATATTCATATATAATTGCAATACATGTATCCTAAATATGTTATCGGAGTACTTATAACTTTTGTTTAGTGTATATAAGGAATGAGACTATGTCTATAAACAGCAAAATACATTATATATATATGAGGAATATCCTTACATTTAGGCTTTGTTTATAAACAGGGAACAACTGGTCTTAATATTTAAGTGGTATTAATATTAGGGTTAAATAATGAGCAAAACAGTCATAATATTGAAGTGGTCTTAATAATAAGAATTAAAAGACAACAACACAGTGAAAATGGGTCTGATAATTATGTTCTTAATTTTGAGTTGGTCTTATTTTTGAGGTGGTTTTTAAGTGAGGTTTTACTGTATATATATGAAGCATATCCTTATACTGAGACGGTGTCTATAAACAGCGAAATACATTATATATATATACGGCATGTCCTTACAATAAAACAATGCATATAAACAGCGAAATCGATCATATATATGAGGAATGTCCTTACACTGAGACTATGTCTATAAATGGCGAAATATATCATATATATAATATGATGTTGTCTGATTTAGAAATGCACCCAGAATGTAACAGTTGGGCAAAATCGGTTCTTAAAGGTGTTTATATTTGTGTTACGTAGATTAGAAATCGAATCTGGACGATGGCACAAACCAGCAAAAATGCCACTTCAAGATAGAAAATGCCAGTTATGCAATGTAATCGAAGATGAATTTCATTTTTTGTTTGACTGTCCATTTTACCATGAAATCCGTAAACAATATATAAAACAGTATTACAGATAAAAATGCCATATATCAAAATTTGTTGAATTATTAAGCTCAGAAAATAAAAATATTGTTAAAAATCTGTCATTGTTTATCAATAAAGCTTTTAACCTAAGGCAGCAGTTGTAGTAGTAATAATAATTCAATTGTAATTTCGCCTCACTATTCTATTATTTTTCACATTGTATCAATGAAAATGTAATAAGTACTATGTTAAGATTTATATTTTGTCAATTATACTATTGCATGTCAAATGACTATTGACCAATGCATAATATTTCGTTATTTTGTAAATATATTTGCATTGTTTTCGTGAAAGAATTGGCAGTATGCCTAATATTTCTGAATAAACTATCTATAATATGTATAACGATTGTCCTTACACTGAGACTATGTCTATAAACAGCGAAATAGATGATATATAACACGTCCAGTGTCTGTTTTATCACCAAATTGGTGAAGGTACTTGCGTGGCAACGTGCTTAATCAGTCGTTTGTTTAACTTTTCCCAAGCCTGTTGCTAAATCTGTGTGACCTCACAATCACCATATTAAAGTTAATTTAATGGTTTGCGTGGGATCTACTGTGTTGCCCAGTCAGAAAACCAATGCCTATCGTGTTTTGTGTTGCACGTTACATAACTTATCGCCTCACACGTTATTAACAGAAATATCTGTTCCATTGTTGCCACTTTTTAACAGTTCATAATTTCGGTACAATGATGTGAAGATTCGAGTTATATCTTTCAATACAAGATAATCCCTGGTATGTAACCCCGCGTATGTAGTACTACTGCTGAAACGTGGATTCATGACCTCACGTCTGACGTTCGGAACTGAACCTCCCTTTGCAGCAATCGAAATTTTTAACGTGCACATAAATTCGTACAGTTTGGATTCTATTGTTGTAAACTTGGTTGAATAACTGGGTGAGAATGGGAAATTGTCTTCGTCGTTCCGCATCTGACCAACATGCACCATGGCTGATTTACGATAGCTATCAATCAGAATATCCACGAACTGAAATATTCAAATAGATTTCCTGATAAAGTGCAAGAAAACGGCATATACACGTTTATAGCAAACACGTAACCAATCTTACGTAGTGTTTTCAACACGCAGTGTGTTTCGTGGCAACATGGTACACATCCCAGATAAGAAGGCGAATGACTCAGTGCGACAAGTTGGCAATTACATTTTGCACAAATGAAATACTTCGTGATTTAAACCTCCAACGCTCACATTTCTTTTATTTCACATCCGCCACTTTCACACGTAGTGCGTGGTTCATAAGGCATCGGAATAAGCGAGAATGGAGAATTATCATTGGTGAAAATAATAGTTTTAAAAAAGCTCGACTAAAATACGGAGATATGTGATTGAAATGCGGTTTGGAGTGGATGTTCTACGAACAGAGAATGCCATTATGCGTCACTAAGCACACGTGAAAATATCTTTTTTATTTCTTATACGTACAAGAGTTCGTCGCAATCAAAGGCATATGTATAGAACAAAGTGTATTTCTGAAATAAATGAGAAATTATTGTCTTTCATCTTTCAAAAAAAGTCCATTTCAGTGAGCAAAAATATGTTCGTCAGTAAAAATGTCAATCCTTACCAAATATGTAAAACACGTTTTTATAGGTTAAATTACATAATAGTATACAATGCTGCTTTAGAGATTAAATTCCATCCTAACGGAAGTGTATTTAAGATAGATAATTTTTGAGGCTTCAGTATAAGGAAACGTAAAGAGATCTTTATTACCTTGTTAAGTTAAACCCAGACAAAACCGACGTAAGTCTAGTCAAGAAGATGCAAATCTTTAAGAACATATAAAACTGGAAAATACACTCAAAAAAAGAAAGTACAAGTTGGAAGACGTATTTAAAAAGCGTGTAAACTGAAAAGAAACGTTTATATCTCTTAAACAAGACCCTTTTCAGCTTCTTGGTTTAAGGTTTATGAATGTTCATGCATATATGTTCATGTCTCTTAGTGCTTTTAGGTTTGGCAGTGCGGTTTGCAGTTAGCATTTCCTGTTCGCTACAGTACTAACTGTTTTTAATAAAATACTCTATGCATCCTGTTTAACGGGTAAATTACCAAACATTACAGCCTCTTTGTTTTGTTTGACTCTATAAAGAGTAGTATGATGCCTTTTCCGATAAACTTAAATAATTATCATTGTATACATTTTTATCATTTTTCGGCGGAGTCGTACTAACATGGCTTTGCTATTTGCACATCATTGTTGTCTCAACCAATAAAATCTTACGTTAACCACTAAACAGACTTCTCTTCAATCGAAAAACGTGTGTAACCTTGGCGTGGATTGGATAGCCTTTCGATAAAGGGTACATTACCTTACCGAATTTACCGTAATCCATTTTCCATTACCGAAATCCGCTCCTAATACAACCTTTGCACTATATATACTGCTAATATTTTATTAAGATATACATGTATAGGTTACATACAAAAATCTAAGGAAAATATTGAATATTAAGAAAAATATAGACGATTACGTCTCAAGTGGATTTCGGTAAGGTAACATACCGTTCGATAAGGCCTATATATGTGTCTACCAAACCTAAAAAAAAGAACTTGTTTATTGTTAGATCTTTATCTTCCGAAGCAAAGTAATTAACACTTTTATTGCAATGGTGTTATGTTTGCAAAGAAAACATTTTTATCACGATATATACGTTATTCTTATTATTGTAAACATGACTATGTTGTATGAAATCCAGATGATCATAATATTGTTTGTCTTAACATGTGCGTCTGAAAGTAGATCTATTATATTTTTCAAGGTTTATTAAGTGAGCAATGTTGTTAGTCAGTCCTTTGGAAAATTGCACGGCATTGGAATTATGAAGATTCTAGGTTTTCTTTATTCCAGTCAGGAACATTTGTTTTGTTTTAATCAGATACAACGATATGTTACAAGTTTATTGACAGGAATGTGTGATATCACGACTGATACAATAAGTACCGATGAACTCTATTGAAACCGACTATATGTACTATCAATAACTAATCTCATTACGGAGTTTTTTTATCCAATCCCCTATGAAGTCATCTCCGCTTACATATATCGGAGTTACTATATTGTAGCATAATCGAATGACCAGCAATCGTATGATCTCGGCATTTTTTAATGTTACACAACACATCTTCACCTTCAGATTGCAACTAAAGTGCTTGCTTCGGATTGCTCCCACCATATTTATTCATGATATGTCTTGTTTTCATTTTTCCTGGCATTGTGTAATCTACAGTTGAGTTATTAATATAAGAAATAATAATGTACGGAATTGCCAATGAATACTTTTCTAATTTGTCACTTCTTATATTGTCATATTTTCAAAATGAAAACCGTGAAATTTCTTAAATTTGTTTTAATTCTTTTTACCTATACCTCAATCTCGCAATTTCGAAAATAACGTACCAGGCAGGAAAAAACAAAGAAACAAAGAAAGTGTAGATAAAATAAAACTTTTAAAGACCTACTAATTAACAAAAAAACACACAAAGTACCAAGTAAATGACTAGGTATAATATTGTTTTAAAACATTATGAACGTAGTCATTGGCTACCTGACAGATTGTTATCGGCTAAACGTATCAATGTCGTTATGTTTGAACACCATTGTTGCGAACTTTCCCTTTGTTTTTGATCAGACTGCCGAAAACATATCCGCGTGAGAACGCTTAACATAGACTCTTGTGTTGACCACTGCAGTGCATCGCCGGTGCATATAATTGACTAAGGTGTTGAATTCTGCATGTGTAATATTGTTCCATTCATGAATGAGCGCTTGACGAAGTAAGTTGACGTTAGCAGGTGGATTGGGACGACGCCTCACGCCTTAAGGCGATGTACACAATGACGTTGCGTTAAACCGCATCCGACATAAGGACGTCGTCCGTATAAACCGTTCTCCAGCAGAGGATCATGAACAGAAGCCCACTGTTTCGGTTATTATGAAGCCCATATGTGTTAGCAGCAGTAGCACTGGCAGTTTGGAATCGATTGCGCAAATGCGTGTTCATGATTTAGCGGTCTTGATCACACATTGTAACACGCGGACGTCTACCACGTGGCAAGTCGTCGGTGTGTCCTGTCGTACTAAATAGTGGGCGAAGATTTCGTATGGCTAGACTAGAACTGTCTTCTGTCGACATGCAAGCATCGAGCATGCCAATCGCACGTTCGCGTAAATTATTGGGTATTCTTGGCACACTAAAAATGCTACAATGTAAAAAGCGTTATTTCTTTTACAAATTTTAAAGCGTTTTCGTTCACTTGATATCATTGTCAAAAAAAAAAATACCGAATACCACACGGGTCATGTTGAACAATTCATGCACGTGCAAATCGAGTTTCACGTTGTTGACGATTAACAGTGCAAACATAATCGCTAAAATTCAGGAATCCTGTTAACATAGGTCAAGGCTAATGTTACCTATCTACTTTCTTTACACAATGATTTCTGTAACACAACAAACACTATGTGTAGAAATCGGAAGTTTCTTTTTTTGTTCAGTGTATATGGGTGGAAATAAATTATCTGTATTTCTATCTATACCCGCCTTCATTGATTCGACAGTTTTATTAACTTTGACATAATTTAAAGTAGAAAGATCCGGTACTATTATCAGTTAATATACAACGTATACACTCTTAAATTTAGACACGACATGCGTAAGTATTGTATCAATGAAAGGTTTTATAAATACCGAAGTAATGATTTTATGGATATCTCTGACAGATCATTGGACAATACGTGTTCTGTATTTATTGATTCTATTAACTCGAAATCATTAAAACTTCTACACTTTTGCTTATTTCAATTTGCGACGATCATTTAGTAAAAAATTATTTCTTATTATCAAAGTAAACAATTTTACAACAGAACCGTGTGGATCACATGTCAAGTCCAAGTATATAAACTATTAAAGCACATTCTACAGAAAATGACTTGCCGTTTTAAACAAATTGTAGTAAAAGTGTTTATGTATTATAGTGTCATCCCTATTTAAAGTGTCAGCCATTTCTGACTTATGAGACACCGACTCTCTGAGCACACTTACTTCACGATTCCTACTATCACTATATACCAGGCACGATTCAGGTATGCAAACGGTAACCGTTATTTAACTGACTGGCGACTTATCAACCCGCCATATCAGAACGGATGGATTTCAACCGGAATTTGAACCTTCGCCCTCCAATGTCTGAACCACTTAGCCACGGGAGATGGTATTATAATTAAATGCCACCACAACCCATTCTAGTTCTAATTCTCGATTTATCTTCTTCTCAACACTTACCGGAAAATGCTCTTTTAGGGAACTTTTTATATTTCGTGGCAATAAGATATGTCTAAATCATGAATTGTACAAACTATTATTGCACATAATTTTCATGTATGAATTACGCAACAAGACAATGAGGCCGCTATATTTATTTAGACTCAGACGAAACATAAAAATGACCACTGCTGTCTATGCACAGACTCATCAAGCAAGAAAATGACCCGCTGAGCGATTTCAGTATACAGGTATACATTTAAGCACAATAAAAAACTATAAAAATAAAAATATGACAAATCGTATGATCATAATCAATTATTAATAATACTAAATGACACGATAAAGGAATTAATTATTCATTAGATACCAACAAGGGTAGCACAACCACTGTTTTCAATGCATAGGATCATTTATTAGAAGGAGTGAATACTCCTCAGTCTACTTTACGTTAAAATTAAAGTACATAGAATTTAATATGAATGTTTAAGGTTGTATTGTAGTAGGCTAACTATGTAATATATGTTTAGATTTCTGAGAATTGCTGCTTGGACCGTGCATCATTGTCGTTCTATGGACGTATCGTGGGTTGATATCAATTGCAATAATAATCACACGTTCGCCGCTATTCCGGATGCAGTCCCCACATTATTTGTATTTAGTATCTTACGTGGGTCCTTTATCACGCTTGCGAATCAAACTGCAGTATTGAACATTTTAATCCTGTATATGTTTTATTCTACTTTTATACTCCGAATTGTAGGCGGAGATTATTAAATATGCAATGTCCGTAATGATATCATGAAGAAACACCGGGCGGATGTGGAAGTTCATGTTCTTATCGAGATTTCCAAATGAGCGTACATACCTACGCTCTGAACCAAACAAGGGTTTCCCACCTACTGTACCTCAAATTCGTATATATAGCCGTCTAGCAGACCCTTAGTCGTTATACTTCACAAAATCTCATACTGTTCTAGTGTCGTTGAAGCAGAAATAGAAGGAAACTAACAGGCTTTATTGAGAGTTTTTGTTGTAAAACGCACTATTATAAACTTTACAATGGCAATTGGGCAAGAAATATGTAAGTACTGAATGCATTTTTTTCTGGTGCTACGTTTAATATCAGTGTACCGTGTCAGTTTATCGAAGTGATGTATTTAAAAGTCTTTAATTGACTTGTCTTTAAGACAATAATAATGTTTCCCCCAGGTAATTGTTATCAATCTGTCTAATGTAAGTTAATGAAATGGCAACGTATTTCATAAAAAAATCAAGCGAAAGGTATATTTTAACAGTGATATCGAAACTCGTTAGTCAAATAATATTACTATGTACTTGCGAAGTCAATCATCACGACATAAAGACAGCGAAAACAATATAAACTCCGGGTTTGAGAAGTTATTACTAACCCCTCTCATTCCAAATACGCTAAATATATACGCATGAGTCGAATGAAAATATATATCAAGAGTACGATAAGTCACATGTCGAATAGTCTGCAGCATTTTAAATTCTTCGACTACTTAAATTTGATAGATTAAGGAAAAATGATTTTTCGCAACCAAATGTTTTCGTAAGGTTATAGTAATTGTGTGTTTTTATAGCATAAAATAAGTCAAGCGCAGAACTAATTCTTTGAAATTAATTGTTCTTGCTTTAAATTTGAATCGTTATTAAACATTCTTTGTGTGATTTATTGTACAATGTATTGCCAACAATTATTTGATTTCAGACATGTTTATCATGTGCTTCATGTTGGCGAGCGTTTGTTTCAATAAAGCGTTCGGTCGTCCAAAACGCGAAGTGGATTCATCAATTGTGTCAAATGAGTGCGTATTATTGGCTGAGGTAAACAGCAACACAACAAGTGTATCATACAGTGTAGCCATAGAAGACTTAGCAAAAAAAGCCAATGGCTTATATTATGACGCAAACATGGTGAAAAGCTTTGTAAGTAAATGCTTAAACATATGAATTGTCGATTTGTAGATTTATGTTAAATGTTTGACACAGACCCTATATTGTAGAGACAAGTGACCCAGTAACTGTGGTCGGTATCCACACCGAGATTTAAACTCGATATCTATATATGAGTGTATTCTCTAGATATCGACTATAAAACAAACAAAAAAACTATTTTCGTAGAAAATCGCTCCGGTTTAAATACTACGAATAGTTTACCCCAGTGAATGGAAAATGTAAATATGATAGTAACGACCGTATGAATGAATGTATAAGGAAATGCGGATATTAAGTATTTCACTCTTACAGTTGTGTTGTGTATTTTTCAGCTTTTGACGGAATATGGTAGCATGTATTTATCAGATCCTGCTGTTACCGGATCTTTTGATTCCACAGAGTTTATGGATAGAATCGGTATGCTTGATATTAAATCACCTGTCGAACAAACGGTAAGATATTTCGTCATGTTATATTTTTCCAAACTAAAATCACAGTATCATTTTATAGATTCCTGATTCATTTCTTGTATAAAGTCATTGTTACATATAGTGTTTGTTTATACGTACACATATGTTTTTAAAAACTTTTTACAAGCTCTTCCTGACTGTATTTCCCCCTCTTGTTTACAAATCATTGTCGGATAGCCAAAGTTCTTGATCTGGTGACTGCATTATTGATACCCCCACCCCATTTTGTTGTTTGACTTGTGGACAAATTATGTCCATCCCCATAATACTCAGTTGTGATTTCTAAACATGAGTTTTTAATATACGCATCATATGTATTAACACTGCCTATCTCGTGTCGCAACAAATACTGTAGTATATTGTCTCTGAAACTAAACCATTATAGCTTCATTCGTGAGAAAATATTTGCGAAAACTCCCCGATTACTAGCCATTCAAAATTTACTTATAAAATAAAGGCATTGTAATTACTCATTTTTTCAAACTTAAATCAACCGTGTAATAAAGCTGTTGATATTATTGAATATTATATCGTTTATCGTTCTGAATGTAATTATATACACTGAGCATACGCACCAAAAATGGAAGCGCGCCTCGTACCATCCGAACAAACTCCTTAGATATATTTGGTTCGCTTAATTCAACGCGTTTCTGGGTGACGTCTGGCGTATTAAATCATGTCGTTAAGGTGAAATACGCATTCCGTCACACTTAGTTTCAAACTCCATATCAATATAAAATATTCCCCACCAAATTTTACCATAAATCTGTTTAACGGATGCGATTTTAAACACACCCATTAATAAATCCTCGAAGATTGATACGATTAGATAAATGTACATAACTAATCATATACCGCTGTGTATACAAATAGCTACTTCTATTGCGCAAAATTTCGCGACTACAGATGTCCATTCATACGTTAAGGTGGAAGTTATTTCTCGCACTAAAACAAATTAAATAAATTTAAATTAAAGATATTGTAATGTCTGAATATGGCGTATTTATTGAATAAAAGTATTTTTTTTATAATTTTATCAATATTGTTATATTTATTTCATTTGTCACCTATTCCTTTACAGATTGAAATATTGTCACTGCATTATAAATTTGTGCACGAACACATCGCCTATGTCAATGCTACTAGAACCCAGGGGAATATTACTGCGCTCTCTCGGGTACTTCTGGGGTATCAAAGTTCTCTACATCGTTGTTTGTGCAGTGTAAGAATTGCACTGATAGCCGCGGGGTATACAGAACAAGTATCTACAAACGTCGTCGTGTTCAATAAGGAATTTGAGACATTATCAGGTACTATTGAATACGAAGTCTTCAGGGCTTATATCGTGATTGGAGATGGCCTGGTCTTATCGTCGAATCTAAAAGAGGCGTATGGAAGAATGCTGGTTTAAGGGTTATTTTATGCAGGTACGGACTTTTGAAAAGAAACCATGGTCTAGTATGAAATCATTTTTGTCATTTCATTTCAATATGTATTTTTTTATTTAATGAACTATTTGTGTTTTCATTGATTTTTGATGTTTTCTGGTAGAAAAAGGGCAGCATTTGTATACATACATATCTGATTGACATTATAGAATCATAAATGTTAGTGTGTTGGTAGTTCGGCCAATTGTGGATAGCGCATATAAACAATTTGTTTAGTTTAACTTATATAAACTTTATTGTTTACTGTTTATTTGTTAATTGTGGGGGCGATTTTCCGGGGTATATCTCTTTGGTCGAAACAAGCATTTCTCCAACATTTAGTAAATCAATCGGGACTTCCCCTTTTATTGGAAGAATGTGATATCCTGTAAGAGGTGAACGGGTCTCTCATTGGTTTCTTTCTCATCAAACATAGGCATGAACACATCATGATTTGAGATATTCTTATAGTTTTATAAGTTTCAAAATACCCTGAGAAATAATTTTTCGAGAATGGCATGTTAATACCTTCATACGGACGTTCTCGAAAACGCTGCATTACAATTTTACTTAAAAGTTACATGGAGCTGCAAACGCGAGTCCGATACGGGTATTTTTTATACTTACGTAGGTCAGGATAGGAACGGGTATTTGTGGTTTTTGAAAACATGTCAAAAAGTGACAAGGCAGTGTTGTAGAGTATATATGTATGAAAGCATTTATCACCGATTTTCTGTTATTTCCGATTATGCATATTTTGACAAACATCGAGACTGTGTACCTTTAAACTTCTTCATAATTTGATTTGCTGACTGAACGAGTGGCCTGAATGACGGTGTAGAAACTGACTTTTAACTCTATATTTAATCATTCCGTTTCAACCCGATATTTTTCCATTTGCTATAAAGTTATTTTTTGTTGTTTTCTAAGTTCCATTTACTTTCATTCGATGTTTAGGGAGTGTTGTCACATTCGCGATCTTCAAACGAATCCAATTTACTTACTATAAGTAGACATTTATCACTTCCTTCGATACGGTAGTCGTGATTCGTATGCGTGAATTTTTTTTAATGTTTAAGTGTTAGTGAGTGATTTTGTGAATGAATTTGATCTTACATATTCGTACTTTTTTTTTTGCACCTGCTCAATATTTACATATTGGTGTTGAACCATCCTGGTTGTGCACACTATTTTATGTACATATCTGTGATTTGTGTGGTTGCTAGTACTATCTGACATTCCATGTGTTTCATACAAAATATTATGTACATATCAGTTATGTGTATACTACAACTCGTTAACTATCTCTTTTTTGCAATTTACACGTCCAAATCTCTTACATATATATCCTATGTTATCGTTTCGCCAACAATCTTGCTTGTTATGCTACTGAGATTATTTTACGAGGAGGAAATAGTTTTTATGTGTTTTATAATTAGTTTATATATTTTATTTGTGTTATTTACTTGCTTATTTATTCCATGGGTGTTAGGAGAAATATTTAAATGCTACTATCTGGTGAAAACAAATGATATATTATCGATTTATTCGTCTTCACGTAATGTTTACTCTTGAAAGGGATTTATTCATTCAGCTATTATCATACAATTAGTTCATTACATGTAAGGTAGATGATTTTAAATTTAATTGCATTGCAAGGATTGTAACTAAATATGTCTATTACGGACGATCAGTTTGTGAATAGTATTTTTATTATTATTGCTTTCACAATTTTTCACATTCTAACGCTGAAAATATTTAATATATTGGACAATCAGAGTGTTTTATAAGGTAAAGAATTTACATTCAAATTAAATTTACATGTATTTTCGTGTTCAAATGTCTAACATTTATTTATTTATGATATATGTATACTTATATTAGTTATTTTTATTTCACTTAATGAAAGTATTTTACTCTAGCTACGCTATCTATTCTGCAATTCTGTTTATAGAAGTTCGGTTTTACGAGTTGATCTAATTTATGGACAATTTTATACAAGTGTTTCATGGGTTTAGTATATTTGTCTTCCCTCTATTTCGAATATACCGATTCCCTTTCGATCAATTTGGAAGTTTTAGAATATTAGTCATGGGTAATACAATGACTTGTGGTTTTGATGGACACTTGCCAATGTATTGACCCGCTGTTATCTTAGTGACCTATCAGAACGTTAAGATATCCTTAATAGACTTATAAATATTCATAACTTATGTAAAAATGAGATAAAATTCGGTGTAGGCCACGTTTTGACCTGATTACTTATTTCCATTATCGATAACTTGGATGTTAATAAAATACCTTTAATAAGTTGCTATCATAAGTGTCTAATATATATTTTTGTGATGGTTATAGTTATTTATTCAGTGCGATCTCACTAGAGTAGTCGTCTCTTGAGCAACAACATCGCATTAACAACACTATTACTTTTTAGTGCAGTCAGAATTGAAATCAATTTAATATGTCTAGAACAACACCGTTTCAAACACTATCTGATTGTACGTCTAACAAAATGATTTGCACCTTATACCTTTTTATCATGCATATTTGTTTTACATTAGAAGTGATCAATTTTACGGTATTTTACAGTATTCTTGTGCATTGTTTGCTCCATACTTTACATTTTGTGTTATTTGTTAAATATTTATTTTATGTTGCTTTTTACTAATGGCAAATGTATATTTATAACGGTCTCGTTTCATGTTGATTGGTAGATGGTTCTTATTTATTTGCATGAATGTTGGATGATTATTGTATATTATTTATTTGCATGAATGTTGGAAGATTATTGTTTGTTATTTATTTGCATGAAAGTTTAGATGATCATTGTATGCTATTTATTTACATGAATGTTGTATGGTTATTGTATGTTTTTCATTTGCATGAATGTTGAAAGATTATTGTTTGTTATTTATTTGAATGAACGTTTAGATGATCATTGTATGTTATTTATTTGCATGAATGTTGGATGATTATTGTATGTTATTTATTTGCATGAAAGTTTTGATGATCATTGTATGTTATTTATTTGCATGAAAGTTTGGATGATCATTGTTTGTTATTTATTTGCACGAAAATTTAAAAAAATGTCACCTGTTTTTTTTGTGTTCGACCGCTTCGTCAATAAAGATGGAAATAGTACTCATAGTGTTTAATTGGTTTTATTTACTTTATCTTCCTGTAATCAAACGTTACAAAACATGTTGCAGTTACAACACTTTTCAATAACATACATACATACATTTATTGGCTTAAAACATATATATATATATACTCTTTATTTCCCGATCATTTGTCAGTATGTACTGTAAGCATTACATTTGTGGGATGTATTAAACTGGTATTTGCACCATAACCATGACTTAATCAAATGATTGGAAATTAGTACAATCATTAAAAGGAAGACTGGATTCAACTAATTGAAATACTAATCAGACACATTGACCTTTGCTTCATATATAACTTCAATTTGAAGATCGATGTTACTGAGGGACCTCGACCATGAACATTGGGAAATGCTTGCCGCTCATAGTTTCTATTTTCTGCTCCACATTATCTAGACGTTAGTCTTTGAGACGTTTTCTCTACCCAAAAACTGAACTTCAACGTTGGCTGGACGTCGGTATAACAACAAAAGCGCCCTTGGGTCTGTCATCTTTCAGTGTCTGCATCGTATATCTGTTTAACACTATAAAGACGTATTTAGAGAGATGATCTCAATATTGCAAAATTGTTGCAGTGCTTGGAGACAACTGCTATGAATTATGTCAATACACATTAGTTAAAATATATAAATACAACAAAGGCCTTGTTTCGATGTTGTTGTTTTTTATTTCCCATTGTATATTGTGCAAAGGAATCTTTTTTTTCCATGTAAGAGTAGTTTATTTTGTTTATCGGTCCTGACTGATCACAGTGTGTCATTGAATTTCAAAGCCGACATCACTGAATTTATAAAAAGGCGTCATTTCCACACGATTGCTGGGAGCCGGATTTGACACACTTGTTGATAATTTCTAAGACTTGCAAAGCTTGTTTTCAATTATCCTGTGTGTCTGCCAAACATCCACGTATTTTTTTATCAGACAGAACTTGTAATTGCATTCAATATCAGTTTAAATGAAAATCATTTTAATGGGCGATGGCGAAGTGGGATAGTGTCCATCTCGAGGTATAAAAGCCATGGGTTCTATTCATGGAAAGTGTTTTTGTTGTTAACACCTCCTAGTTACACTAAGTACTTACCCAGACAGTAAACTAAAATGTGTTACAATAAGTCGTCGGCAACATATATGTTACATGGCATGTTCCGTTGCGGCGTTTATTACCCATCTTTGTTATGTATATTCCGAGTACGTAAGTTTTGTTATATGTTATTGAACAAATTTAAGAATGTCATTACAGTGGGTGTACTGAGTATAAGTGGTTGAATTGTTAAGATGATGTCTAGAACAGAAGTAAAATGTTCATAGCAGTGATTACACTCATCGGAAGACAGTCAACGCAATTTATTTTAATCACAATTGCAAGAAATATGCCTTACACTGACATGACGAACGTTTGAAGAAATATTCTCGAAAAAGTAACAGATTACTAAAACATCACTTTTCAATTTACTTTTTGTGGCACAAAATATTTAGTTTGTTTTACATCTAAAGCTGTGACACACCAAAAACCCATCCTAGTATATATGGTGCGTGGAAAGACGACTACTGTTTTGTTATTGTTTTCTTATTTGTTGATGAACCTGACAAAGTCATACTACACCATCCATTAGTATTTCTTTCATGATTGAGCATTGAGCCCATTTCATTCAGCTTTGACATTAATAAACGTTTAATCACTTTAAGCGGCTAATACATATGGTATATGTGCGTGTTTTTTCCTTCAATTGTTTTGCAATTGCATTTTCACGCATCACACATTTTATAATACCTCAATGATGTAATATTATATGTATATGCATTTATCAAATTATATACATTAGCCGTTTGCGAGTAAAGGGAAATAACCAAACGGCAAAGTTAAGCTTAAATAGAAACGACAAGAGTTTTGTCTCTTACAACTTCTTCATGACCACTGGAGTAGGGACAAACTGTTAAATATTGATGTCGCTAGCAAAACATTTGCCAAGGAAATAAGTATGACTGTTGTAGATAGTATGTGCTACATGTATACCAAATATCTTCCAAACACAATGGGTTTTCCTGATAAAGTTTGAATCTGTGTAAACGGGTGCAAGAGAGTTCAGACTGGATGAAACGCAGAGGAACTTCTCAAGAATAACACAGTTTGAAATTGCAATATCGGATATCGTTGGTTTTTTGTCTGCTCTAGAGGGTTTATTTTGCTTGTTTATTTAACAACGGAAAATGATTAATGTTGTTGATTAGACGTTTCTGCTCAAGAGAGCGAAGATTGGAACGAAACGAATATCTGCAAAACGTATGTGTACGTACATGTGTATCTTTAATCACCTCCATTGATAAATATAATTTTGACTTCATGTCGTTGATGGTTTGGTGTATAAATGGTGATATTTCGGCAGTCGTGATATGGCTCGAAATATTCGTCTTAACGCCATAAAAAAGAATGCAAAAACTTACACAAGTCTAAATTTATTTATGATTAAGTATCACATGTATAAGTACCAATACAAATTTCAATGCATACAAGCGACAAAATGTACAAAATAATTACTAAATCTTTAATGGACCAGCCATTCAGTAAAGTGTATGTAAAGCTACTTAAGCGATAGCAGATTTCCTGTATCATATGCATTACTAATTACAAACACATGTGCGGTTCCAGAGGGTGACCTTGAAGTTGTCTATATCTAATCCTCGATTAAGAGATTAAGAGATGGTCCCAAATTACGAAGGCTGATTTAGATCCGCTGTCTGACAGGGGTCTGGAATTCCTGACGTTAATTGATGGATCCACGCATGTGCAATATTACGTTATGTTAAATGTTGACACCGGTTTGGTCCGTTATTTGTTTGCTCACGGATATCAGTAAACATACACGTGGCTCTTCGGTTTCCAGTTAAAGGCAGTCCATGTATGCTCATTACGCCTTGATTCCAGATGGAAAATGAGACGTTTGCGTTTAATGAGACATTTCACTTGAGCCGTCACACAGACTGCACTGGATGTTCGAAAGTAGAGATGATCATCACCACGAGAACATCATCGAATGATACCGCCTTGTTTGAGACAAGGCATGTTTCTGACTTCAAATGAAGAGTATCAAATTGTTACACGCAACGGCATTGGCCAACTTATTAATATTCATGCAAGCGATACTTAGACTCCCACGTCACGTTATTTAGTGACGTTTACCTTATGCTCATACGATAGTGTTTCTAACCGTAACAAAGTCTTTATATAGCACATGATCGACGAACCTGTCCACGTTCGTACGAGCTGTAGAACGAATGACCCGCGACTATTAACAACATGCGTCCCGAGGAAGGAACTCCAAACAACCGCATACTCGACAAAAAGAAAAGCGCTCCATTTTGATGTACACCACTCTTCGTACATCGAACTGAGAATATAAAGATATATCCCAAAGACGCATATATATTTGAATACTTATGTAGCATTCAGTATGGTTAAGGATTACCTAATAAAACATGAAACCGACACCCAAATAAGTTCATTTAGACGTAAATTCGATAAACGAATTTCAATTAGATATTTCACATGAAGCAAAGACTATAAAATTAAAATTTACTTAAAACCCCATGCACACCTACATTAACATGAACCCAGAAAGCCACATATCGTATGTTGCAAATAAGTATTTTATATTAAAGTAATGTAATCTATAAATATACAGCGCTACAATATAGATATACAATCAGTGTACAATATATAGTTCAAACTGACACATTATCTATACAGTAAATACAAGATATGTACACAAGACATGTCTTCAAACTGACAAAGTATCTATAAACACCGAACAACATTATATATAAAAGGAATGTCCTTACACTGAGACTATATCTATAAACAGCGAAATACATTATAAATAGGGAATGTCCTTACACCGAGACTATATCTATAAACAGCGACATACATTATAAATAAGAAATGTCCTTCCACTGAGGCTATGTCTATAAACAGTGAAATACATTATAAATAAGGAATGTCCTTACACTGAGGCTATGTCTATAAACAGCGAAATACATTATATATAAGGAATGTACTTACACTGAGGCTAAATCTATTGACAACGAAATGCAATATAATAAGTAATATTTGCCAGTCAAATTATTCCCGTATCGTGTGCATGTTGAGTTAATCCACCTCAGAACAGGCACCAAAAGAAGGCCAACACAAAATATATTAATAGTAGTGACAACTATTCCCTAGAAGTGTATTCGTTAATTCTTTATTTCAATAGGAAGTAGATGCCAAGCCGTTATTCAGGTAAACGGCGGTCACATTCGATCATGACCAATGCAATTTAATCTATTACTTTTTATATATGTGTGGTGTTATGTAATTGGCTTGATTTTAATCAATTGGCTGTATTATGTGATGAAAATTAGTAGAAACATTACAGACATATTGGACTTTCAGTGTGTGAAATCTATTTGATATATTCATATATAATTGCAATACATGTATCCTAAATATGTTATCGGAGTACTTATAACTTTTGTTTAGTGTATATAAGGAATGAGACTATGTCTATAAACAGCAAAATACATTATATATATATGAGGAATATCCTTACATTTAGGCTTTGTTTATAAACAGGGAACAACTGGTCTTAATATTTAAGTGGTATTAATATTAGGGTTAAATAATGAGCAAAACAGTCATAATATTGAAGTGGTCTTAATAATAAGAATTAAAAGACAACAACACAGTGAAAATGGGTCTGATAATTATGTTCTTAATTTTGAGTTGGTCTTATTTTTGAGGTGGTTTTTAAGTGAGGTTTTACTGTATATATATGAAGCATATCCTTATACTGAGACGGTGTCTATAAACAGCGAAATACATTATATATATATACGGCATGTCCTTACAATAAAACAATGCATATAAACAGCGAAATCGATCATATATATGAGGAATGTCCTTACACTGAGACTATGTCTATAAATGGCGAAATATATCATATATATAATATGATGTTGTCTGATTTAGAAATGCACCCAGAATGTAACAGTTGGGCAAAATCGGTTCTTAAAGGTGTTTATATTTGTGTTACGTAGATTAGAAATCGAATCTGGACGATGGCACAAACCAGCAAAAATGCCACTTCAAGATAGAAAATGCCAGTTATGCAATGTAATCGAAGATGAATTTCATTTTTTGTTTGACTGTCCATTTTACCATGAAATCCGTAAACAATATATAAAACAGTATTACAGATAAAAATGCCATATATCAAAATTTGTTGAATTATTAAGCTCAGAAAATAAGAATATTGTTAAAAATCTGTCATTGTTTATCAATAAAGCTTTTAACCTAAGGCAGCAGTTGTAGTAGTAATAATAATTCAATTGTAATTTCGCCTCACTATTCTATTATTTTTCACATTGTATCAATGAAAATGTAATAAGTACTGTGTTAAGATTTATATTTTGTCAATTATACTATTGCATGTCAAATGACTATTGACCAATGCATAATATTTCGTTATTTTGTAAATATATTTGCATTGTTTTAGTGAAAGAATTGGCAGTATGCCTAATATTTCTGAATAAACTATCTATAATATGTATAACGATTGTCCTTACACTGAGACTATGTCTATAAACAGCGAAATAGATGATATATAACACGTCCAGTGTCTGTTTTATCACCAAATTGGTGAAGGTACTTGCGTGGCAACGTGCTTAATCAGTCGTTTGTTTAACTTTTCCCAAGCCTGTTGCTAAATCTGTGTGACCTCACAATCACCATATTAAAGTTAATTTAATGGTTTGCGTGGGATCTACTGTGTTGCCCAGTCAGAAAACCAATGCCTATCGTGTTTTGTGTTGCACGTTACATAACTTATCGCCTCACACGTTATTAACAGAAATATCTGTTCCATTGTTGCCACTTTTTAACAGTTCATAATTTCGGTACAATGATGTGAAGATTCGAGTTATATCTTTCAATACAAGATAATCCCTGGTATGTAACCCCGCGTATGTAGTACTACTGCTGAAACGTGGATTCATGACCTCACGTCTGACGTTCGGAACTGAACCTCCCTTTGCAGCAATCGAAATTTTTAACGTGCACATAAATTCGTACAGTTTGGATTCTATTGTTGTAAACTTGGTTGAATAACTGGGTGAGAATGGGAAATTGTCTTCGTCGTTCCGCATCTGACCAACATGCACCATGGCTGATTTACGATAGCTATCAATCAGAATATCCACGAACTGAAATATTCAAATAGATTTCCTGATAAAGTGCAAGAAAACGGCATATACACGTTTATAGCAAACACGTAACCAATCTTGGTTCATAAGGCATCGGAATAAGCGAGAATGGAGAATTATCATTGGTGAAAATAATAGTTTTAAAAAAGCTCGACTAAAATACGGAGATATGTGATTGAAATGCGGTTTGGAGTGGATGTTCTACGAACAGAGAATGCCATTATGCGTCACTAAGCACACGTGAAAATATCTTTTTTATTTCTTATACGTACAAGAGTTCGTCGCAATCAAAGGCATATGTATAGAACAAAGTGTATTTCTGAAATAAATGAGAAATTATTGTCTTTCATCTTTCAAAAAAAGTCCATTTCAGTGAGCAAAAATATGTTCGTCAGTAAAAATGTCAATCCTTACCAAATATGTAAAACACGTTTTTATAGGTTAAATTACATAATAGTATACAATGCTGCTTTAGAGATTAAATTCCATCCTAACGGAAGTGTATTTAAGATGATAATTTTTGAGGCTTCAGTATAAGGAAACGTAAAGAGATCTTTATTTCCTTGTTAAGTTAAACCCAGACAAAACCGACGTAAGTCTAGTCAAGAAGATGCAAATCTTTAAGAACATATAAAACTGGAAAATACACTCAAAAAAAGAAAGTACAAGTTGGAAGACGTATTTAAAAAGCGTGTAAACTGAAAAGAAACGTTTATATCTCTTAAACAAGACCCTTTTCAGCTTCTTGGTTTAAGGTTTATGAATGTTCATGCATATATGTTCATGTCTCTTAGTGCTTTTAGGTTTGGCAGTGCGGTTTGCAGTTAGCATTTCCTGTTCGCTACAGTACTAACTGTTTTTAATAAAATACTCTATGCATCCTGTTTAACGGGTAAATTACCAAACATTACAGCCTCTTTGTTTTGTTTGACTCTATAAAGAGTAGTATGATGCCTTTTCCGATAAACTTAAATAATTATCATTGTATACATTTTTATCATTTTTCGGCGGAGTCGTACTAACATGGCTTTGCTATTTGCACATCATTGTTGTCTCAACCAATAAAATCTTACGTTAACCACTAAACAGACTTCTCTTCAATCGAAAAACGTGTGTAACCTTGGCGTGGATTGGATAGCCTTTCGATAAAGGGTACATTACCTTACCGAATTTACCGTAATCCATTTTCCATTACCGAAATCCGCTCCTAATACAACCTTTGCACTATATATACTGCTAATATTTTATTAAGATATACATGTATAGGTTACATACAAAAATCTAAGGAAAATATTGAATATTAAGAAAAATATAGACGATTACGTCTCAAGTGGATTTCGGTAAGGTAACATACCGTTCGATAAGGCCTATATATGTGTCTACCAAACCTAAAAAAAAGAACTTGTTTATTGTTAGATCTTTATCTTCCGAAGCAAAGTAATTAACACTTTTATTGCAATGGTGTTATGTTTGCAAAGAAAACATTTTTATCACGATATATACGTTATTCTTATTATTGTAAACATGACTATGTTGTATGAAATCCAGATGATCATAATATTGTTTGTCTTAACATGTGCGTCTGAAAGTAGATCTATTATATTTTTCAAGGTTTATTAAGTGAGCAATGTTGTTAGTCAGTCCTTTGGAAAATTGCACGGCATTGGAATTATGAAGATTCTAGGTTTTCTTTATTCCAGTCAGGAACATTTGTTTTGTTTTAATCAGATACAACGATATGTTACAAGTTTATTGACAGGAATGTGTGATATCACGACTGATACAATAAGTACCGATGAACTCTATTGAAACCGACTATATGTACTATCAATAACTAATCTCATTACGGAGTTTTTTTATCCAATCCCCTATGAAGTCATCTCCGCTTACATATATCGGAGTTACTATATTGTAGCATAATCGAATGACCAGCAATCGTATGATCTCGGCATTTTTTAATGTTACACAACAAATCTTCACCTTCAGATTGCAACTAAAGTGCTTGCTTCGGATTGCTCCCACCATATTTATTCATGATATGTCTTGTTTTCATTTTTCCTGGCATTGTGTAATCTACAGTTGAGTTATTAATATAAGAAATAATAATGTACGGAATTGCCAATGAATACTTTTCTAATTTGTCACTTCTTATATTGTCATATTTTCAAAATGAAAACCGTGAAATTTCTTAAATTTGTTTTAATTCTTTTTACCTATACCTCAATCTCGCAATTTCGAAAATAACGTACCAGGCAGGAAAAAACAAAGAAACAAAGAAAGTGTAGATAAAATAAAACTTTTAAAGACCTACTAATTAACAAAAAAACACACAAAGTACCAAGTAAATGACTAGGTATAATATTGTTTTAAAACATTATGAACGTAGTCATTGGCTACCTGACAGATTGTTATCGGCTAAACGTATCAATGTCGTTATGTTTGAACACCATTGTTGCGAACTTTCCCTTTGTTTTTGATCAGACTGCCGAAAACATATCCGCGTGAGAACGCTTAACATAGACTCTTGTGTTGACCACTGCAGTGCATCGCCGGTGCATATAATTGACTAAGGTGTTGAATTCTGCATGTGTAATATTGTTCCATTCATGAATGAGCGCTTGACGAAGTAAGTTGACGTTAGCAGGTGGATTGGGACGACGCCTCACGCCTTAAGGCGATGTACACAATGACGTTGCGTTAAACCGCATCCGACATAAGGACGTCGTCCGTATAAACCGTTCTCCAGCAGAGGATCATGAACAGAAGCCCACTGTTTCGGTTATTATGAAGCCCATATGTGTTAGCAGCAGTAGCACTGGCAGTTTGGAATCGATTGCGCAAATGCGTGTTCATGATTTAGCGGTCTTGATCACACATTGTAACACGCGGACGTCTACCACGTGGCAAGTCGTCGGTGTGTCCTGTCGTACTAAATAGTGGGCGAAGATTTCGTATGGCTAGACTAGAACTGTCTTCTGTCGACATGCAAGCATCGAGCATGCCAATCGCACGTTCGCGTAAATTATTGGGTATTCTTGGCACACTAAAAATGCTACAATGTAAAAAGCGTTATTTCTTTTACAAATTTTAAAGCGTTTTCGTTCACTTGATATCATTGTCAAAAAAAAAAATACCGAATACCACACGGGTCTTGTTGAACAATTCATGCACGTGCAAATCGAGTTTCACGTTGTTGACGATTAACAGTGCAAACATAATCGCTAAAATTCAGGAATCCTGTTAACATAGGTCAAGGCTAATGTTACCTATCTACTTTCTTTACACAATGATTTCTGTAACACAACAAACACTATGTGTAGAAATCGGAAGTTTCTTTTTTTGTTCAGTGTATATGGGTGGAAATAAATTATCTGTATTTCTATCTATACCCGCCTTCATTGATTCGACAGTTTTATTAACTTTGACATAATTTAAAGTAGAAAGATCCGGTACTATTATCAGTTAATATACAACGTATACACTCTTAAATTTAGACACGACATGCGTAAGTATTGTATCAATGAAAGGTTTTATAAATACCGAAGTAATGATTTTATGGATATCTCTGACAGATCATTGGACAATACGTGTTCTGTATTTATTGATTCTATTAACTCGAAATCATTAAAACTTCTACACTTTTGCTTATTTCAATTTGCGACGATCATTTAGTAAAAAATTATTTCTTATTATCAAAGTAAACAATTTTACAACAGAACCGTGTGGATCACATGTCAAGTCCAAGTATATAAGCTATTAAAGCACATTCTACAGAAAATGACTTGCCGTTTTAAACAAATTGTAGTAAAAGTGTTTATGTATTATAGTGTCATCCCTATTTAAAGTGTCAGCCATTTCTGACTTATGAGACACCGACTCTCTGAGCACACTTACTTCACGATTCCTACTATCACTATATACCAGGCACGATTCAGGTATGCAAACGGTAACCGTTATTTAACTGACTGGCGACTTATCAACCCGCCATATCAGAACGGATGGATTTCAACCGGAATTTGAACCTTCGCCCTCCAATGTCTGAACCACTTAGCCACGGGAGATGGTATTATAATTAAATGCCACCACAACCCATTCTAGTTCTAATTCTCGATTTATCTTCTTCTCAACACTTACCGGAAAATGCTCTTTTAGGGAACTTTTTATATTTCGTGTGTCTAAATCATGAATTGTACAAACTATTATTGCACATAATTTTCATGTATGAATTACGCAACAAGACAATGAGGCCGCTATATTTATTTAGACTCAGACGAAACATAAAAATGACCACTGCTGTCTATGCACAGACTCATCAAGCAAGAAAATGACCCGCTGAGCGATTTCAGTATACAGGTATACATTTAAGCACAATAAAAAACTATAAAAATAAAAATATGACAAATCGTATGATCATAATCAATTATTAATAATACTAAATGACACGATAAAGGAATTAATTATTCATTAAATACCAACAAGGGTAGCACAACCACTGTTTTCAATGCATAGGATCATTTATTAGAAGGAGTGAATACTCCTCAGTCTACTTTACGTTAAAATTAAAGTACATAGAATTTAATATGAATGTTTAAGGTTGTATTGTAGTAGGCTAACTATGTAATATATGTTTAGATTTCTGAGAATTGCTGCTTGGACCGTGCATCATTGTCGTTCTATGGACGTATCGTGGGTTGATATCAATTGCAATAATAATCACACGTTCGCCGCTATTCCGGATGCAGTCCCCACATTATTTGTATTTAGTATCTTACGTGGGTCCTTTATCACGCTTGCGAATCAAACTGCAGTATTGAACATTTTAATCCTGTATATGTTTTATTCTACTTTTATACTCCGAATTGTAGGCGGAGATTATTAAATATGCAATGTCCGTAATGATATCATGAAGAAACACCGGGCGGATGTGGAAGTTCATGTTCTTATCGAGATTTCCAAATGAGCGTACATACCTACGCTCTGAACCAAACAAGGGTTTCCCACCTACTGTACCTCAAATTCGTATATATAGCCGTCTAGCAGACCCTTAGTCGTTATACTTCACAAAATCTCATACTGTTCTAGTGTCGTTGAAGCAGAAATAGAAGGAAACTAACAGGCTTTATTGAGAGTTTTTGTTGTAAAACGCACTATTATAAACTTTACAATGGCAATTGGGCAAGAAATATGTAAGTACTGAATGCATTTTTTTCTGGTGCTACGTTTAATATCAGTGTACCGTGTCAGTTTATCGAAGTGATGTATTTAAAAGTCTTTAATTGACTTGTCTTTAAGACAATAATAATGTTTCCCCCAGGTAATTGTTATCAATCTGTCTAATGTAAGTTAATGAAATGGCAACGTATTTCATAAAAAAATCAAGCGAAAAGTATATTTTAACAGTGATATCGAAACTCGTTAGTCAAATAATATTACTATGTACTTGCGAAGTCAATCATCACGACAGAAAGACAGCGAAAACAATATAAACTCCGGGTTTGAGAAGTTATTACTAACCCCTCTCATTCCAAATACGCTAAATATATACGTATGAGTCGAATGAAAATATATATCAAGAGTACGATAAGTCACATGTCGAATTGTCTGCAGCATTTTAAATTCTTCGACTACTTAAATTTGATAGATTAAGGAAAAAAGATTTTTCGCAACCAAATGTTTTCGTAAGGTTATAGTAATTGTGTGTTTTTATAGCATAAAATAAGTCAAGCGCAGAACTAATTCTTTGAAATTAATTGTTCTTGCTTTAAATTTGAATCGTTATTAAACATTCTTTGTGTGATTTATTGTACAATGTATTGCCAACAATTATTTGATTTCAGACATGTTTATCATGTGCTTCATGTTGGCGAGCGTTTGTTTCAAAAAAGCGTTCGGTCGTCCAAAACGCGAAGTGGATTCATCAATTGTGTCAAATGAGTGCGTATTATTGGCTGAGGTAAACAGCAACACAACAAGTGTATCATACAGTGTAGCCATAGAAGACTTAGCAAAAAAAGCCAATGGCTTATATTATGACGCAAACATGGTGAAAAGCTTTGTAAGTAAATGCTTAAACATATGAATTGTCGATTTGTAGATTTATGTTAAATGTTTGACACAGACCCTATATTGTAGAGACAAGTGACCCAGTAACTGTGGTCGGTATCCACACCGAGATTTAAACTCGATATCTATATATGAGTGTATTATTTAGATATCGACTATAAAACAAACAAAAAAACTATTTTCGTAGAAAATCGCTCCGGTTTAAATACTACGAATAGTTTACCCCAGTGAATGGAAAATGTAAATATGATAGTAACGACCGTATGAATGAATGTATAAGGAAATGCGGATATTAAGTATTTCACTCGTACAGTTGTGTTGTGTATTTTTCAGCTTTTGACGGAATATGGTAGCATGTATTTATCAGATCCTGCTGTTACCGGATCTTTTGATTCCACAGAGTTTATGGATAGAATCGGTATGCTTGATATTAAATCACCTGTCGAACAAACGGTAAGATATTTCGTCATGTTATATTTTTCCAAACTAAAATCACAGTATCATTTTATAGATTCCTGATTCATTTCTTGTATAAAGTCATTGTTACATATAGTGTTTGTTTATACGTACACATATGTTTTTAAAAACTTTTTACAAGCTCTTCCTGACTGTATTTCCCCCTCTTGTTTACAAATCATTGTCGGATAGCCAAAGTTCTTGATCTGGTGACTGCATTATTGATACCCCCACCCCATTTTGTTGTTTGACTTGTGGACAAATTATGTCCATCCCCATAATACTCAGTTGTGATTTCTAAACATGAGTTTTTAATATACGCATCATATGTATTAACACTGCCTATCTCGTGTCGCAACAAATACTGTAGTATATTGTCTCTGAAACTAAACCATTATAGCTTCATTCGTGAGAAAATATTTGCGAAAACTCCCCGATTACTAGCCATTCAAAATTTACTTATAAAATAAAGGCATTGTAATTACTCATTTTTTCAAACTTAAATCAACCGTGTAATAAAGCTGTTGATATTATTGAATATTATATCGTTTATCGTTCTGAATGTAATTATATACACTGAGCATACGCACCAAAAATGGAAGCGCGCCTCGTACCATCCGAACAAACTCCTTAGATATATTTGGTTCGCTTAATTCAACGCGTTTCTGGGTGACGTCTGGCGTATTAAATCATGTCGTTAAGGTGAAATACGCATTCCGTCACACTTAGTTTCAAACTCCATATCAATATAAAATATTCCCCACCAAATTTTACCATAAATCTGTTTAACGGATGCGATTTTAAACACACCCATTAATAAATCCTCGAAGATTGATACGATTAGATAAATGTACATAACTAATCATATACCGCTGTGTATACAAATAGCTACTTCTATTGCGCAAAATTTCGCGACTACAGATGTCCATTCATACGTTAAGGTGGAAGTTATTTCTCGCACTAAAACAAATTAAATAAATTTAAATTAAAGATATTGTAATGTCTGAATATGGCGTATTTATTGAATAAAAGTATTTTTTTTATAATTTTATCAATATTGTTATATTTATTTCATTTGTCACCTATTCCTTTACAGATTGAAATATTGTCACTGCATTATAAATTTGTGCACGAACACATCGCCTATGTCAATGCTACTAGAACCCAGGGGAATATTACTGCGCTCTCTCGGGTACTTCTGGGGTATCAAAGTTCTCTACATCGTTGTTTGTGCAGTGTAAGAATTGCACTGATAGCCGCGGGGTATACAGAACAAGTATCTACAAACGTCGTCGTGTTCAATAAGGAATTTGAGACATTATCAGGTACTATTGAATACGAAGTCTTCAGGGCTTATATCGTGATTGGAGATGGCCTGGTCTTATCGTCGAATCTAAAAGAGGCGTATGGAAGAATGCTGGTTTAAGGGTTATTTTATGCAGGTACGGACTTTTGAAAAGAAACCATGGTCTAGTATGAAATCATTTTTGTCATTTCATTTCAATATGTATTTTTTTATTTAATGAACTATTTGTGTTTTCATTGATTTTTGATGTTTTCTGGTAGAAAAAGGGCAGCATTTGTATACATACATATCTGATTGACATTATAGAATCATAAATGTTAGTGTGTTGGTAGTTCGGCCAATTGTGGATAGCGCATATAAACAATTTGTTTAGTTTAACTTATATAAACTTTATTGTTTACTGTTTATTTGTTAATTGTGGGGGCGATTTTCCGGGGTATATCTCTTTGGTCGAAACAAGCATTTCTCCAACATTTAGTAAATCAATCGGGACTTCCCCTTTTATTGGAAGAATGTGATATCCTGTAAGAGGTGAACGGGTCTCTCATTGGTTTCTTTCTCATCAAACATAGGCATGAACACATCATGATTTGAGATATTCTTATAGTTTTATAAGTTTCAAAATACCCTGAGAAATAATTTTTCGAGAATGGCATGTTAATACCTTCATACGGACGTTCTCGAAAACGCTGCATTACAATTTTACTTAAAAGTTACATGGAGCTGCAAACGCGAGTCCGATACGGGTATTTTTTATACTTACGTAGGTCAGGATAGGAACGGGTATTTGTGGTTTTTGAAAACATGTCAAAAAGTGACAAGGCAGTGTTGTAGAGTATATATGTATGAAAGCATTTATCACCGATTTTCTGTTATTTCCGATTATGCATATTTTGACAAACATCGAGACTGTGTACCTTTAAACTTCTTCATAATTTGATTTGCTGACTGAACGAGTGGCCTGAATGACGGTGTAGAAACTGACTTTTAACTCTATATTTAATCATTCCGTTTCAACCCGATATTTTTCCATTTGCTATAAAGTTATTTTTTGTTGTTTTCTAAGTTCCATTTACTTTCATTCGATGTTTAGGGAGTGTTGTCACATTCGCGATCTTCAAACGAATCCAATTTACTTACTATAAGTAGACATTTATCACTTCCTTCGATACGGTAGTCGTGATTCGTATGCGTGAATTTTTTTTAATGTTTAAGTGTTAGTGAGTGATTTTGTGAATGAATTTGATCTTACATATTCGTACTTTTTTTTTTGCACCTGCTCAATATTTACATATTGGTGTTGAACCATCCTGGTTGTGCACACTATTTTATGTACATATCTGTGATTTGTGTGGTTGCTAGTACTATCTGACATTCCATGTGTTTCATACAAAATATTATGTACATATCAGTTATGTGTATACTACAACTCGTTAACTATCTCTTTTTTGCAATTTACACGTCCAAATCTCTTACATATATATCCTATGTTATCGTTTCGCCAAAAATCTTGCTTGTTATGCTACTGAGATTATTTTACGAGGAGGAAATAGTTTTTATGTGTTTTATAATTAGTTTATATATTTTATTTGTGTTATTTACTTGCTTATTTATTCCATGGGTGTTAGGAGAAATATTTAAATGCTACTATCTGGTGAAAACAAATGATATATTATCGATTTATTCGTCTTCACGTAATGTTTACTCTTGAAAGGGATTTATTCATTCAGCTATTATCATACAATTAGTTCATTACATGTAAGGTAGATGATTTTAAATTTAATTGCATTGCAAGGATTGTAACTAAATATGTCTATTACGGACGATCAGTTTGTGAATAGTATTTTTATTATTATTGCTTTCACAATTTTTCACATTCTAACGCTGAAAATATTTAATATATTGGACAATCAGAGTGTTTTATAAGGTAAAGAATTTACATTCAAATTAAATTTACATGTATTTTCGTGTTCAAATGTCTAACATTTATTTATTTATGATATATGTATACTTATATTAGTTATTTTTATTTCACTTAATGAAAGTATTTTACTCTAGCTACGCTATCTATTCTGCAATTCTGTTTATAGAAGTTCGGTTTTACGAGTTGATCTAATTTATGGACAATTTTATACAAGTGTTTCATGGGTTTAGTATATTTGTCTTCCCTCTATTTCGAATATACCGATTCCCTTTCGATCAATTTGGAAGTTTTAGAATATTAGTCATGGGTAATACAATGACTTGTGGTTTTGATGGACACTTGCCAATGTATTGACCCGCTGTTATCTTAGTGACCTATCAGAACGTTAAGATATCCTTAATAGACTTATAAATATTCATAACTTATGTAAAAATGAGATAAAATTCGGTGTAGGCCAAGTTTTGACCTGATTACTTATTTCCATTATCGATAACTTGGATGTTAATAAAATACCTTTAATAAGTTGCTATCATAAGTGTCTAATATATATTTTTGTGATGGTTATAGTTATTTATTCAGTGCGATCTCACTAGAGTAGTCGTCTCTTGAGCAACAACATCGCATTAACAACACTATTACTTTTTAGTGCAGTCAGAATTGAAATCAATTTAATATGTCTAGAACAACACCGTTTCAAACACTATCTGATTGTACGTCTAACAAAATGATTTGCACCTTATACCTTTTTATCATGCATATTTGTTTTACATTAGAAGTGATCAATTTTACGGTATTTTACAGTATTCTTGTGCATTGTTTGCTCCATACTTTACATTTTGTGTTATTTGTTAAATATTTATTTTATGTTGCTTTTTACTAATGGCAAATGTATATTTATAACGGTATCGTTTCATGTTGATTGGTAGATGGTTCTTATTTATTTGCATGAATGTTGGATGATTATTGTATATTATTTATTTGCATGAATGTTGGAAGATTATTGTTTGTTATTTATTTGCATGAAAGTTTAGATGATCATTGTATGCTATTTATTTGCATGAATGTTGTATGGTTATTGTATGTTTTTCATTTGCATGAATGTTGAAAGATTATTGTTTGTAATTTATTTGAATGAACGTTTAGATGATCATTGTATGTTATTTATTTGCATGAATGTTGGATGATTATTGTATGTTATTTATTTGCATGAAAGTTTTGATGATCATTGTATGTTATTTATTTGCATGAACGTTTGGATGATTATTGTTTGTTATTGATTTGCATGAAAGTTTGGATGATCATTGTTTGTTATTTATTTGCACGAAAATTTAAAAAAATGTCACCTGTTTTTTTTGTGTTCGACCGCTTCGTCAATAAAGATGGAAATAGTACTCATAGTGTTTAATTGGTTTTATTTACTTTATCTTCCTGTAATCAAACGTTACAAAACATGTTGCAGTTACAACACTTTTCAATAACATACATACATACATTTATTGGCTTAAAACATATATATATATATACTCTTTATTTCCCGATCATTTGTCAGTATGTACTGTAAGCATTACATTTGTGGGATGTATTAAACTGGTATTTGCACCATAACCATGACTTAATCAAATGATTGGAAATTATTACAATCATTAAAAGGAAGACTGGATTCAACTAATTGAAATACTAATCAGACACATTGACCTTTGCTTTATTGTTTTACGATTTAATATATAACTTCAATTTGAAGATCGATGTTACTGAGGGACCTCGACCATGAACATTGGGAAATGCTAGCCGCTCATAGTTTCTATTTTCTGCTCCACATTATCTAGACGTTAGTCTTTGAGATGTTTTCTCTACCCAAAAACTGAACTTCAACGTTGGCTGGACGTCGGTATAACAACAAAAGCGCCCTTGGTTCTGTCATCTTTCAGTGTCTGCATCGTATATCTGTTTAACACTATAAAGACGTATTTAGAGAGATGATCTCAATATTGCAAAATTGTTGCAGTGCTTGGAGACAACTGCTATGAATTATGTCAATACACATTAGTTAAAATATATAAATACAACAAAGGCCTTGTTTCGATGTTTTTTTTTTAATTTCCCATTGTATATTGTGCAAAGGAATCTAGTCCTGACTGATCACAGTGTGTCATTGAATTTCAAAGCCGACATCACTGAATTTATAAAAAGGCGTCATTTCCACACGATTGCTGGGAGCCGGATTTGACACACTTGTTGATAATTTCTAAGACTTGCAAAGCTTGTTTTCAATTTTCCTAGGTGTCTGCCAAACATCCACGTATTTTTCTATCAGACAGAACTTAGACTCCCACGTCACTTTATTTAGTGACGTTTACCTTATGCTCATACGATAGTGTTTCTAACCGTAACAAAGTCTTTATATAGCACATGATCGACGAACCTGTCCACGTTCGTACGAGCTGTAGAACGAATGACCCGCGACTATTAACAACATGCGTCCCGAGGAAGGAACTCCAAACAACCGCATACTCAAAAAAGAAAAGCGCTCCATTTTGATGTACACCACTCTTCGTACATCGAACTGAGAATATAAAGATATATCCCAAAGACGCATATATATTTGAATACTTATGTAGCATTCAGTATGGTTAAGGATTACCTAATAAAACATGAAACCAACACCCAAATAAGTTCATTTAGACGTAAATTCGATAAACGAATTTCAATTAGATATTTCACATGAAGCAAAGACTATAAAGTTAAAATTTACTTAAAACCCCATGCACACCTAAATTAACATGAACACAGAAAGCCGCGTATCGTATGTTGCAAATAAGTCTTTCATATTAAAGCAATGTAATCTATAAATATACAGCGCTACACTATAGATACACAATCAGTGTACAATACATGCATGTAGTTTAAACTGACACATTATCTATACAGTAAAATACAAGATATATACACAAGACATGTCTTCAAACTGACAAAGTATCTATAAACACCTAACAACATTATATATAAAAGGAATGTCCTTACACTGAGACTATATCTATAAACAACGAAATACATTATATATAAGGAATGTCCTTACACTTAGGCTAAGTCTATAAACAACGAAATTCATTATATATAAGGAATGTCCTTACACTGAGGCTAAGTCTATAAACAGCGAAATTCATTATATATAAGGAATGTACTTACACTGAGGCTATGTCTATAAACAGCGAAATACATTATATATAAGGAATGTCCTTACACTGAGGCTAAGTCTATAAACAGCGAAATACATTATATATAAGGAATGTCCTTACACTGAGGCTAAGTCTATAAACAACGAAATGCATTATATATAAGGAATGTCCTTACACTGAGGCTAAGTCTATAAACAGCGAAATACATTTTATATAAGGAATGTCCTTACACTAAGGCTATGTCTATAAATTGGCTGTATTATGTGATGAAAATTAGTAGAAACATTACAGACATATTGGACTTTCAGTGTGTGAAATCTATTTGATATATTCATATATAATTGCAATACATGTATCCTAAATATGTTATCGGAGTACTTATAACTTTTGTTTAGTGTATATAAGGAATGAGACTATGTCTATAAACAGCAAAATACATTATATATATATAAGGAATATCCTTACATTTAGGCTTTGTTTATAAACAGAGAAAAACTGGTCTTAATATTTAAGTGGTCTTAATATTAAGGTTAAATAATGAGCAAAACAGTCATAATATTGAAGTGGTCGTAATAATAAGAATGAAAAGACAACAACACAATGAAAATGGATGATAATTATGTTCTTAATTTTAAGTTGGTCTTATTTTTGAGGTGGTTTTGAAGTGAGGTTTTACTGTATATATATGAAGCATATCCTTATACTGAGACGATGTCTATAAACAGCGAAATACATTATATATATATACGGCATGTCCTTACAATACAACAATGTATATTAACAGCGAAATCGATCATATATATGAGGAATGTCCTTACACTGAGACTATGTCTATAAATGGCGAAATATATCATATATATAATATGATGTTGTCTGATTTAGAAATGCACCCAGAATGTAACAGTTGGGTAAAATCGGTGCTTAAAGGTGTTTATACTTGTGTTACGTAGATTAGAAATCGAATCTGGACGATGATACAAACCAGCAAAAATGCCACTTCAAGATAGAAAATGCCAGTTATGCAATGTAATCGAAGATGAATTTCATTTTTTGTTTGACTGTCCATTTTACCATGAAATCCGTAAACAATATATAAAACAGTATTACAGATAAAAATGCCATATATCAAAATTTGTTGAATTATTAAGCTCAGAAAATAAGAATATTGTTAAAAATCTGTCATTGTTTATCAATAAAGCTTTTAACCTAAGGCAGCAGTTGTAGTAGTAATAATAATTCAATTGTAATTTCGCCTCACTATTCTATTATTTTTCACATTGTATCAATGAAAATGTAATAAGTACTATGTTAAGATTTATATTTTGTCAATCATACTATTGCATGTCAAATGATTATTGACCCATGTATAATATTTCGTTATTTTGTAAATATATTTGCATTGTTTTCGTGAAAGAATTGGCAGTATCTATAATCTGTATAATGATTGTCCTTACACTGAGACCATGTCTATAAACAGCGAAAAAGATGATATATAACACGTCCAGTGTCTGTTTTATCACCAAATTGGTGAAGGTACTTGCGTGGCAACGTGCTTAATCAGTCGTTTGTTTAACTTGTCCCAAGCCTGTTGCTTAATCTGTGTGACCTCACAATCACCATATTAAAGTTAAGTTAATGGTTTGCGTGGGAACTACTGTGTTGCCCAGTCAGAAAACCAATGCCTATCGTGTTTTGTGTTGCACGTTACATAACTTATCGCCTCACACGTTATTAACAGAAATATCTGTTCCATTGTTGCCACTTTTTAACAGTTCATAATTTCGGTACAATGATGTGAAGATTCGAGTTATATCTTTCAATACAAGATAATCCCTGGTATGTAACCCCGCGTATGTAGTACTACTGCTGAAACGTGGATTCATGACCTCACGTCTGACGTTCGGAACTGAACCTCCCTTTGCAGCAATCGAAATTTTTAACGTGCACATAAATTCGTACAGTTTGGATTCTATTGTTGTAAACTTGGTTGAATAACTGGGTGAGAATGGGAAATTGTCTTCGTCGTTCCGCATCTGACCAACATGCACCGCGGCAATGGCTGATTTACGATAGCTATCAATCAGAATATCCACGAACTGAAATATTCAAATAGATTCCCTGATAAAGTGCAAGAAAACGGCATATACACGTTTATAGCAAACACGTAACCAATCTTACGTAGTGTATTCAACACGCAGTGTGTTTCGTGGCAACATGGTACACATCCCAGATAAGAACGCGAATGACTCAGTGTGACAAGCTGGCAATTGTATTTTGCACAAATAAAATACTTCGTGATTTAAACCTCCCACGCTCACATTTCTTTTATTTCGCTGCCGCCACTTTCACACGTAGTGCGTGGTTCTTAAGGCATCGGAATAAGCGAGAATGGAGAATTAATATTTGTGAAAATGATAGTTTTAAAAAAGCTCGACTAAAATACGGAGATGTGTGATTGAAATGCGGTTTGGAGTGAATTTTCTACGAACAGAGAATGCCATTATGCGTCACTAAGCACACGTGAAAATATCACATTCATTTCTTATACGTACAAGATTCATGACGGAGTTCGTCGCAATCAAAAGCATATGTATAGAACAAGGTGTATTTCGGAAATAAATGAGAAATTATTGTCTTTCATCTTTCAAAAAATGTTCATTTCAGTGAGCAAAAATATTTTCGTCAATAAAAATGTCAATCCTTACCAAATATGTAACACATTTTTACAGGTTAAATTACATAATAGTATGCAATGCTGCTTTAGAGATTAAATTCCATCCTAACGGAAGTGTATTTAAGATAGATAATTATTGAGGCTTCAGTATAAGGAAACGTAAAGAGATCTTTATTTCCTTGTTAAGTTAAACCCAGACAAAGCGGACGTAAGTCTAGTCAAGAGGATACACATCTTCAAGAACATATTAAACTGGAAATTGCACTCAAAAAAAGAAAGTAAAAGTTGGAAGACGTATTTAAAAGCGTGTAAATTGAAAAGAAACGTTTATATCTCTTAAACAAGACCCTTTTCAGCTTCTTGGCTTAATGTTTATGAATGTACATGCATATATGTTCATGTCTCCTAGTGCTTTTAGGTTTGGCTGTGCGGTTCTCTTCTCTTGGCCTTTCGATAAAGAGTACGTAACCTTAACCTGAATTTCGGTAAATTTACCGAAATCCAATTTTATTACCAAAATCCACTACTAATACAACATTTCCACTATATATACTGCTAATATTTTGTTATAATATAGACGATTAAGTCTCTAGTGGATTTTGGTAAGGTAACATATATCTAAGTCACAATTAAAGCGGTGGCCAGGCGGCGTATGCGATGTCTAGGCATCAGTCGAAAAATCGCGCGCATCAGTCACATTTAAAGCGATCGGCCAACCTTCCAGAAAATGGGGTAGAATTCTTGGCCCGTTTATCGACCGTTGTCGGAATGGCACTCGTCCGATGTCCTTTCTATGTCCCAGCGATATCCCTGCGAGTCCCAGTTGGTTTTCACCCAGACGCCGGTCGGGTCCCGGGCGGCGTCTGATCGGCGTCTCGGCGGCGTCTGACCGATATGGATTGTCTGGGTTGTCCAAAATTTGACCCGGCGCACGCCCAATGTGTGCGATGCCCTGCCGGACTTCGGCCAGAAATCGACCGATTTATTGGCGATTAGTTTGCGATGCGAATCGCCGCACCAGGTTTTAAGTCCGAGTTAAAAGAATCTCGATACCCGTCCACTTCCTAAAAATGACCCGGCAACCGTGGGGCCCCGGCCGAAAATGCCTAAAAATCCGTCGCAAACTACTCGCAAACACATCGCAAGCTAATTGTGACTGGGGTAATACCGCTCGATAAGGCCTATATATATATGTGTCTACCAAACCTAAAAACATTAACTTGTTTATTGTTAGATCTTTTGTCTTCCGAAGCGAAGTAATGAACACTTTGCAATGATGTCACGATAGAGGCGTTATCCTTATTATTGTAAACATGTACGAAAGCCAGACGAATGTAATATTGTTTGCCTTTACAAGTGCGTCTGAATGTAGATCAATTGTATATTTCAAGATTTATTTAGTGAGTAATGTTGTTAGTCAGTCCTGGGACATTGCGCGGCATTAGAATTAAGAAGAGTACAGTGTTTATATATTCCAGTCAGGACCATTTGTATTGTTTTAATCAGATGAAAACGATATGTAACAAGTTTATTAAAAGGAATGTGTGATTTCACGACTGAAACAATAAGTACCGATGATCTATATTGAAACAGACTATACTGTCTATGACTAATCTCACTGCAGAGTTTTGTATCCAATCTCCTACGAAGTCAGCTCCCCTTACACGTATCGGAGTTACTATATTGTAGCATAATCGAGTGACCAACAATCGTAACATCTCGGCAATGTTTTATGTAACACAACAAATATTAACCTTCAGATTGCAGCCAAAGTACTTCTTAGGATTGCTCCGACCAACTTTTTTCAAGATAATGCCTGTTTCGAGGACAACATTTGATTAGTCAAATGTGTAGGTAAATATCTGTTTTATACAGCAACGCCGATTAAAACTAAAACAATGTTATATTAATACGATAACGTCAATAGCTGCGTCAATTGTTCATTAAATCAAAATCCAATTTCCATAAAAACAAATAGCTCAACATGTAAACTATCTATTTTTATTGAAACACATGAATGCTACACTAATATTACAATGTCAATGTTTTCTTATTATTTATATCAATCAGTAAAATTGGAATTCATTAGAATATTATTAGATCTCAATACTCATTTTAAATCTGGCTGTTTCCATCAGTGCCGAGTCGGATTCTGAAGATGCAATAGTATTGGTTGCAGTACGTAATAGTCAGATTATATAATCATTGATAACGGAGTTCTATGTTTATTTTAGTGACTTAAATGTTACATTGCCATTTTATACGAAACTTGCATTAATATTTGTACATTCGACTCTTCCCGGTAGCGCCATTGACCGATTTTTCGTGTTCCTCAAACATGACTTTATTTCACTATTTACTACAGCTGGTATAAGTGCTGTATATATTGATTATATTAACAGGTGTTCGTGCAATAACTCAAAACCTTAAAAAATATATTTCAATTTGCAACGAATACAAATTATGTCCTGTTGTCATAGTACACCATTTTACAACAGAACCGTGTGGATCACATGTCCAGTCCCAGTATATAAACTATTAAAGCACATTCTACATAATCTTATCGTTTCAATTCAATTATAGTTAAAGTGTTTATTTATTACAGTGTCATCCCTATTTAAAGTGTCAGCTATTTCTGACTTGTATGGCATATACTTTCTGATAACAAGTACTTTACGATTCCTACTATCCTCGAATGCCAGACACGAGACAGGTAGCCATACGGTTACTGTTATTTAACTGGCTAGCGGCTCACCAACCGGCCGTATCAGAACAGATCTCAACCGGAATTTGAACCTTCGACCACCAATGCCTCAACCACTTGGCCACGGGATACGGTATTATAATTAAATGCCATCACGACCCATATTTTCATCACAACACAAAACTGCTCTTTTATAGAACTGTTATTGGTATTTAAATTTCATTCGACAAAAGACAAAGCATTGTATAATAAAACTCGTTACCTCGGTTTCTTGGACCAACATAGCAACAGCTGCCTCGGGAATAACAGTATTACCATCTAATAGTTCGAGAAGATGTACGCTTTGTATCCGTTCGTTAGCCTAGAAGAAAAATAGAATTGATCGAACAAAACTCTACAATTCAGCGAAATACCTGTAGCTCAGATTTCTGACTTGTTTCTCGGACTTACTTATCAACGTAAAAAAGTTTTAAAAACTGCTGTAACATACAATTGCATTTAATGAACGATGGTCAATCATGTTAAGTATTAAAGTAAATGACTGAACGTTCTTTCGGATAGAGGTTGGGCTTTCGCTTCCTACGACACTTCATAATATATTATAATGGTATGTAACACATATTACAGCATTATTGCAATAGCTCAAAGCAAAACTCCTAGCGTGTTTGACATAATCATATATCCGATACGTATCGACATTTGTTGAGTCGTAGGAAATATGTCAAGTAATTGTTACTATTAGCAATTGTACCTTCAGTTTAAAATTACATGTACACGTAACTGGATTAATCTCGATTGTGCAGCATGTTTTCTCAACTAATATTAATCAACAGTAAATGGTGTTTATCTTGGGATACTCTAAATAAATTCTAAATAGCAAAATATGCAAACGAGCAAAAGCACATAATGAAATAATTAGTTATATCACTACACAACTTGAAAATGTACCTGGCCATCTTATTTACAAAACAAACACCACACGAATCACAAGTGGTACTACTGTTGTTTTCTGACGTTAGTAAATGACATTTTATATGCTGCGACCGTACTTACAAATAGATCTCTTAGTTCAATCGCCAAGTCTTTGATAATGTTCGCTTTTATCCCTAGTTTGTGAGCAATTAACTGGTCCGATTCTGTTTCAGAACGTGTACCGTGTAAGGATAGTTGTTGACTAGTATTGAGTGATCCATGGCAGGGTTCTAACAAGCGAAGCAATGGAGATGCGCTGACCAGTGTAACTCTACACGCGTATGGGCTTACTGAAACAAAACAAAAAAAGTTTACATCGGTTGTGCAACAAGTTATAATAACTCGATGACTGTGTACTGGGTAACTAAACAGTGCTCGTGCATAATGCAGAGATTGTAAGGTTAAAGGTTGAATGTCGCCTATGGCAGGAATCGAAACCACGGCCAGGAGTCTAACTCTCTATCTATAGATAGCTATTCCTCCTGAAAAAGTCCAGTAAAGCCTTTACAATTCAAGTAAATGTATACAACTCAAAATAAGGCATACTTCCTTACGCATGAACAGAATTTTATGCATATGGTGTTCTCCATTCTCAGCGAGGCCGTGGTATGAACAAGCATGATGATTAATAGATTTTGAATAATTCAAACAAAACTGAGGCTGTTCAAAAACCAAGGACTTATTTCTGTGGCGAAGGCATTGTGCAATAGTAAGCTATGTCGCTTGACAAGCTGTATGTTGTCACAACGCCTACATGTCAAACTAACACATGCAAATTGCTGTTTAATCAGTTTACATGAAAGGTGCGCGTCCTCCTGCTTGCCCGGGAATTACGATATTGACAGAGAAAAGCAGCACGAATGTAACAACACGACGACCATCCTCACTTTCAGTATAATGCATCCAATTCTAATGCGAGTCACCTCTAGTCCAATCGTTAGAAAGCTGGCTGCACAATCGGCGGGCCCGTAAAATATTTCATTGTTTCATTGGCAAACAAATTCCTATGTTAATGTGACAAATGTCGAAAAGGAATGTGGTGCATCAGAAGTTATATATAGACGTGCTAGTAAATCTGATATACTTGCTAGCACCAAGGTGTGGAAAATGCTTACAACTTTAATTGTAGTATGTAATGAAATTACAAATCAGAAAGAGCCAACACAAGTAGTTGAACTGCAAGTTGAAAGACTAACATAGTTAGTGAATAGAAGCACAGTAAGCAACACAAAACGGACTCAATAATGAAGACATTGACATTGAAGAGCACAGAAAACCAACTGCTCGAATAAGCGATGGTTAGGGAGTCGGGAAGTGTGGTATAAGAGGAAGGAGAACTGTTAGCAAAATTACCACATTGAAGTGCGAGTCCAGATCGCGAAGTACGGTACATGTAACTATCAAACTTAATAACAGAGAGAAGATCAGTGCCTCTCCACACAGACCTCCGGAAAAACAACCATCCATAAAACAAAGGGCATTTTAGGAGGCTCAATGGTACACACGTAAGGGAACAGGGGCACAAGGAATGACCTGGCTGACCATAAGGAATAACTAGGATTATCAAAGAGGACAAACAGGGGGACTTTAATGGATGGAATACATCACAGGACAATTCAACAATAGGCCGAAAGTGGGGAGAAATTAACAAGGACACTATATAAAGTAAAATAATTGCTCTGGGGAAATGGAAATTTAACAAATATTCTGCATAAGGCCCGAATAGGGCAACATTAGCAACAATTCATTTTACATACATTGAATACAGAACCAAATTTCCAACGCAACATAGGCCTTTATATTCAATATTTCATTTGTTTTTTTCACACCTTTTCATCATATTTCATAAGTAACAATACCATGATGTTTTCAACAATATTTAATCAAACTTTTTGTTTGAAAAACATCGTCTCTATGAAATTTCAGTATTTAAAAACGTTAGGGGTCCTAAATTGAAATGACAAACACTAGCATCTGGTGTGACTTCCCCTTGCATCGATTACTGCCAGACATCTGCGACGCATAGAGCGGATGTAGCGCGTTATAGAGTTCATAGGAATGTTGTGCCACTCTTCAGTGAGGGCACGGGTCAGTTCTGGTAAAGTTCTAGGCGCTCGCTGCCGACGACGGACACGGCGATCAAGCTCATCCCAGATGTACTCGATTGGGGACAGATCCGTGGAAAGTGCTGGCCACTGAATTACGTTTACATTGTTGACTTGCATGAACTGCATTGTTGCGTGTGCCGTATGGGGTCTAGCATTGTCCTGCTGAAAAATAACCGGACCAGGGCGAGCCTGAATATACAGCAGCAGAATGGGGGCGATAATCTCGTTTTGATACCTTTGAGAGTTCGGAGTAGGTTCACTTACCACCAAAATCGGCCCTGTGTCAAATTCTTTTGAAAACGTCATTGTAATAAGACAATCCACTAAATATTACAAAACTACATTTTTTAAGCTTTATTATCAAAACTGTTACCATGGCAACAGAAATAATTTTTTATAAAAATATGAAAAAACACATTTTTTTCAAAATACATTTAACATAACTATTTCCAATTGCATAAAATGTTTATAAAAATTGAAATAGTCAATTTTTACAATTGTTCTGTTTTGGTTGTCATGGTAACAATTTTGAAATATTTGAAAAGAACATTTTTGAGTCCAACTTGAAAAGCAACTTAACAATTGATCAGTTTAAAAGTAATGATCTTCAAAATAAATGACAACACTTTCTTCTGTAACAATATTTATTTTTTGTTTCCTTGGACCGGCACTTCATGCATTTTAGTGGCTACACAATATAATACACTTTTTATCATCTGATTTTTTCTAAATCAATCAAATCTTTCACCTGAGTGTATTTATAAATAATCATCATGACTGTATAACATTTTAATAAAATTGAAAATAAAAACTGTTGCTATGGTAACACAATTTTTAGAAAAATAAAATGTGCAAAAATTGCTATTTGAAACTATATTTTTGAGGACTTAAAGTAACTGGAATGCATTTGGTTGACTTGAACTAATGTATTCAAGTTGTATTGCCATCTGAATATCTTGAATCCATAGCAACAGTAACATTGAATATATAAAATATTGTATTGCAATTTATGTCGGTAAATAGCTATCTATAGCTAGTGTTATGTTTTTGTACACTATCTGACAATAAATAAAGTTTGACTTATTTTATATATTTTATATAATATCATGTATCCACTATTTGTAATATTTATCTTTATTTGTTGTCAAAGCTATAAAATTATTTATAGAAATAATATAAAAGGCATATATTCATTATTTCCGTAATTTAGTAGCAAGTTCAGGAAAAAATTGAACTACTGTTGAAGTTATTTATATTATAGAGACAGAGAAACCTAATGTAAGCCCGGTGAACCAAGATGGGTGTGGAGGCATTGTCTATGTATATGGCATTCCCTGTAACAACTTAATCTCACTTAGATACATGTATACTTACTATATCTATACATTAAAGTTATGATTTGTGAGAGTGGCCTTTCCAGCTCTGCATCTTTCCACTGTTTTGTTTGTTTATTTCAATATTGATAGCATGGTAACAATAACAACATAACAATACAGTATTAAAATTTAACAGCAAGGTTAAAAGATAATAAGTGTCATGAAGTATGCATAAGTAATGAACCATGTCAGTTACATCAATATCAGGGATAACACAAAAAAGGGAAGAAATCCCTTATTTCCATTGTTAATGTTACCAATTTCATAAATTTCAATTTTAACTGCTTTTCAGAATAGGTTGTAAATATTAGTAGTCATATAACAATATTTATTCAATACAGATAAGAAAATAGATTGTTTACATTTACTGTAAAGAAATGACAGGATATTTTTGATTTCAGTGGACTTATTGAAACCACAACAATTGACTGTTAACTACAGTATATTTCAACAAAATCATCTCACTATAACATTAAACTGTACATGGACAATATAAATGATAATAAGGAAAGTAGCTAAAACTGTCCTACTCCTCAATAATGCTATCCTCTGAATCTAAAGGAGTCCACAGTGTCAGGGATTACAGAAGCATCTTGTAGATACTGACCCCAGTCCTTAACACCAAATGTATTTGATGTTGACTACATTGACATGCCTAAATACCACAGTATTGCAGCCACATGAGAACAAGTTCCAACTGTCACATTATACACATGGGTACAATTTTAACAAAATGTACTAACAAACAGAAGTCATCAGTATGCATGACTATATATAAACCAAATAAACTAACAATTTTAAATGAAGAAAGAACATTGATTCATTATAACAATAGTTTAATTCAACAAAAGTAGTTTTGATTGCCTAATTATTAATAGTTGATAGTCACTTCATATGACATTGGTTCTATTTAATAAATATGTCAACATAACTATCTCGACATGGTATACAAATCATTGAAGTTTTCAGTAAAAGATAATACCTAAGAATTAATAACACTAATAATAATATCACTTTATGTGATTTTACTCTGTATTGAAATATTAACAATAATACATTGATATTTTATGTAACTTACAAAACTTTATGGAATATATATTTATTACTTTGTGAACAAATCAATATACATGTAATTGTTATTCGACGGAAATAGAACTATGTGTTCATTTAACCTTAACAACAGCGGTGGTAGATATTAGACGATTCGGCTTCATACATGTAACGGCTTACGGTTCCAAACAGCTTGGAGGTCTAACATCAAACACAATTGTCATATCATTGAGGTGGTCTTAATTCGCAGGTGGTTTAAGGTGTGATTTTATTGTACCATTCTGTTGTTTTGATATTCATACCTGACTGTGTATGAGTAAATCTATAAAATATCTCAAAACACCAAACACATTATTATAGCCAAAAACTAATTAGAATATATTAACTGATATTTATATCTAATTCAAAGTGTTAACTAATACTGAAAATAGTCAATTTTGTTTGAATCTGAAATATTGATGAAAAGTTCAGAAAATAATTATACAATGCACACATAAGGATTATTATATTACCTGTACATTTATAATAATACCAGTCGGTATTTTCAAACCACTGTGATGCATGTCATGTTTTAAGAATTGTTTAAATCAAGCTGAAATAAAAAATGTAAGTTATAATTTAATCAATATCTACTGTGAAAAATTTAATAAAAATAATAGTCAGATTAAAAAAATAAATCCCTTTGAAAAACAAACCCGTTTTGACCAGATTCGGATACGTACAAAATAATCGGATATTGCATCTTTTGCCACTTCGTGTGGATGCTATTTAAGTTTTTGACTTAATCGATAGGTCGCATAAGATTCAAAATGATCCTAGTGTTCTTTACATCATGGTTGGCATTATTTTGTTTGATAGATAAAGAAAACTCACGACATATGATTACATATGACAGTAGAGGTCTACATTGTTGAAAGTTGACATTCCATTTCAATTTGTCTTCATTGTACCATAATCTCCCACATGCGACACCATGAAACTTTTACCAAGCATGAGTAACATGATGAACAACATACACGCAAATATCTATGTGTCGCATGTGGGAGATCATATATAAAAAATCGGATTTACATGGCTTAAATGTCACATGTCAAGTTGTTTCGTATGGTGGGGTAAGTTCAATTAGTCTTTGTTTTGCTTCTGTATGAACTTTTCCACAAAGATGATATATATTAAGAAACCCAAAGGGTCAATGTTTGCATAATGTGCCATAACTTTGCGATGCAAATTGTTTTCACATTCACAACAAGCGATGTTTTTACACAATTACGGTTTGTTTAAGTCAATGACAGGTCACCTAAATTCAATAATATTGGACTCGCGCGCATTGTTATCAAGCTAATATTTTTAGAATCATTGTAAAGGTACATGAGGAAGATGTTTGTTAAAAAAATCGATATGAAATAGTTTACTTTTATCAATAAAATATGATAAACAGACGAGATCACGTAGACCCATGGCCTCTCCGTTACCATAGCAACCGAAGAATGAAAAACACAAAAGCAATTCAATTCATGTCTACTTTATTCTTAGGTAAAAAAAACAAGATAACATGTCAAGAGAGCAAAAATTATTTGTCATTTGCAGTGTTTCCGTTGCTATGGCAACTATATACTTCGTAAAAGATTTCAAAACACACTTTTGTATCTGCAATTTGTAAATAATCGTTCTGCGTGAATTCAATAACATTCTGACACAGGGCCAATTTGGGTGGTAAGTGAACCTACTCCTTGCCATCAAATACAATCAACGGCGTTTTGCTGTGGCGACTTATTCCGCCCCATACCATAACGGAACCTCCGCGGAATGTATCCACCTCTGTAACGCAGACATTAGTGAATCTCTCATCCCTCCGTCTGTACACACGCGTACGACCATCGGCCTTATGTAGGGTAAATCGAGACTCGTCTGTGAATAGTACCTGTCTCCAGTGAATGTTCTCCCATCGCTGATGGGCCCTACACCACTGTAGACGGGCTTGGCGATGCCTTGTCGTTAAAACAGACCCTTTGTATGGTCGCCTCGCCCGTATGCCACGCTCTCGGAGACTGTTGATGACAGTCTGCGATGATATTTGTCTACCGTGGATGCACCGTGTTGCTTCTGCAGTTTTTGTAGCAGGACGCGATTTTGTGCCATCACGTAAATGCTGCAGGCGGATAGCGTTATCCTGTTGCGGTGTTGTAACACGACGTTTGCTCTGTCGGTGCCGGTCAGAAACTTGACCTGAAACGAAAAAATGGAAATGAATAAACACTCTAGAGCAATGTTAACTTATGTGCATGCATACTCACTCAATACTTCATTCAACGAATCAACAGATCAATGAGAATAAATCAAATTCATTTTCAACAGTATTATTTTTCAATTTTGTAATGTACAATTAAATAACGTTAGAATGATAAAACTTAATTTGACGCCTTTATATAATTGATAAGGTTTATAAAAAGGCTGTAAAACTTGGCATACCTGTCTGCTGAATGTTTTGCCACAATCTGTTAACAGTGGATCTGGCACATCGAAGCGTATTGACGACATGAGTTTGCGAACGCCCGGCTTGCAATAACCGATCGCTCGCCATCTCGTTCCATCATCGACTCTGGGCATATTGGTAAGAATTTATAAATCAGACTTTTTTTAGCAAGCGTGCCTATAACTTACGAAAGACGGAGACAACTTAGTTTACCGACTTACTGTGCCACTTCCGCGTGCGTTGGACAAATCCCACTTTGCACGTACACGCCCGTGCCAGCATCCGGTAGTCCGCATTATAGTGAAAGGTGCGAGTTTTAATCAATACCAGGGTAAACATTTACTGTACCAAATATCAATCAAATATTTTGACCCGTTCTATCTATTTTAAATAAAACTTGTGTTGCGTTGGAAATTTGGTTCAGTATATTTAAATATCGGGCCAATATCTCTCCTAGTATGCCAATATCGCCGTTAGGCACACCAACACCGTATGATAACCTTTTTATTGTATGTGTTCGACTCACGTGAAGAGTTGCGTAATGTTAAAGAAAACAAGGCAATAGTATACAAAGTTAACAAGTTGAATAATGTATTAGAAATAATTGAACATTTTAGAAATGATTTAGAATCAACTTGTCTATATATATACGTCTAAAATTGTAACTTGAAATTCTTAAAAGTCTATCGCACTGATTTTGACAAATTTTAAATACAAACTTTGACGTTTTAATCCTAACAGGCGCATCAATTATGGATTAATTTAAAATGAGTTTGATATGTTATAAAAATCTTAAATGCATAGATAAACACATGTTAAGATGTCGATTTAAAATTTGGCGATCTTTCAATTCGAGTTACATGAGAACTTATAGAGAAAATTTAAGAAAATATACTTGTTCAGTTTTTAATTTCATAGACGACAATAATTAAAGGTATTAAAGTTAATCCGTAATTATCAATGCCTCGGGCTTATAAGAACGATGGTCAAAGTTTCAAGGTTCATTAAACAAGGATAATTAGCGCATAGTGCTGCAGTAAGGTATTTACCCCCAAGCAAAATGATAAATGGAAATGTTAAAATAATAAAATGTATTACCATTTTTAACACTATTTTAAACAAAATTAAGTATCATTTTCCGCTACTATAATCTATTTGTAAAAAAATTAAAAGTGAAAAACTGGAGGTTGTCAATTATAAGCAACATCATTATTATAATTTTAATATCTATGTAAATGGCCAAAGGATTTTAAAATTCGTTTAAAAATCAAAATTTCTTATGTATATATATCCCGTTAAAACCACTAGAACTTAAAACACGGTAGGCCTAATACTATTGATATCCGGTGTTTATGACTCTGGGGTTTTATGACCCTCATTAATGACTTACGATTTGCGTCGGTGATCTTCGGAAATTGCCGAAAGATACGTAACAGTAGCGATCGATTGCTTCCATTATCGGGTATTATGTGAGAAGACGGATTGTTGGATATGGAGATTCGGCACTTCCGGAAGTATGCCAAATATCCGATATTCGGCACACCAGGTCACATGATCATAGATATTGTCCTCACGTTGTACATATACGTTTATGTACAGTGCAAATTTGTTACTATATTTAGTAACACATGCAATAAATACATGTACATTCATATACGCAGTAGCAACAATACAATCGCAAAATAGAAATTAGCAAGGCATATTCACATAATAGTTCATAATAAGAACATAACATATAATTATAAGTATTTAACATTGTGTTCCATTTAAAAAATATACACATTTAATGACGAAGGACAAAAAAATCATAACTATCTAGAATTGAAAAGAACATAATTATTTATAATGTGTAGTATTGAAGTAAAATAGTCAGTCATTGTTTAATAATTTAAAATGGTTCATTATGACAGAATAATGCAATATTAGTCAAATAATTTTCACTCTTTTGTACTTCCTATTTTTAAAAGTTCAATTAAATTCATTGTATTTGGTCGAATGTAATAATACTGTTTGATATATTTAGTTCTAAAGAATGTAAAAGTTTGGCGAAGAAGTACGAAATGAAATTCATCGCCTACATCGTTAAAATACGGACATTTTCTATCACGTGGGGGTATGTTTTGCCGACTGCCCTTTTCAATGGGAAAATGGTGGTTATGAATTTTTTTTATTTTTAAGTCAAATGTATAGATAATTTATTGATGTATTTACTACGTTCAAAAGAAGATTTTAAATGTTTGTATATTAAAGTTTGTATCGGTTGACCGGGTCATATTTGAAAGCCAGTCTTGAATAAACATATCTCTCAATTTTAGATTAGACGCGTTGTTTAGCCATTTATAATTGTTAAAACTTTGGCTATACCATATACCCAAGATTTCAAGATTTCAAGATTTATTTACACAAAGCATAAGTCCCACGGAAGTGGGAAACATTAGCATTACAAACAATATGAAATAATGAAAAAATATAACGTGTGATAATGGAAAACAGCTACATTAATGTAACCCGACTATCCGCAATCACAATGTTTTTTTAAAATATTTTCTAACCAGGGTATTGGTGTATTATTGTTGAAGTTCAATTTATATAAAACTTCATCAAGTTTGGTTGAAAGTTTTGGTTCGTTATAACTATATTTATTTTCAATTTGTTTTCCCCAAATGATATCATTCTATGTTTGATGTCAACCGAAAGTGGTGTTATTCCTAATTTGCCATATATCGTATATGAAGGAGTAGAATGCTTTAATTTAAAAATGTATTTATAAAACTTGAATTGTATTCTTTCTAGCATATCCATGTTGCCATGACACCATATTTCATTTGTGTAAAGTAAAATTGGTTTCACCATTTTCTGGAATTATTCAATTTGTAGATCATATGGTAACATAAGATTTGTTTTATGTTTTAAAGGTGCTGAACTCCAGATTGACGAGCGAGCAAAAAAAAAGAAAATTGTCAAATATTTACAAAATCTTGATATTGTTGCACGTAAAGCTCTATAACATTATTACTTTCATTCATCATTACTTGCGAAACATTGTCATAGCGTAGTTTTTCGTATTTTTCCATCGAAAATTTTACTAGGGTTAGTCTACCCTGTAAATCTAAAAATAGAACCGTAAACATTGAGCTCATGCACATTCGGAACGTCTCTGTCATTCAAACAATTCATCAGCGCAAAGAAAGAATAAATGCAGTAAACAAGGTAGCTTTAAGTCACTTACTATTTATTTGCACGCAACGAAAATAAATAATCACTGAACAATTATCTCCTCGATGTCACTAGTGGATCACGCCATTGTGTATGTTTATTTTGCAAATTGATCATGTGACTCGTGAGGTGCATGCTGGATGGGAACTCCGCGGTATTTTTAAACTGGAAAACTCCGATTGCTCGATATTACGACGGCGATTTAATTAGCCTAATTGCTTTAAATTATTCAAATATTCACCATCTACAGCTTTTATTTACGTGTATGATGATACAACTACACATATTTTGCGGAATTGCAAAAACGACGATTTGTTTTCAATCTGGAGTTCAGCACCTTTAAGAAAGGAACATGATTTAAAAAAAATCCTTTTATATTCTTTAACAATTTCAATAATATTTTCCCCTGTTTTGAATTCGTGGTTATTTGGTAATCTTCCTCTATCTGTTATCATGATTTTTGTTTTATTTACATTAATATTTACTTTCCGTCTGTTACAATAATCTTTAAAATTGTCAAAGGTAATTTGTAAATCACATTTTGAGTCACTGAAAATGACTGTGTCTTCTGCGTACAGAAGGATGAATAGTTTTAAAAAGAATGTAGCTCCATCGTTGGTATTTAATCCATTTACTTGTTGAGGAATATGCTGAATAGAAACGGTGATAAATTTTCACCATGCCTTACTCCTTTTAAACAATCAAAACATGCTGGAGTTCCTTCACTAGTACTAGTTGATTTGATATTTGTGTACGTATTATGTATTACCTTAAAACATTTACGATAAATATCTGGGGGTTTTTAAAGTTTATTCCATAGTCCAGTTCTCCACACATAATCAAAATAGTGTTTAAAATTAACGAAACATCAGTAAAAAAAATATTTCTGATTGTACTAAGTCAACCAGTCCTTTGAGTACAAATATATTGTTTAAATTTGAGAAATTGTTACGAAAACCAGCATGTGTTTCATGTACAATGATATATTTTGCAGCGTAATTGTTCAATCTGTTTTTCAATAAAGTGGTGAAGCACTGAAAGTGCTGACAGCAAGGGGGCTCACTGCAGATCACATACGCCGCTTTGACATAGATATACCTATCACAATATTCTATCAAGAACACTTTGTTATGTCGGTATATCAAATAATATAGGAGTTGAACACACAATACTGTATACAAAGAATTGGTATATACAGTCAGAAGGATGGATGGAGAAGAATTAAACAGTACCTCAATGTTGATTATATGCCAACATTTCCATGCAATCCATTGAAAACTAACGTATTTTGCAACATAAACTGTAATGTTACTACATGTGTTCTAAAGGGAGACTTCAGTTCAAAGGGAGAATATTCTAAAACATAGTGATGGTGGCACAGCAAATGTATGTCTTCCACATCTAAAAATCATGTATCATGGTACTTGTATTATCGAATTGCGCTGCAATCATTGAAAACGTAGGAAGATAGTTAGCCACAGAAACTACTTATGTGTATATTGGACAAAACAACCAATCGACCGACCTACAGACAGGGTGAGTCTAGTATTCCCATTGACAAACTGTGTTTGAGGGAGTATAAATTCAAGGCATAAAATACTACTAAGATCATAATTTTGTAAAACTTATTTAATGAAAATTCTTGCTCATCTGGCATCATCATCATGTCAAGCTCGACAAACAAACTGTCACCTAGTTGCACTTTCTGTACAAGTTACACCAATCATTAATGCATTATTTTTCATTGTAAAATGAAGTACCGACACAACAGTGTTTCATTTCTATGCGACTGTTGAAACACATCTTATCTACGCACAGTAGTTTACGTAATTTCTCCGTTGTGCATTTTCGTGGACGCCGCCATTTTATTCATTGCATGCTTACGTCATACCTCATAGAAAAAAAAGTATTATCATTTTGTTTTTGTTTAACTGTACTTTTTACCTGCCGTTATTAATATATCAATCGTTAACATTTAACAGTATGTGAATTTATTCAATTTAGAACAGTTTCCGTAAATCGTCGATATTCAACGGAACGATGACGGAAATTTGCATTTCCCTTGCAATATACGTATAATTGTTCGTTGGATATATTTATGTTGCACCGTTTTCTTGTAATAAAAAAAAAATGTGTATACATATCTCTGCATATTATACACTAACTTGCACTATCGTCCGCTGAGTTACCTGCCTACTGTACACTATCTTGTATTATCGTCCGCTGAGTTAAAGGGCGCTGGCTTGTTTTCAGTGCACTTCATGCGTGATACACCTGCGGTGCAGGCAGACAATTTTTTTCTGTAATTTCCAATATTTAATCAGCAAGTTTCTTTGGGGTTCTTTCTTTTGCGTAAGTGATGTCAGCTCAAATCCGTTTTCTAGCTGATATGGCAAATGCTTACCGCTATTTTTGTTAGACAATGACTACTTTCTTCAGGAGTATGTAGACTTTGGCGGTTCAGAATTACAAACTTGGTATGACTCAACCGATAAGTGTCCGCGGATTTCGCCTACTATAGCAATTGGCTCTGACAAGCCCCTTGCTAACAACTTAGCAGCGATATAGGTCGGTAGTTTTGCGGTAGTGAGGGATCGAAATCTGAACGTATCGCAAGAAATGGCGGTCAAATACGCAATGGGTAATTTAACATCTGGAGGCTAGTCGTTTTGCCTATACATTGTGAATATAGTCATATTATAACTACAGAGTCTTTTTTCTAATATACGATATGGAATTGAATATAAAGGTGCTGAAATGTATCTATTACGCTTATTTGTCATTGACAATGTAAATTAAACAACGCCTTGTAATATACGGCATTCATATCTGTTGCTATTTTAGTTTATTTTAAGATAAATATAACTAATAAAAATAACTAAAAATGATCCGCTTGTTGCATTAAAAACATCAACATGGAATCATTTCTAGAAATAAATCGTATATAAAATGGAAATATGATATAAATGAAAATAAAAACGGTGATTTTTTTAGTGATCCCAGTCTTTTTCGGGGTTTTTTCGCGGGGTTAACGCCGTTTCGCAATAGAATTTCAGTTGTATACGGCGTTCAGTTGACCTAACCAGTTCTCCTGGATCACCAACCAGTACTAGCCTGCTCCTCAGCAAGCAACTGACAATTTGTCCACATAAATCAGAGTTCAGAGGTGTAGATGACGAACGACTTTGAATGTAGTATTTTCAGACAAATTGCCACGTATGTGTATACGGTTCATCCGGGTTTTTGAACCCACGATCTCTAGATTCGAAGTCGAGTGCTTTGCCGACAGGGATCACCGGGCGCTTGAGATATATATGACCACTTATATGTTTGGCAATGTGAATAATTTTAGTATACTGGTATACATGTTTTAAGACAATTACTCGACAGTATTGCTCCTTGGCCGATTTGCATCTATTGCATTTTTTTTTAAAATGAACAACAGAATATCATTAAAATGTTGGAAACTACAAAATAAATATATGAACTTATTAATGTACAGGGTTTGTAGACAATTACCTGAATCATATAACTCGACGTCAATAAATTTAGCTCGGGTATTGCACATATTTTGAAATCGTACCGAACTAATTTCATCATCATATTTGGAAATTCAACATACAAGTATTAACTTGACCGATGCGTGGTTAAAAAGATGTTGACCAGACCAAATAAAAAAGTAAAATGCATCGTATTTAATCCATCCTGAATTTTCAAGTTTTGAAATATAAAAGCTGAAAAATGCGCGCTGCAAAATTATAAAAGAAATACGAACCTGCAATTAACAGTACCCATACTTTGATAGGTATATCCACGATGAGGGAACACATGGGTAAAGTAAGTTTTGTCATCGCCTTTCTAAAATGGTAGATCGACAACAAAGTCACGTAACAAATGAATCAGTTATATGCCAAGTAGTCATTTAAATTCATCTGGATGGAATAAAAACATTCCAAGGCTCTGTATAATCATTGGCTGTCTACCTGCGCCAAACATGGAAACAAGGAAGTAATGTTCTGAAGGAATAAAATTAATTATCGCGCGCACACTACTGGCTTCTCTTATGGAATACAGGGAGAGACATTATACGAAATACTTTTCTTGGTATTTCAATGGCGTGATATACTGGTACAAAATACGTTGATTATGAATCGATTAAAAGAAGATATGCACATGTAATTGTGTTTGGGTATGTTTAATGCAACTTTTGATAATATTAATAATGATTTACAATTGTGTAAAATGGTTTATAGGAGTGCGTCACCATTTTACGACACAACGCCTCTCTACCAAGGAACTACATTTGGTGGACTATGAATACAATGTAGCCTGTAGACCTGTCATTTCAACCCTCTTAACGACTTTTATACACATATGTGCTAAGAGTTCGTATTATTTACTTAAAATATTTGTATATTCGAATATTCGTGTGTACGTCTGAATATTCGAATACAGATTCGGCATTCGAATATTCGATAAAAAAAATCAATATAAAAGCTGAATGCAAGTGTATTAAATTTCAATGATCGCACAGAATGACGTTTTCGCGAGAAAATAATATCTACAGGTATCACTTGACAAGTCATGTAGCATATGTGAGGGCAAGAGAGATATAACACTCTGGTGGTGATGACACTCAGTGCCTGTAATTATTAGTAGACCTAATCGCTGGGATATCTACAGCTTGAGTGATCAGTTTAAAACACAAAATTGATAAGCATAAAGATAAACGTCGAATTTTAAATGTATTATTTATTAAATAAGAAGGTCGAATGTTCGAATATTCATATATTCGTTCAGAACGTCGACCGAATATTCGAATACCAGCAATGCCATTCGTTGACATTACTATTTAAAATCACTCCAACATACGTATCAGGCCTTTGTTAACAGTTTTAAACAATACAAGAGAGAAAATAAGTTGCTACAGGGAACGCAACATACATAGGACAATGCCTCTCCACACAGATCAAACCAATAAAATCTTACGTTAAACAAACTTCTCTTCAACCGAACAACGTTTGTAACCTAGACGCGGATCGGTTAACCTTTCGACAAGGGGTACGTTACCTTACCGAAATCCACTGAATTTCGGTGAATTTACCGGAATCCATTTTGGATCTGGAGTAACCAGCAATCACTCGGCAACATCTCGGCAGTTTTTCTTGTTGCATAACAAATCTTTACTTTCAAAATGCGCAGAACATCTTTTTTAAAGATATTCCTTGTTTTTGTTTTCTTGCGTGGAAACGATTCCTATATCGAACTTAACCAATGGTCAGATATTTCCATTTACAACCTATGCGACGTTTTGAAAAAATCGAAACGGCAAGACGGCTCGAATTGAAATGACGTGAGAAGACTAAAACATTTACAAGGAACAATTTGCAATAAGGAATTAACCAGGGCTTATGCAGAGATTATGATTAATTTCAGAAGACATTGTCTCTTTTTTTCTTTTTATCTGATTGCTGTCGTCCAGTACGTCTTCGTCTGTTGGTTTTTATAAAACTCATTGTCAAAATTACAAGGAATTATGTTAGAACTAATGTCTTCACAGCAAATATGGCAAGGAAGTTTGGAAAGTCAATCCTTATTGGCTGACGTGATGAAAATGAAGAACTAGACCATACGAGCTGAGTGTGTCAGTCAAAATTACCGGAGACAGAGAACGAATGGCGCCATACATTCTAGTGTGACGCCTACAGTAATAGTAAAAACCATACTAGTTGCATTTATACGGGTTTTTTGACGAGACAAAGTCCTGTTATTTATGGAATCTTCAGGTAAAGTTTCAGAAAACTATTCAGTTCTGATTGAAAATCGCGAAACTGATCATTACAATCATTATACAATACACAAAGTATGTTCTCGACAAATGTAACAACCGTTAAACGTATAAAACTCAAGTTCACATTTTATGCTAGCTAGTTTTTGATTCATGTCAAGTCGGCAATATATAGAGAATTCTAAGGTACAAGAGAAATCTTCAGATGTTCGCCAATTAAGCAATATATCTACAGTTCGTACCACATTTTTGGGTATATGAAGTCTTCATATGTTAGCCAATTTAGCAATATATCTACAGTTCTTACCAAATGTTTGGGTATATGAAGTCTTGTCTTCATATATACGCCAATTTGGTAATATATCTACAGTTCTTAACAAATGTTTGGGTATATGAAGTCTTCATGTGTACGCCAATTTGGTAATATATCTACCGTTCTTACCAAATGTTTGGGTATATGAAGTCTTCATGTGTACGCCAATTTGGTAATATATCTACAGTTCTTACACATGTGTGGGTATATGAAGTCTTCATATGTACGCCAATTTGGTAATATATCAACAGTTCTTACCAAATGTTTGGGTATATGAAGTCTTCATGTGTACGCCAATTTGGTAATATATCTACAGTTCTTACCAAATATTTGGGTATATGAAGTCTTCATATGTACGCCAATTTGGTAATATATCTACAGTTCTTACACATGTTTGGGTATATGAAGTCTTCATATGTTCGCCAATTTGGTAATATATCTACAGTTCTTACACATGTTTGGGTATATGAAGTCTTCATATGTTCGCCAATTTGGTAATATATCTACAGTTCTTACACATGTTTGGGTATATGAAGTCTTCATATGTTCGCCAATTTGGTAATATATCTACAGTTCTTACACATGTTTGGGTATATGAAGTCTTCATATGTACGCCAATTTGGTAATATATCTACAGTTCTTATCAACATTTTGGGTATATGAAGTCTTCATATATACGCCAACTTATTTGTTGTGATCAGAAAAGACAATAACTAAGTAAAATGATCACTTTGTTTAACTACCAACATAAAGATAATTGCTTTTTCGGCACAGCCTTACTAACATGATGTTACTTTTTGCATATCAGCGCTTTGTAAACCAATCAAATCTTACGTTAACCAATAAATCAAATTCTCTTCTACCGAACAATGTTTGTAACCTTGACGCAGATTGATTAACTTTTCGTTAAGGCCTATAAATTTGTTTACCAAACCTAAAATCAAAGAATTGTTTTTTTCTTACGAAGCAAAGTAATGTGCACATTTATTGCAATGGTATACTGTTTGATAGAGGCGTTACTCTTATTATTGTAAATACATGACAATGTTGTATGAAAACCAGATGAGCATAATATTGTTGCCTTAACAACTTTGTCTGAATGTGTATACTGTCTATATTGCCCCTTTTACAGGTATGTCAGTTTCTGCGGTGTATACTGTCTATACTGCCCCTTTTACAGGTATGTCAGTTTCTGCGGTGTATACTGTCTATATTGCCCCTTTTACAGGTATGTCAGTTTCTGCGGTGTATACTGTCTATACTGCCCCTTTTACAGGTATGTCAGTTTCTGCGGTGTATACTGTCTATACTGCCTCTTTTACAGGTATGTCAGTTTCTGCAGTGTATACTGTCTATATTGCCCCTTTTACAGTTATGTCAGTTTCTGCAGTGTATACTGTCTATACTGCCCCTTTTAAAGGTAGATCAGTTTCTGCAGTGTAGCGTTATCGAGTACCCGCCAATCGTAATATCTAGGCAATTGTTTATGTTGCGTATCTTAACCTTCAGATTGCAAACGATTGCTGGCTATAGATTACGCCAACCAACATTTTTAAATATATTTCGTGCTTCTTTGCTAATCCAAATTGTCGGAGATAAATATAATTTAGCAGAAAATCCATGGACCATCATCCACAATGTTTGTAAAATACTTCCGGTCTGTCAAATAATATACCTGCCTGAAGATTCGGCTTGCTAAGTAAACATGTTCAAACAATAAGAATCCTGCCGATAAGGCCGTATTAAATTAATTTATAATTCTTCGGATTTTTGAGCGCAAAACACCTCTTCACAAGAGCCGAAATTAGTACATATCTGAGATAAACTAGAGATGCTTACATATACAGTATAGACACCGTATAAACATCGCTTCTTCCAAAAATATAATGTTGAGCTTAATCATTATCTCTTATGTTGCAAAACGCCACTAGTTTTACTACTTTAGTGTATTATGTACACATACTATCAATGAAAATAGAATCGCGTTTTGACAGATGAGAACCAAAACATGGAATCGTGCTGTCAGTTTAATTCGATATCTTCACCTCATATATGAACCTGCATATTCCTGTCGTAGTTCCATTTTGACATAGGCTTTAGCACTTTTAAGTAACTGTATCGGAAGAACACATTGCTGTTAATATCACATTTATCCTGTCACTAGCAGTAAATCGATCCGATAACAGAGTACCTGATATTTTTTGCTTTATCAGGTCACTTGGTCATATGACTTTTATCGAATGCAAGTGCTTACTGGAACACGTAGTAAACAACGTAGTCAAACAAATTGTCGGCTGTGTACACCATTCGAACAACATCGTGTCGGAAATCTGAGTTCATCTGCGTTTGAACTCATTACAGATGACCATGCGGTCGAGTTTCTCTCGAAAATATCGTACCAGTAGCAATAGCAGTACGCACCTAATCAATCTTCTCAGTATCGGAATCCCAGTGCGGTTTCATTCCGGAAATTCCTTTGACATCGTAAATGACACTGGTAGACTGAATGCACAGATGAATTCCTTGTTTTCTAGTGCAGATTTAAATGTCCACAAATTAATGAAATAGATGTAAATATCACTTCTTTTTTCACGTGTTCTTTGGCACTTGACATTTCTCGTCATTTGTAAACATTTTTAATTGCGTCGTCATCACTGTACTATTATTTTTAATTGCGTCGTTATCATTGTACTATTATTTTTAAATTGCGTCGTTATCATTTTACTATTATTTTTAATTGCGTCGTTATCATTGTACTATTATTTTTAAATTGCGTTGTTATCATTTTACTATTATTTTTAGATTGCGTCGTTATCATTGTACTATTATTTTTAGATTGTGTCTTTATCATTTTACTATTATTTTTAGATTGCGTCGTTATCACTGTACTATTATTTTTAGATTGCGTCGTTATCACTGTACTATAAATTTTTTATGGCGTCGTTATCACTGTACTATTATTTTTTTGATAAGTCACATTCGCAACGAGGTGATATCGTAATATGCAGCCTGACCCCGTTTATTCGACAACCTTCTATCCGAATATCTGGTATTATCCGAAATAAATCTCAGGTACCGATCTCCTTTCCTCTATATTTTCACATAAAAATGCCGCTCATTTATTTGATTGTCGCGTTTTGGTACTTGCCACTATTTTACTTGCATGCCACTTAGATAATGTGATTCATGACTTTATAAGTTTATATACATGAATGTAGGCTTGTTTGTATGCATGCAATTACTGTCTTTGTGCTGTTTTGGTTATATAACCAAAAATTCACTTGCGTGCTGAGTCTATTAATAAAGAGAGAGGGGTAAGAGTTTTATATTTCTTTTCCCAAACAATACTAAAGTACGATAGAATAGCCTCGTTTTAAAATTTTCTGTCTTAATTGTTACGAGTTTCCAACTTATGGCGTCTTGTAAATGATATTGTGCCTTCAGATCAATGCCCTATTATAACACGATTTCAAAACTTGAAAATCACAAACAATAATTCTCGAAATATAATTGTTAACGAACAGACAGTAATGTATAAATATTATAGTTTCTTTGCACGAGCAATGGCATAACGCCGCGTCTCAATTAACATTAGATAACGACTGTTTACACTTAATATGATCTACAGGCTACCGACAATGCTAATTAAAGTGTATTCTAAGACATACTTAACACAGTGAATCATGAAGTCTTATGTTCAGAGTAAATAGTATTAATTAGACCAACACTGTAACGTAAATTAGTGTCACGAATATACCCCAATTAAATCACCGATATATAAAAATGCCAGTAACATAGCTACTTGATCCTTGTGCACTGGAAGTGTCGATGACCGGCTGTGTGACATGGTGGCCGCGTATTTGCCTCGGGAGACATATCAAAGTCGTAATCAAAGCGCTGAAAGCATTGAAAGACTGTCGGCTTTATCAGCTCTGAATTGGTGGCTCGACTAGTTGTTGTTATAACTTACTGTTATTCAAAGGCTACATATATATTCTCAGTACCTTATATATCAGAGAAGAATTTTTTATAATTTCATACTTCATATACATGTACTCATACGCTCACGTGTATTAGGAGTGTCTGCAGAAAGTATTCCCCATGTGCCTCTCCCGCTCTTTTCTTGCCATCTCATATATTTACAATATATTTTTTTATTTGCTTTGTCATTTTAAACATAGACACTTAATTTCGTCTTAAATATTGCGTATATAATAAATTAGCAGTTCGGATAATAATAGCGATATTGACCGCTTAGTCTTTTTATGCTATTTTAATTTCCGTTTTACATGCCTTTTACGTTCCTTTGGCTTCAATATTTTGTCATAGTTTACGTTTATTAATGATGTAGAACAATGTAATCGTTACATGATATATAATATGGCCTTTTCAAATGTTGAATTCAATTATTGAACTGTACTTCAAGGCATAAAAACTACAATTTTATCAGCTACAAAACAAGCCGGATAATTCATCCTGGCGATACGATCGAACAGAAAAACCACAAACGCACCGGTGATTTAGTGTGAATATAGCCGAGTGCTTAAGATAGAACAAGAAAAAACATTGATGCATAGCATCAAGTCGGCGCAGAACCTAGTGTACAAAGAAAGCTTAAATGTTTATGAGAGTGTGTTGGAAAAGATATGATGTGTCTTCTTAGGAAACTGCTTCAACCACACAATTGCGAGGTAATGTTTATTAATACATAATTGGTTACAGGAGTGTTTGTGCCAAAAGTGATTGGTCTTGGGACAATGAGTGCCATATGAAATAGTTCCTACAAGATTTCTTGGTGAAATGTTAAAATTTGTATATAGTGAGCAAACATAAGTCACATGTATGTACAATTTTGGCAAACGAAACTATTTATATGATGTGTGGCCAGTCACGTACTTATGCATGTTTCTATTCATATACATTTAAGTATTCGTGACTTTTATGAATTATATTGGAATGTTGATCAAGTTTGAGACAAATTAGCACTGTGTGAACAGTCTCCACTATGAAAGGGTCAATTTTTAGAATAGACCATTTCTAATGGAAAATGTATGGATTTTAGAAACATCACCATAACAACAAAATGCAGAATATTTTTAGTAAAATAATTCCATAACACAACAGTTTTCATGATGTTATTTGTTATTTATTTATTATTTACATACGTTAAATGTTTCTGTGATCTTAATACAAAAAATGGTTATCAGAGCCACCGATAATATAAAAGTTCCATAATAGTGCCCACAATATCATTCTCAAGGATTGCCATAATATCTATGTCAAGATACTAATAAGAAACAATATTTCCAACGGTTTGAATGAAAATGAATATCCATTCATTTATCTGCTTAGAAGTGTACAATCTTTCACTAAAGAGAAACGACTTGTGTCGAAATAGCTCTGAATTTCCGCAAAATTAGTTGCTAGAGGATATCCTAAGGATCAAACAAATCCTTCAATCCAGATACCTCATCCTAATCCAAAGACAACAATGAAAATCCAGTGCTATGGTAATCAAAATCTAAAAAAACCCATAAAAACATCAAAATATTATTGTTTTACACAACAAATTTAATGCAAATACAATAAAATGCAACTATAATTCCCTATGGTTAATTACATAGTACTTCCTAGCATTAAAGTGTATACATTTTCAAGAATAATCATAATAGGCACATCTCAGACAATCAAGTTTCAACAAATGTTAACTAGATCTTCTACAAGTAACATAACTTGAACTTAGATGTATGTGATAACATAAACAATGTAAACATTTTAAATAGAGAAACTTAGTAGTATACATTTACACACGTTCTATTAGAAAGTGATAGTAAAAATTTAATAGACTCAAGTTTAATTTGCATTGTAAAATCAAATCAAATGCATACACTACACAGCTACCAAGAAAAGTTCAACACTGGTCAATTCCAGACAACTAAAAAATTCAGCTCCATATCATTTATAGGCCTTAATAATCATACATTAATTTCTACTATGGTTATCATTGTAGTAGAATACGTGGTTTTAATTTTTCATCATCAGGTAGTTTGAACACATGTATATTTAGATACACATAGCTAAAGTATGTGATAACACTTTTTCTTGTAGATCGCATCAAGATGTTGGTCATATCTCTCACAGTTTCAGTAATATTATTTGGTTATTATATTATAACTGACGATTTGATTCGATAGCGAGACTATATTATTTAAAAAAAAAACTCTTAACATTTATTGAAAACAGAAGTCATCAACCCAGAAGGTATCTGAGAAGATAACGCAGACCTCTACAGAGACTTGAATATGTTGCTAATCTTCCTTGATAGTCAGTCTTTATTAGTCTCATTCTGTCAATTAATATAACAATCTTCACACTAATTGTTGTCGCAGATTTCATATGTTATATCTTTAAGAATTACATTTGTTTATAATCATTGTATGTTTTACAAATAAGTTGAGACTAAGATTGATGCTAATCATTTTTATATACATTGACCATTCACTAGTAGGAGTGACAGTAGTTTGATGTTATAGATTTACAAATCATTTGCTCAGTCATGTATATTGATTGTTAAAGTTGTATATTGTATTGTTTCTGATATACGTAACTCTGGTGTCTAATCATTTACTTAATTATAATGCACATCTTTATAATTCTTGATGATTTGTTGTTTTATATTTGACTAATCATGAGTTAACGTATTACTACGGAGCCCCTAAAATGACATTCCATATTCTTTTTTTTATTTCGTATAAACGTAATATTATTTCGTAAATACGAAATATTATTCGTAAATACGAATTATTATTTCGTTTAAACGTAATAATAATTCGTATAAACGAAGTAATATTTCGTATTTACGAAATAATATTGCGTTTAAACGAAATAATAATTCGTATTTACGAAATAATGTTATGTTTAAACGAAATAATAATTCGTATTTACGAAATAAAAATAAAATTGTCGCTCGAAAAAAAGAATATGGAATGTCACTTTAGGGGTTCCGTATTTTACTCTATGAAAATAATAGATATTTATTTTTATATCTGGAGGTACTCCAAAGTTTAAATATGATAAACATAATGATACACACGGGAACAAATTTTACACTCAGGAACAAATTTTACTTTTACTTGATCACTTCAGTTTTATTTACATGGACGAAGCACTAGTAGGATTGACAGTAGGATAATCAATATCTATGATGAGATCATGTTTGCTGAAACATGGCACTCCTCCATATCCAATATTGACTTAAAATGTTAAAGTAGTTTTTCTTGTCCTCGACCTAAATGCAATAAGCGTTCTAAACGCCCAATATTGTTTTGCTGACAGTTCCAAGGCTGTAATTCGCTATATGATTGTTGTTTCTGTTTGTGTTATAAATGTGTTTTGTATTTCCCTTTCCCCTGTGCAATTCTGTCATTTTATACAGTGTTCAGATTGTTTCCTGCCCATTTTTGGCCTATTGCGGCCAGTTGTCTGGACTTGTCCTGTGATCTTTTCCATCCATTAATTCCCCCTCCACCTCCCTTCACTGTCCACTTTGATACTTCTAGTTATTCCTTGTGGTCTGTCGTGCCATTCCTTGTGCCTCTGTTCCTTAATATGTGTACCATTTGATTCCCTTAAGTGCCATATGTTTTGTGGATTGTTGTTTTTACGGAGGTCTGCGTGGGGAGGCACTGTCTTGTGTATGTGGCGTTCCCTGTAGTTACGTATTCTCTCTGTTTTATAGTATAGATAACAATAGGGCCATGGTGGTCCTAAATCGCTCACCTGAGCGCCTCAAATGTTTGGTATTATGTCTTGCGTCCCAGGGTGCAAACTTTCATTGAAGTAAAGATTCTCACAAAGATAGCAAACATTTTGATTTTCATTATGTTAAGACTATCAATATAATTATAAGGCAAACATATCGAGAAAGTGACCTGCCCTCTAGCAGTCCTGTTTTTAGTGAATCAAACGATTGAACAATCTTGGTAGATGGCTACGTGAAGAGTTCGTGAGAAGATTTTTGAAGTTTCCACTAAATGCATGTAGGAAAAGGGACTCCACCCTCTAGCGACCATGTTTTGGACAAATCCAAACAATTTGTCACCCTCTGGCGACCATATTTTGGACGAATCCAAACAATTCGTTGATTTTTTTGTATAGTGTCACCACATGAAGCGTCCAGCAAAGTTTCATTAAATTCTGCCTTGTCGTTTCAGAGGAGATGTTTCTTAAACGATTGTTGACGGACGGACAGACGACGAACTTTTCTGATAATTCAAACCACTTATAAGTTGAATGTGACTGACATTGATTTTCTGATAATTCAAACCACGTATAAGTTGTATGTGACTCACATTGATGGTCTGATAATTCAAACTACTTATAAGTTGAATGTGACTGACATTGATGGTCTGATAATTCAAACTACGTATAAGTTGAATGTGACTGATATTGATTGTCTGATAATTCAAGCCACTTATAATTTGAATGTGACTGATATTGATGGTCTGATCATTCAAACCACTTATAATTTGAATGTGACTGATATTGATGGTCTGCTAATTCAAACCACTTATAATTTGAATGTGACTGATATTGATTTTCTGATAATTCAAACCACTTATAATTTGAATGTGACTGACATTGATGGTCTGATAATTCAAACCACTTATAAGTTGAATGTGACTGACATTGATGGTCTGATAATTCAAACCACTTATAAGTTGAATGTGACTGACTTTGATGGTCTGATAATTCATACCACTTATCAGTTGAATGTGTCTGATATTGATGGTCTGATAATTCAAACCACATATTATTTGAATGTGACTGATATTGATGGTCTGATAATTCAAACCACTTATAATTTGAATGTGACTGACATTGATGGTCTGATAATTCAAACCACTTATAAGTTGAATGTGACTGACATTGATGGTCTGATAATTCAAGCAACTTATAATTTGAATGTGACTGATATTGATGGTCTGATAATTCGAACCACTTATAAGTTGAATGTGACTGATATTGATGGTCTGATAATTCAAACCACTTATAAGTTGAATGTGACTGATATTGATGGTCTGATAATTCAAGCCACTTATAATTTGAATGTGACTGATATTGATGGTCTGATAATTCAAACCACTTTTAGTGGAATGTGACTGATATTGATGGTCTGACAATTCAAACCACTTATAATTTGAATGTGACTGACATTGATGGTTTGATAATTCAAAATACTTATAAGTTTAATGTGACTGATATTGATGGTCTGATAATTCAAACCACTTATAATTTGAATGTGACTGACATTGATGGTCTGATAATTCAAACCACTTATAATTTGAACGTGACTGACATTGATGGTCTGATAATTCAAACCACTTATAAGTTGAATGTGACTGACATTGATGGTCTGATAATTCAAAACACTTATAATTTGAATGTGACTGACATTGATGGTCTGATAATTCAAACCACTTATAAGTTGAATGTGACTGACATTGATGGTCTGATAATTCAAACCACTTATAAGTTGAATGTGACTGACATTGATGGTCTGATAATTCAAACCACTTATAATTTGAATGTGACTGATATTGATGGTCTGATAATTCAAACTAAGTATAAGTTGAATGTGACTGATATTGATGGTCTAATAATTCAAACTACGTATAAGTTGAATGTGACTGATATTGATTGTCTGATAATTCAAGCCACTTATAATTTGAATGTGACTGATATTGATGGTCTGATCATTCAAACCACTTATAATTTGAATGTGACTGATATTGATGGTCTGATAATTCAAACCACTTATAATTTGAATGTGACTGATATTGATTTTCTGATAATTCAAACCACTTATAATTTGAATGTGACTGACATTGATGGTCTGATAATTCAAACCACTTATAAGTTGAATGTGACTGACATTGATGGTCTGATAATTCAAACCACTTATAAGTTGAATGTGACTGACTTTGATGGTCTGATAATTCATACCACTTATCAGTTGAATGTGACTGATATTGATGGTCTGATAATTCAAACCACATATTATTTGAATGTGACTGATATTGATGGTCTGATAATTCAAACCACTTATAATTTGAATGTGACTGACATTGATGGTCTGATAATTCAAACCACTTATAAGTTGAATGTGACTGACATTGATGGTCTGATAATTCAAGCCACTTATAATTTGAATGTGACTGATATTGATGGTCTGATAATTCAAACCACTTATAAGTTGAATGTGACTGATATTGATGGTCTGATAATTCAAACCACTTATAAGTTGAATGTGACTGATATTGATGGTCTGATAATTCAAGCCACTTATAATTTGAATGTGACTGATATTGATGGTCTGATAATTCAAACCACTTTTAGTGGAATGTGACTGATATTGATGGTCTGACAATTCAAACCACTTATAATTTGAATGTGACTGACATTGATGGTTTGATAATTCAAAATACTTATAAGTTTAATGTGACTGATATTGATGGTCTGATAATTCAAACCACTTATAATTTGAATGTGACTGACATTGATGGTCTGATAATTCAAACCACTTATAATTTGAACGTGACTGACATTGATGGTCTGATAGTTCAAACCACTTATAAGTTGAATGTGACTGACATTGATGGTCTGATAATTCAAACCACTTATAATTTGAATGTGACTGACATTGATGGTCTGATAATTCAAACCACTTATAAGTTGAATGTGACTGACATTGATGGTCTGATAATTCAAACCACTTATAATTTGAATGTGACTGACATTGATGGTCTGATAATTCAAACCACTTATAATTTGAATGTGACTGATATTGATGGTCTGATAATTCAAACTAAGTATAAGTTGAATGTGACTGATATTGATGGTCTAATAATTCAAGCCACTTATAAGTTGAATGTGACTGATATTGATGGTCTGATAATTCAAACCACTTATAATTTGAATGTGACTGATATTGATGGTCTGATAATTCAAACTACTTGTCGAAACTGATCTATATCGAACTGCTGATAATTCAAAACACTTATAAGTTGAACGTGATCATTCATCCACTGCTGTTAATTGAAAAAGACTCAGACCCATCCAATCAGATTCTTGGGTTTAGATCGAGACATGACTCCATGACGATATATATATAGTGCAACCCCTACTTAGCAACACGCTTGGAGATGCACAAGTCGGCTGTTGTTGAGAGATTGTTGCTTAAGAAAGGCTTATTTGATATTTATTTTTCTACAACAGTAGGCCCTAATATCGATATGGTTGCTGAATATTTGTGACATTTTAAACAACAATAGTTTCATTGTCGTAGAATTAACGCTGTCGTTATTTCGATTGTTCGGAATCATCCATATATATATTTCTATAATGTATCAATTGATGTATAACTGTTCTTGATTATTTTAGGTATTGAATGAAATCTGATTGTTTGCTAAACAACAAAGAAACAATGCCAATAACTCGTATTGAAGATGGAACAGGGGAGACAATTGTTGCACTGGAAGTTGATGGGTCTTATACAGACACGTTTCACGAGGTAGTCAAGCTCGAAGTTTTTACATATTATTCATTATCCAACTTTAAATATTATACGCTATGTAAGAAAACTGGGAAAGATATGGCAGTATTCTGATAAATGCATGAATACTGACGACCCTGTTATATTTTGCGCAAATATGGTAATAGTATCGGTTGCGCAAATGCCGAAACATAGCTCGCCCAAATGAGGGACAAAACTTGCACTAATGAATGTTTTATATGTTTTACAAATTTGTAGTGTAACATATTAATGAGCCTTATGAATGGTGGAAATGTTTTGCTGAATGACTGGTGATTTACTTTATAGTAGCTTTATAAATAGTATTATCTGTATTCCATTATCATGAGTCTTTCTTCGCTACCTTAAAACACATATATAGTATGTGAAAAATGTACTTAAACAAATAACTTAATAAATGTGTACCAAAACGATGACTACCCAATGCCTATTTTATAGTGGAAAAAGCCATGTAACTGCATTGAAAATAATACAATTTACAAGTCTATACCCTCGTCCATAATCCTTTGAAAATTTGGTCACGATCCGGATGGGTGACGGTTTTAACTATATAGGTGTAAGTTCTAGACATTTAATTTCATGCGTATATTTTATGGTCAATATTATATATTTATTTTAAAGGTAATTGAAAACAGGAGGATGTGTTCCGCAGCATACCTGATTGGAAGATAAAACCAGATGATGTGTTTATATGTGACTATCCGAAAGCTGGTAAGGTTTGTTCTACAAATTATAAGTCAATTCGGTATGTGTACATTCATGGAAGAACGGAATGCAGTTTGTTTGACATTTATCTGAATTTTACTACTTCAATGAGAGTTTATTTTCAACAGTCAACAAGCAACATGGACATTTGTACTCACAAGAGTATATTATTACCCGAAATTACTACATTCCTAGAAATTAGATACCACTAAACCTTACCTCGATCCTAAATAATGCTGATGTGATACGCAGGTCACTAAGTACGCGGCATAGAATTTAGTCACTGTTTGGTATGCAAAATAGATTTCTCGCACACCACTCGAACTAAACAGACATTGTTTGCAACCGAATGGGTCAAAGTGTAATGACCGCAATGACTCGGTAAAAACTTGTTTCCTTATTTGGTACAGTTAGTTGTGACTATTTTTCTTTCCATACCTTTCGACACAATCTGTTATGACATTTCTGTATTCAGGCACCCATTGGTTATGGGAAGTTACAACAATGCTCATTAACCAATCAGCGGACACAGTGAAACTTTACAAGGATACGTCGATGGTAGAGGCCGTTACCAAGGATATGTTTGACAACGTAGCATCACCACGTGTTCTTAACACGCATTTGCCGATTCGATTGTTGCCAAAGGAACTGTTAAAACAGAATGCGAAGATAATATTTATGCAACGAAATCCAAAAGACATATGTCTATCATATTACATCCAACACAACAAACTTTGTTTATACGAATATGATGGAAAATGGGAAAATTTCGTGGAGAGATTCTTGAAAGGTTTACATGAGTGTAATCTGTAAAATGATACGATCTGTACATATTATTTGTAAACAAAACATGAGGTCATGTTTCAAATAAAAAAAATATTCTTACAAGCTCGATTATTCGAAGAATAGGGAGAGTTATTCTACTCACTTTGGTATTTACGTCACATCTATGTTAAAGTTTCGCATGCAAGTTGCTATCAAGGTCATATCTCATTAACCATGGCATGTTTCATTCAACACATCCCAGTCACCAAACCTATTGCAATAACTAAGTTAGTTAACTCCTGCATGAATATAATGCAAATTATGGCTCTTCTTGGACATAGAAATGTTGGTTAAAGTTTGCGTCGAGGTACCACCAAATGAAATGCATGTAACACTGCATGTACTGGATTGAAACTTCACATAAGGCTTCCAAGAACGTTTGGTTAACGTTTTGCGTGCAAGTACCATCAAGACAACCTCATTGTACCCGGCTCTAGATATCGAATAATCGAGCGCGCTTGTCTTACGGACAGCTCTTGCTGAGAAGGGTGTTTGCTTTGACACGAAATGGAGCAGTAGAGCGTATTTTACAACTATTAACGCCAACAAATCATCGTTTGTGTGAATACGCCTCTTTTCACGAAATATTTAACGGAACACACGATTTTCCAATATACGACTACGGCAGTTGATCAGTAATTGTGTACAGTGTAATCCTTCTAGCAACACTCTTTGAAATAGGCGAATTTCGGCTCAATTTGAGAGATTGTTGGTTTAGAGATGTTCAGTTGGTAGTGAAAAGTTACAACGGGAACACTGTTATCGGAGAAAGATTCTCACTCTAGAGAGGGCCGCTCTCGAGCGGTTGCACTCTATATTGAAATTGATTATTTTGTTTCTTACAGTTATATATGGTTCCTGGTTTGATTATACACTATAATGGGAGAAAGTGTTCAATGAAAATCCTGACTATCCCTTCCATCTGATGAGTTACGAAGACTTGAAAATTGTGAGTAAAATTCTGCATTCATTTTATTATACAACTGCGTATTAAATCTCTATCCATAGTTGTCGTTCCTGTTACGTTTCCATATGCGGCAGCAAAGCAGGAACGACAACTCTGTGTAGAGTAAAATAGTTTATTTCTTTCCGAAGAGCTCCGAACAGACATAACTATTTGTCAATCGTTAAACATCAGGTCTCCTTAACCCACAATGAATTTGATAGTTGGTGAAACGAAACAGGACCCGAGCGAACCAAAGCAAAATTCGTATTTAATCGGAGTAAATTATTGAAACTATAAATGACATCTCCTTAACTACCGCATAGGTTTTGACAAAACGTCACAGAAATGAGCTTAAGAGGTCCTCTTTCAACAGGTTAAATAAATGGTTCCGGTCTGTTGCAGAAGTAGATCTCAAGGGCTAAATATATTCTAAAAGTGTAAACTTTGAAGATTTTCTACTCCAAATCTATCAACCCAAGATCTTTGATATGTGGTGTATAACATTGTCTAGTTGTCCTTTTAAAATAACGTAAAGTGGAAAATTTGAACATCTCTTCTGAAACTGCTTAGTGGATTTTGACTGCACATAGACCAGTTTATTGGCACGTTTTATTCAATCAAAATCATGGCCCTCGTTGTTTGTTAAATTTTGCGTTAAGATCTGTTTCATAAGTCCCATTAACATTGCAAAGTAGAGTAAGATGTCTTTAAGACACTTTACAGTGTACATAAAGGGAATTTATATTTAAAATTCTTATCCCATGTTATATACTAGAATTGGAATGTCCTGTTTTTGCCGAGATTTTCTTACATATATAACATTTCTGGTTTAAAAAAAAACCATAATGGGCGTTCGCATCCAGCTGCTGTTCTCTTGTTTCTGTCATTTATCAGCTTTACTCCACCACACTTCATATATGCTCGAAACAGTCTTTTTTCTGCTGTCTAAGTTCAACATTCTCGCTCGTCCGCACTCTCTTGTAAGGGGCGAGTCACAGTGCGTCTGTTGCGAATGAAACATCGTGTATTGTTATATCTACTTCTTAATTAATTTCTTGGATTCTATAATTCAAAGTTCGACTTACAGAAAACTTGCATGTCAGAGCAGGAAAGTGCAAAAACAATGTTTAAATTACGTTGTTTTATCGCACATTTCTCCGTAGTATCGGCCAATAACGGAGACGAATATCTTTGTTTCAATTGTTGTCATTATATCGGTTTACCAGTCACGTAAATGCTCTTGCAGGCTATTAAAAATGCGAAAATCTTTGCGGCTCGATTTGTTCTCGGGAGTTCTCTGTAGTCTTAAACCGATTGTGTGGCAACGGCCATTGGTTGGTTTTGACATATAGCAAACAAATGTCGATAAAAGATACTGCCTGGAAGAGCTTATTGCGTGTGTGTAGAAAAATGGTCCATCGAACATATGTTCGTAGCTTGAAGCCCATTTATACAGGAAAGACAAATCCATAAATACACCATGCAGATATTGCCGGAGGATTTCGAATGTTGTATTGACTAAGTAATATGAATGGTTACAAGCACAGTTGGGAGCAGCTATCAAACCGGAGCCAAACTTCTGTTGTGAGCAATTTTGCAGGAATGTGTCAGTACTGTTTACATTAAACGTTTCTGTGTTTTAGGATAGTGTGAAAGAAATTAGCAAGTTGAGCGAGTTTTTGGGACTTAAATCAGACAGGAAGTTAATCAAAGAAATCGCGGAAAAGTGTGAATTCAGTAACATGAAGAAAGAGAAGGAGCCTTTGTTAGACGCTACCAATTGGAAAAATGGACAACCGGGAACGTACCGAAAAGGTAAGTTTGATTGCGGATATGAAATAAATCAAAAGGAACGTGACATAAGAAACGGTTAGATCTACTAGATTGGTATGTTATTGTTGATCATATAGCGGTTAAGTGTGAGGTTAGCAAACTGTTAAATCGATTTAAACCCCCAGTATTCTTACTGACAGTTCCAAGACTGTAAATTGCTGTATAGTTAATATTTATATTTATGTTTTAGAAGTACATTTTCCTTTCACCATGTTTAATTCTATCACTTGATATAATTCCCCCATTTCGGCCTACTATTACTGACTTTCTTGACTTGTTCCGTGATGTTTTTTGTGTATGTGGCGTTCCCTGTAGCACATTGACATCTTTGAGTATTGTAGCATGTTTTGTATGAAAGCTAATTGATTACTTCGTATTATTTCAGGGCAAATTGGGAATTGGAAGAATTGGTTTACTGTTGCCCAAAGTGAACGTTTTGATGCCGTGTTTACTGACAGAATGAAAAACAGCTCATTTACATACCGATATGAGTAACATTATCTACGTGTTTTGAAAAACAAATTTACCCGATGATTTCACAGAACTGCTTTTATCCCTAGTGACATTGTCATCACTGATTACATATTATGCTATATACTACCAACTTACACAGGATGATAGTTAAGTTTAGTCTAAACTGATTTACATTGATCGTGAAACCTACATTCTGTATAAAGTGCATCCGCCGGTAAAATTTCATACATCCTCTTAATAGCTTCTGGATACATCTTCTACTGATTTAATTTACAGTAAGCTATGACACGTATATTTCTCATGCATTGCACTCTCGAAAAAGTCCATGTAAACCTGTCAAACATTTCAAAATCACATTCATTACTTCAGATTACTTTCTTACAACGTTGGTAAGATACTCAAAATGCAAAATGTCGGGATAGTTCTTTTGATCCGTATATATAACCAGTCTCCTTGTCTGCTTCCTTATTGGTATCTAACGCGAGCCTAAGATCTTCAAGATTGTAGAAAAATATTGTATACGGCGAGTTTTAAACATACGACATCCGGATCAGGACGCATGCGCTTTACACCTTGGCAATTCATAACGATCTTGAGATCATAAAGGTCCTATTTACCTTTTAAGACGGTCTGAATGACGTGAACGAGCACTCTAGCACAAATAAATCCTGTATTTGTGGACATGTCCTGCTTAAAAGCTTTACAGCCAGGAAATATGTTATTATATCTATATATTCGCTTTTACCTGGTCTACAACCAGTAATGTAAGGTAGTCCGCTTGTGCACACAATGACGTTTAATTAACATTTTTATTCAGTTAACCTAAATCTGGAATAAATTACAGGAAACTTTTTGAACTTCGACCAATAGTTTTGCTAGCTGTTCAGTAATCAGTGTATGCACTGATGGTACAGACATAAATAAATGTGTTATATGATGATTATCATACTTATAAGTTTATATTACAATTGTATGCAAATATATCCCATCAACGCTAGAAACGTCCTTCTTTTTTAACCGACATAGTTCCGCCCTATGCTTATGTTTCACATTCAGTGAATATATATGGGAGACAATGTGCATTTTGTGAATACATTCCTGAAAAGTTTACCCAAATACGACACCCGATAATCATTGCAGTGTAATTCCAACATTTGCGTTACGTGTTAAAATGTCCCAATACGACATCCGCTGTGGTGCAAATCGTCAAAATGGATGTTGGAAGTATGATCTTTCGTTTTTGTTTATGAGGGACTGGTAAACAAGAATTTCAAAAAGGACAATGTAGTGCTACACCAATATGTCCTGGCTTGATCTTAAATGCAAAATATTTCGAAAAATTCGATCAGTAATCAAAATGTGAATTTCTTGCCAATATATATCGATGAGAAGTTCACAGTTAATATATATTTTTCATACACAATACTTATTGCCAACCGAAATTTTCATTCCACAAATCGTCAAAAGATGTCGCTTGTTGATCATGGTTAGAATATATCGATAACTTAATTCAAGTCTCCCTGAAACTTTAAATAAGTACTATAAACATTGTATGAGTATATGCAGTGATTCTTAAGATGATGTTAGTGCCACGATAGCATTACTTTATACAGTTAAGCGACTATTGTTAAATTATTTTCCATTTGTTAAATCCTACAAACAATTCCTGGGGTGGGTCGATAAGCCGATTAAGATCATAATCAGCTTTTGAGACACGAAAATAAATCATGTACTGAACAGCCAAAAACAATGAGTTGGTGATACTGTGTCGGGGTCACAGGAGATTGTCATAAGTTATTTACCTTTATTTATATATAGTTCTCTCCCTTTGCTCCTTCTGCAGTATCTACATATTCAACAGAAAGAGCAAAGGGCGAAAACTCTAGATGGAATAAAGGGAAAGTATAAAACAGAAAGGGCAAAGGGCGGAAACTCTAGATGGGATAAAGGGAAAGTATAATACAGAAAGGGCAAAGGGCGGAAACTCTGGATGGGATAAAGGGAAAGTATAATACAGAAAGGGCAAAGGGCGGAAACTCTAGATGAGATAAAGGGAAAGTATCATACAGAAAGGGCAAAGGGCGGAAACTCTAGATGCGATAAAGGGAAAGTATAATACAGAAAGGGCAAAGGGCGGAAACTCTGGATGTGATGAAGGGAAAGTATAATACAGAGAGGGCAAAGGGCGAAAACTCTAGATGCGATAAAGGGGAAGTATAATACAGAAAGGGCAAAGGGCGAAAACTCTGGATGGGATGAAGGGAATGTATAATACAGAAAGGGCAAAGGGCGGAAACTCTAGATGTGATGAAGGGAAAATATAATACAGAAAGGGCAAAGTGCGGTAACTCTAGATGTGATGAAGGGAAAGTATAATGCAGAGAGGGCAAAGTGCGGTAACTCTAGATGTGATGAAGGGAAAGTATAATACAGAGAGGGCAAAGGGCGGAAACTCTAGATGGGATAAAGGGGAAGTATAATACAGAGAGGGCAAAGGGCGAAAACTCTGGATGTGATGAAGGGAAAGTATAATACAGAAAGGGCAAAGGGCGAAAACTCTGGATGTGATGAAGGGAAAGTATAATACAGAAAGGGCAAAGGGCGGAAACTCTAGATGGGATAAAGGGAAGGTATAATACAGAAAGGGCAAAGGGTGGAAACTCTAGATGTGATGAAGGGAAAGTATAATACAGAAAAGGCAAAGGGCAACAACTCTAGATGGGATAAAGGGAAGGTATAATACAGAAAGGGCAAAGCGCAAAACACTAGATGTGATGAGGGAAAGTATAATACAGAAAGGGCAAAGGGCGAAAATTCTAGATGGGATGAAGGGAAAGAACGCGTAACAATCTCCTGTGGTCTGGGTACTATAAACAATTATTTTTAGGATTAACTAACTTATTAGTATTGTCTTTTGGACTCAGTTACAAACTGGATGAGCACCTTTCAGTGTACCAGAGGACTTACATGAGCACAAAAAGTCATTTCGCAACTGATGGTTTTTTACTACCTATTGTTTTCAGATGAGATCAAGTTGTTCAAAATATCTATACAAGTACTTGTTTTGTTTGAAGACACGAATTTAGTTTCGTTTACTTTTTCCATTGCCCGTATATCGATATCTGTCTCCGGTAGTCGAAATGAAATGGGTTCCGTGTATAAATGTTTTTACACAGAAGAAACAAAATGACGCACTTGCATCTGTATAAATATAGTTTATTCTATAAAATATGAAAAAATTTAAACAGAAAGAGTAAAAGACGTACTCGGCAAGAAAACATACAATACGAATAATCAGTAAACGTCGTCAATGTCTCTCATAATGAGAAAATACCGAAATAGGAAGACCATATGTTTCTGCAAGAAAGACTAAACTATGGAAGCGTCCATGTACCAATGTGAATTTTTTTTCCAGTATACTATCTCCTATTGTCTGTGCTGTAACAATGAAGAAGACAGTTGGTATTGTTTAAGAGATGTTGTGAACATTTCCGTCGGTATTTTGTCATAGTGCTCATTGTTGAATAAGAGATTAGTGAACAACGAATCTTCTCATTTGTCTGCGCAAACTACTCTGCGAAGGAGGTAGCGGTCAGTGGTCCGATACAAGGCTAAGTACACTAAATGATCTAACTTGTAAATAGAGCATGATATATATTTAACGCCATTAAAAACGCAACCAAAAATGATGCATATAGATAAAGTGACGTTACAAACAATGCTTTATTTCTCAAACGTCATTTCAAAAAAGAATTCAATAATGAAAAACTATTGGTCTAGAGTTTAATAAAGCTATGAAGAAAACTAAACACATAGATAACTGTAACACGCTTTTGACAGTTCGTACTACAAAATGACGCCTGGTTCAAATACGTTATAAAGACGTATCCTACAACAAGGCTGGTTTGTTATATCTACTTCTTAATTAATTTCTTGGATTCTATAATTCGACTTACAAAAAACTTGCATGTCAGAGCAGGAAAGTGCAAAAACAATGTTTAAATTACGTTGTTTTATCGCACATTTCTCCGTAGTATCGGCCAATAACGGAGACGAATATCTTTGTTTCAATTGTTGTCATTATATCGGTTTACCAGTCACGTAAATGCTCTTGCAGGCTATTAAAATTGCGAAAATCTTTGCGGCTCGATTTGTTCTCTGGAGTTCTCTGTAGTCTTAAACCGATTGTGTGGCAACGGCCATTGGTTGGTTTTGACATATAGCAAACAAATATCGATAAAAGATACTGCCTGGAAGAGCTTATTGCGTGTGTGTAGAAAAATGGTCCATCGAACATATGTTCTTAGCTTGAAGCCCATTTATACAGGAAAGACAAATCCATAAATACACCATGCAGATATTGCCGGAGGATTTAGAATGTTGTATTGACTAAGTAATATGAATGGTTACAAGCACAGTTGGGAGCAGCTATCAAACCGGAGCCAAACTTCTGTTGTGAGCAATTTTGCAGGAATGTGTCAGTACTGTTTACATTAAACATTTCTGTGTTTTAGGATAGTGTGAAAGAAATTAGCAAGTTGAGCGAGTTTTTGGGACTTAAATCAGACAGGAAGTTAATCAAAGAAATCGCGGAAAAGTGTGAATTCAGTAACATGAAGAAAGAGAAGGAGCCTTTGTTAGACGCTACCAATTGGAAAAATGGACAACCGGGAACGTACCGAAAAGGTAAGTTTGATTGCGGATATGAAATAAATCAAAAGGAACGTGACATAAGAAACGGTTAGATCTACTAGATTGGTATGTTATTGTTGATCATATAGCGGTTAAGTGTGAGGTTAGCAAACTGTTAAATCGATATAAACCCCCAGTATTCTTACTGACAGTTCCAAGACTGTAAATTGCTGTATAGTTAATATTTATATTTATGTTTTAGATGTACATTTTCCTTTCACCGTGTTTAATTCTATCACTTGATATAATTCCCCCATTTCGGCTTACTATTACTGACTTTCTTGACGTGTTCCGTGATGTTTTTGGCGTGTGGGGAAGCATTGTCTTGTGTATGTGGCGTTCCCTGTAGCGCATTGACATCTTTGAGTATTGCTGCATGTTTTGTATGAAAGCTAATTGATTACTTCGTATTATTTCAGGGCAAATTGGGGATTGGAAGAATTGGTTTACTGTTGCCCAAAGTGAACGATTTGATGCCGTGTTTACTGACAGAATGAAAAACAGCTCATTTACATACCGATATGAGTAACATTATCTACGTGTTTTGAAAAACAGATTTACCCGATGATTTCACAGAACTGCTTTTATTCCTAGTGACATTGTCATCACTGATTACATATTATGCTATATACTACCAACTTACACAGGATGATAGTTAAGTTTAGTCTAAACTGATTTACATTGATCGTGAAACCTACATTCTGTATAAAGTGCATCCGCCGGTAAAATTTCATACATCCTCTTAATAGCTTCTGGATACATCTTCTACTGATTTAATTTACAGTAAGCTATTACACGTATATTTCTCATGCATTGCACTCTCGAAAAAGTCCATGTAAACCTGTCAAACATTTCAAAATCACATTCTTTACTTCAGATTACTTTCTTACAACGTTGGTAAGATACTCAAAATGCAAAATGTCGGGATAGTTCTTTTGATCCGTATATATAACCAGTCTCCTTGTCTGCTTCCTTATTGGTATCTAACGCGAGCCTAAGATCTTCAAGATTGTAGAAAAATATTGTATACGGCGAGTTTTAAACATACGACATCCGGATCAGGACTCATGCGCTTTACACCTTGGCAATCCATAACGATCTTGAGATCATAAAGGTCCTATTTACCTTTTAAGACGGTCTGAATGACGTGAACGAGCACTCTAGCACAAACAAATCCTGTATTTGTGGACATGTCCTGCTTAAAAGTTTTACAGCCAGGAAATATGTTATTATATCTATATATTCGCTTTTACCTGGTCTACAACCAGTAATGTAAGGTAGTCCGCTTGTGCACACAATGACGTTTAATTAACATTTTTATTCAGTTAACCTAAATCTGGAATAAATTACAGGAAACTTTTTGAACTTCGACCAATAGTTTTGCTAGCTGTTCAGTAATCAGTAACTCCGCCATTGCCGGTCCCAAGCCCGGATGCAAAAGGAGGAGGGTTGTGCATAGGGCCAGCACACCAATCATGTGAAAAAAACTTCAGCTACAGAAACCTTAACTACAACACAACAACGGACGGATTTTCGGAATCGACCCGGGGGAGACTTATGACGTGGAGAAATCTACCGACAAAGCTTCTCTCGCCCAAGACCGCTATACGGATTGCGACATGGAACGTGCGAACTATGTATGAAACCGGTAAAGCAGCCCAGGTTGCTAGAGAGATGGGAAGATACAAGGTTGAGATCCTCGGACTCAGTGAAGTGCGCTGGAACATGACAGGAAGGACAACTCTAGCTTCCGGTGAAACTGTACTACACTCTGGGCCACCTGAAGAAAAAGCAGTGCTCAGACATGGAGTCGGATTCATGCTAACCAAGAACGCCAGCAAGAGCCTTATGGAGTGGGAACCAGTAAGTGAAAGGATAATCACAGCCCGCTTTGAATCTAAATTTCAGAAAGTCACCTTAGTCCAATGCTATGCCCCTACTAATGTGGATGAGCAACAAGAGAAGTATGACTACTGCAGGGAGTGATGGACAAAGTTCCGAGAAGAGACATAGTACTGGTCATAGGGGATATGAATGCCAAGCTGGGATCTGACAACACAGGAAGAGAACTCGTCATGGGGAAGGAGGGGTTAGGAGTGATGAATGAGAATGGGGAGCTGTTTGCGGACTTCTGTGCACAGAACGACATGGTCATAGGGGGTACAGTATTCCCACACAAGAGGATACATAAATTGACATGGACATCACCAGACCAAGCAACACAGAACCAGATTGACCACATGACGATATCTAGGCGATGGCGACGAACTATGGAAGATGTAAGGGTCTACAGATGCAGGCTCAGACCATGAGTTGGTGATAGCGAGCCTGAAGGTGCGACTAGCGAAGGCACCAGTCACCGTACAACAACGGACAAAGCGTTTTGACACTTCCAGACTCTCATCACCAGACCAACGCCATGAGTTCTCCATTGCCCTGCAAAACAGATTTAAAACATTAACAGACCAGGTCGAGCACTCTATAGATGCCATGTGGGAACAGATCAGAACATCATACCATGCAACATGCGAGGAGAAACTAGGACTCAGGAAAAGGACCTACAAGAGCTGGCTAAGCCAGGACACCATAGCAAAGATAGAAGAACGCAGCACCATCGAGAGCCGACTTCTTCAAGCCAAGACAAGGGCACAGAAACAGGCAGTCCAGAGGGACTACAAGGAGCAACAGAAGGAAGTTAGAAGAAGCACCCGCCAAGACAAGAGGAGCAATATAGACCAGCTTGCGTCAAGAGCACAGGAAGCAGCGACCAAGAACGACACAAGGACACTGTATGACATCACCAGGAAACTATCAGGGACAAGATCCAACACTGACAAGCCTGTTCGTGGACTAGATGGGGGAACACTCACCAAACCAGAGGAACAACTGGAACGCTGGAAGGAGCACTTCAGTCGCCTCCTGTCAGGAAAGCCAGTAGAACATCCACCAGACATAGAAGAGGGTGAGGAACTACGGATAAACATGGGTCCCATCACTATCGAAGAGATATCTAGAGCCATCGCGAAAATCAAATTAGGAAAAGCTCCCGGACCAGACACGGCAACATCAGCACGGATGATGCAGGGACTGCTCCAGGACATCTGGGAGAAGGAAGAAATCCCTACAGAGTGGAAGACAGGCCATATAATCAAGCTTCCTAAGAAAGGAGACTTGGGAGACTGCCAGAATTGGAGAGGCATCCAACTTTTGTCCATACCCAGCAAGGTTCTCACTAGAATACTACTAGAGAGACTGAAAACAGCAGTAAACAACACATTGAGAGATGAGCAAGCAGGTTTCAGAGCTGGCAGGTCCTGCATTGACCAGATAGCAACACTGCGCATCATACTGGAACAATCCTTGGAGTGGCAATCACCAGTGTACGTCAATTTCATTGACTTCAAGAAAGCCTTCGACATGATCGACAGAAGCACCATGTGGAGGATAATGAGGCACTATGGGATCCCCCTGAAGATTGTGAGCATCATACGCAGTTTGTATGATGGTATGACCTGCCAGGTGATTCATAACAACGACCTATCATCCCCTTTTACTGTTACCACTGGAGTTAGACAGGGTTGTTTGCTCTCACCGATGATCTTTACGCTGGTTGTCGACTGGGTGCTCAATCAAACCATTGACCGACCAAGAGGTTTGCAGTGGACTTTTGTTAAGACGCTGGAGGACTTGGACTTTGCAGACGACATTTGACTACTGTCCCACTACTTCAAACACATACAAGAGAAGTCACAGCGCCTGAGCACAGTTGCACTACAAACAGGACTAGAAATCAACACCAAGAAAACAAAGAGCATGAGGGTCAACACAGCTACCAACACACCCATCCAAATGGCGGAACAACACATTGAAGATGTTGAGAGCTTCACTTACTTAGGAAGCATCATCAGCAAGACAGGAGGCACTGATGAGGACATCAAATCCAGGATTGGAAAGGCTCGTCACGTCTGTGTCACCCTGTAGCCAGTCTGGAACAACAGGAACATTCTCCTCAATACCAAGCTGACCATCTTCAACTCCAATGAGAAGTCTGTTTTGCTATACGGTTCTGAGACATGGAAGCACACCAAAGCACTAGACTCGAAACTACAAGTTTTTGTGAAAACCTGCCTACGACAAATCCTCCGTATTAGACACAATCTCCAATGAAGAACTCTGGAGAAGAACGCAACAGAGACCAATTCCAGATGCCATCAAGGAACGGAAGTGGCGGTGGGTTGGACACACCCTACGACGGGACCCAACCAACATCACAAGACAGGCACTCGACTGGAACCCCCAAGGGAAGCGTAGGCGAGGCCGTCCAACCACGACTTGGAGAAGAACCCTAGACACTGAGCTTCGCTCATATGGAATCTCCTGGGGCGAGGCCAATCACAAAGCACAGGACCGTAGAGGATGGAAGGCTGTAGTTAAGGCCCTATGTTCCAGATGGGACGAAGAGGACTAATCAATCAATCAGTAATCAGTGTATGCACTGATGGTACAGACATAAATAAATGTGTTATATGATGATTATCATACTTATAAGTTTATATTACAATTGTATGCAAATATATACTCATCAACGCTAGAAACGTCCTTCTTTTTTAACCGACATAGTTCCGCCCTATGCTTATATTTCACATTCAGTGAATATATATGGGAGACAATGTGCATTTTGTGAATACATTCCTGAAAAGTTTACCCAAATACGACACCCGATAATCATTGCAGTGTAATTCCAACATTTGCGTTACGTGTTAAAATGTCCCAATACGACATCCGCTGTGGTGCAAATCGTCAAAATGGATGTTGGAAGTATGATCTTTCGTTTTTGTTTATGAGGGACTGGTAAACAAGAATTTCAAAAAGGACAATGTAGTGCTACACCAATATGTCCTGGCTTGATCTTAAATGCAAAATATTTCGAAAAATTCGATCAGTAATCAAAATGTGAATTTCTTGCCAATATATATCGATGAGAAGTTCACAGTTAATATATATTTTTCATACACAATACTTATTGCCAACCGAAATTTTCATTCCACAAATCGTCAAAAGATGTCGCTTGTTGATCATGGTTAGAATATATCGATAACTTAATTCAAGTCTCCCTGAAACTTTAAATAAGTACTATAAACATTGTATGAGTATATGCAGTGATTCTTAAGATGATGTTAGTGCCACGATAGCATTACTTTATACAGTTAAGCGACTATTGTTAAATTATTTTCCATTTGTTAAATCCTACAAACAATTCCTGGGGTGGGTCGATAAGCCGATTAAGATCATAATCAGCTTTTGAGACACGAAAATAAATCATGTACTGAACAGCCAAAAACAATGAGTTGGTGATACTGTGTCGGGGTCACAGGAGATTGTCATAAGTTATTTACCTTTATTTATATATAGTTCTCTCCCTTTGCTCCTTCTGCAGTATCTACATATTCAACAGAAAGAGCAAAGGGCGAAAACTCTAGATGGAATAAAGGGAAAGTATAAAACAGAAAGGGCAAAGGGCGGAAACTCTAGATGGGATAAAGGGAAAGTATAATACAGAAAGGGCAAAGGGCGGAAACTCTGGATGGGATAAAGGGAAAGTATAATACAGAAAGGGCAAAGGGCGGAAACTCTAGATGAGATAAAGGGAAAGTATCATACAGAAAGGGCAAAGGGCGGAAACTCTAGATGCGATAAAGGGAAAGTATAATACAGAAAGGGCAAAGGGCGGAAACTCTGGATGTGATGAAGGGAAAGTATAATACAGAGAGGGCAAAGGGCGAAAACTCTAGATGCGATAAAGGGGAAGTATAATACAGAAAGGGCAAAGGGCGAAAACTCTGGATGGGATGAAGGGAATGTATAATACAGAAAGGGCAAAGGGCGGAAACTCTAGATGTGATGAAGGGAAAATATAATACAGAAAGGGCAAAGTGCGGTAACTCTAGATGTGATGAAGGGAAAGTATAATGCAGAGAGGGCAAAGTGCGGTAACTCTAGATGTGATGAAGGGAAAGTATAATACAGAGAGGGCAAAGGGCGGAAACTCTAGATGGGATAAAGGGGAAGTATAATACAGAGAGGGCAAAGGGCGAAAACTCTGGATGTGATGAAGGGAAAGTATAATACAGAAAGGGCAAAGGGCGAAAACTCTGGATGTGATGAAGGGAAAGTATAATACAGAAAGGGCAAAGGGCGGAAACTCTAGATGGGATAAAGGGAAGGTATAATACAGAAAGGGCAAAGGGTGGAAACTCTAGATGTGATGAAGGGAAAGTATAATACAGAAAAGGCAAAGGGCAACAACTCTAGATGGGATAAAGGGAAGGTATAATACAGAAAGGGCAAAGCGCAAAACACTAGATGTGATGAGGGAAAGTATAATACAGAAAGGGCAAAGGGCGAAAATTCTAGATGGGATGAAGGGAAAGAACGCGTAACAATCTCCTGTGGTCTGGGTACTATAAACAATTATTTTTAGGATTAACTAACTTATTAGTATTGTCTTTTGGACTCAGTTACAAACTGGATGAGCACCTTTCAGTGTACCAGAGGACTTACATGAGCACAAAAAGTCATTTCGCAACTGATGGTTTTTTACTACCTATTGTTTTCAGATGAGATCAAGTTGTTCAAAATATCTATACAAGTACTTGTTTTGTTTGAAGACACGAATTTAGTTTCGTTTACTTTTTCCATTGCCCGTATATCGATATCTGTCTCCGGTAGTCGAAATGAAATGGGTTCCGTGTATAAATGTTTTTACACAGAAGAAACAAAATGACGCACTTGCATCTGTATAAATATAGTTTATTCTATAAAATATGAAAAAATTTAAACAGAAAGAGTAAAAGACGTACTCGGCAAGAAAACATACAATACGAATAATCAGTAAACGTCGTCAATGTCTCTCATAATGAGAAAATACCGAAATAGGAAGACCATATGTTTCTGCAAGAAAGACTAAACTATGGAAGCGTCCATGTACCAATGTGAATTTTTTTTCCAGTATACTATCTCCTATTGTCTGTGCTGTAACAATGAAGAAGACAGTTGGTATTGTTTAAGAGATGTTGTGAACATTTCCGTCGGTATTTTGTCATAGTGCTCATTGTTGAATAAGAGATTAGTGAACAACGAATCTTCTCATTTGTCTGCGCAAACTACTCTGCGAAGGAGGTAGCGGTCAGTGGTCCGATACAAGGCTAAGTACACTAAATGATCTAACTTGTAAATAGAGCATGATATATATTTAACGCCATTAAAAACGCAACCAAAAATGATGCATATAGATAAAGTGACGTTACAAACAATGCTTTATTTCTCAAACGTCATTTCAAAAAAGAATTCAATAATGAAAAACTATTGGTCTAGAGTTTAATAAAGCTATGAAGAAAACTAAACACATAGATAACTGTAACACGCTTTTGACAGTTCGTACTACAAAATGACGCCTGGTTCAAATACGTTATAAAGACGTATCCTACAACAAGGCTGGTTTGTTATATCTACTTCTTAATTAATTTCTTGGATTCTATAATTCGACTTACAAAAAACTTGCATGTCAGAGCAGGAAAGTGCAAAAACAATGTTTAAATTACGTTGTTTTATCGCACATTTCTCCGTAGTATCGGCCAATAACGGAGACGAATATCTTTGTTTCAATTGTTGTCATTATATCGGTTTACCAGTCACGTAAATGCTCTTGCAGGCTATTAAAATTGCGAAAATCTTTGCGGCTCGATTTGTTCTCTGGAGTTCTCTGTAGTCTTAAACCGATTGTGTGGCAACGGCCATTGGTTGGTTTTGACATATAGCAAACAAATATCGATAAAAGATACTGCCTGGAAGAGCTTATTGCGTGTGTGTAGAAAAATGGTCCATCGAACATATGTTCTTAGCTTGAAGCCCATTTATACAGGAAAGACAAATCCATAAATACACCATGCAGATATTGCCGGAGGATTTAGAATGTTGTATTGACTAAGTAATATGAATGGTTACAAGCACAGTTGGGAGCAGCTATCAAACCGGAGCCAAACTTCTGTTGTGAGCAATTTTGCAGGAATGTGTCAGTACTGTTTACATTAAACATTTCTGTGTTTTAGGATAGTGTGAAAGAAATTAGCAAGTTGAGCGAGTTTTTGGGACTTAAATCAGACAGGAAGTTAATCAAAGAAATCGCGGAAAAGTGTGAATTCAGTAACATGAAGAAAGAGAAGGAGCCTTTGTTAGACGCTACCAATTGGAAAAATGGACAACCGGGAACGTACCGAAAAGGTAAGTTTGATTGCGGATATGAAATAAATCAAAAGGAACGTGACATAAGAAACGGTTAGATCTACTAGATTGGTATGTTATTGTTGATCATATAGCGGTTAAGTGTGAGGTTAGCAAACTGTTAAATCGATATAAACCCCCAGTATTCTTACTGACAGTTCCAAGACTGTAAATTGCTGTATAGTTAATATTTATATTTATGTTTTAGATGTACATTTTCCTTTCACCGTGTTTAATTCTATCACTTGATATAATTCCCCCATTTCGGCTTACTATTACTGACTTTCTTGACGTGTTCCGTGATGTTTTTGGCGTGTGGGGAAGCATTGTCTTGTGTATGTGGCGTTCCCTGTAGCGCATTGACATCTTTGAGTATTGCTGCATGTTTTGTATGAAAGCTAATTGATTACTTCGTATTATTTCAGGGCAAATTGGGGATTGGAAGAATTGGTTTACTGTTGCCCAAAGTGAACGATTTGATGCCGTGTTTACTGACAGAATGAAAAACAGCTCATTTACATACCGATATGAGTAACATTATCTACGTGTTTTGAAAAACAGATTTACCCGATGATTTCACAGAACTGCTTTTATTCCTAGTGACATTGTCATCACTGATTACATATTATGCTATATACTACCAACTTACACAGGATGATAGTTAAGTTTAGTCTAAACTGATTTACATTGATCGTGAAACCTACATTCTGTATAAAGTGCATCCGCCGGTAAAATTTCATACATCCTCTTAATAGCTTCTGGATACATCTTCTACTGATTTAATTTACAGTAAGCTATTACACGTATATTTCTCATGCATTGCACTCTCGAAAAAGTCCATGTAAACCTGTCAAACATTTCAAAATCACATTCTTTACTTCAGATTACTTTCTTACAACGTTGGTAAGATACTCAAAATGCAAAATGTCGGGATAGTTCTTTTGATCCGTATATATAACCAGTCTCCTTGTCTGCTTCCTTATTGGTATCTAACGCGAGCCTAAGATCTTCAAGATTGTAGAAAAATATTGTATACGGCGAGTTTTAAACATACGACATCCGGATCAGGACTCATGCGCTTTACACCTTGGCAATCCATAACGATCTTGAGATCATAAAGGTCCTATTTACCTTTTAAGACGGTCTGAATGACGTGAACGAGCACTCTAGCACAAACAAATCCTGTATTTGTGGACATGTCCTGCTTAAAAGTTTTACAGCCAGGAAATATGTTATTATATCTATATATTCGCTTTTACCTGGTCTACAACCAGTAATGTAAGGTAGTCCGCTTGTGCACACAATGACGTTTAATTAACATTTTTATTCAGTTAACCTAAATCTGGAATAAATTACAGGAAACTTTTTGAACTTCGACCAATAGTTTTGCTAGCTGTTCAGTAATCAGTAACTCCGCCATTGCCGGTCCCAAGCCCGGATGCAAAAGGAGGAGGGTTGTGCATAGGGCCAGCACACCAATCATGTGAAAAAAACTTCAGCTACAGAAACCTTAACTACAACACAACAACGGACGGATTTTCGGAATCGACCCGGGGGAGACTTATGACGTGGAGAAATCTACCGACAAAGCTTCTCTCGCCCAAGACCGCTATACGGATTGCGACATGGAACGTGCGAACTATGTATGAAACCGGTAAAGCAGCCCAGGTTGCTAGAGAGATGGGAAGATACAAGGTTGAGATCCTCGGACTCAGTGAAGTGCGCTGGAACATGACAGGAAGGACAACTCTAGCTTCCGGTGAAACTGTACTACACTCTGGGCCACCTGAAGAAAAAGCAGTGCTCAGACATGGAGTCGGATTCATGCTAACCAAGAACGCCAGCAAGAGCCTTATGGAGTGGGAACCAGTAAGTGAAAGGATAATCACAGCCCGCTTTGAATCTAAATTTCAGAAAGTCACCTTAGTCCAATGCTATGCCCCTACTAATGTGGATGAGCAACAAGAGAAGTATGACTACTGCAGGGAGTGATGGACAAAGTTCCGAGAAGAGACATAGTACTGGTCATAGGGGATATGAATGCCAAGCTGGGATCTGACAACACAGGAAGAGAACTCGTCATGGGGAAGGAGGGGTTAGGAGTGATGAATGAGAATGGGGAGCTGTTTGCGGACTTCTGTGCACAGAACGACATGGTCATAGGGGGTACAGTATTCCCACACAAGAGGATACATAAATTGACATGGACATCACCAGACCAAGCAACACAGAACCAGATTGACCACATGACGATATCTAGGCGATGGCGACGAACTATGGAAGATGTAAGGGTCTACAGATGCAGGCTCAGACCATGAGTTGGTGATAGCGAGCCTGAAGGTGCGACTAGCGAAGGCACCAGTCACCGTACAACAACGGACAAAGCGTTTTGACACTTCCAGACTCTCATCACCAGACCAACGCCATGAGTTCTCCATTGCCCTGCAAAACAGATTTAAAACATTAACAGACCAGGTCGAGCACTCTATAGATGCCATGTGGGAACAGATCAGAACATCATACCATGCAACATGCGAGGAGAAACTAGGACTCAGGAAAAGGACCTACAAGAGCTGGCTAAGCCAGGACACCATAGCAAAGATAGAAGAACGCAGCACCATCGAGAGCCGACTTCTTCAAGCCAAGACAAGGGCACAGAAACAGGCAGTCCAGAGGGACTACAAGGAGCAACAGAAGGAAGTTAGAAGAAGCACCCGCCAAGACAAGAGGAGCAATATAGACCAGCTTGCGTCAAGAGCACAGGAAGCAGCGACCAAGAACGACACAAGGACACTGTATGACATCACCAGGAAACTATCAGGGACAAGATCCAACACTGACAAGCCTGTTCGTGGACTAGATGGGGGAACACTCACCAAACCAGAGGAACAACTGGAACGCTGGAAGGAGCACTTCAGTCGCCTCCTGTCAGGAAAGCCAGTAGAACATCCACCAGACATAGAAGAGGGTGAGGAACTACGGATAAACATGGGTCCCATCACTATCGAAGAGATATCTAGAGCCATCGCGAAAATCAAATTAGGAAAAGCTCCCGGACCAGACACGGCAACATCAGCACGGATGATGCAGGGACTGCTCCAGGACATCTGGGAGAAGGAAGAAATCCCTACAGAGTGGAAGACAGGCCATATAATCAAGCTTCCTAAGAAAGGAGACTTGGGAGACTGCCAGAATTGGAGAGGCATCCAACTTTTGTCCATACCCAGCAAGGTTCTCACTAGAATACTACTAGAGAGACTGAAAACAGCAGTAAACAACACATTGAGAGATGAGCAAGCAGGTTTCAGAGCTGGCAGGTCCTGCATTGACCAGATAGCAACACTGCGCATCATACTGGAACAATCCTTGGAGTGGCAATCACCAGTGTACGTCAATTTCATTGACTTCAAGAAAGCCTTCGACATGATCGACAGAAGCACCATGTGGAGGATAATGAGGCACTATGGGATCCCCCTGAAGATTGTGAGCATCATACGCAGTTTGTATGATGGTATGACCTGCCAGGTGATTCATAACAACGACCTATCATCCCCTTTTACTGTTACCACTGGAGTTAGACAGGGTTGTTTGCTCTCACCGATGATCTTTACGCTGGTTGTCGACTGGGTGCTCAATCAAACCATTGACCGACCAAGAGGTTTGCAGTGGACTTTTGTTAAGACGCTGGAGGACTTGGACTTTGCAGACGACATTTGACTACTGTCCCACTACTTCAAACACATACAAGAGAAGTCACAGCGCCTGAGCACAGTTGCACTACAAACAGGACTAGAAATCAACACCAAGAAAACAAAGAGCATGAGGGTCAACACAGCTACCAACACACCCATCCAAATGGCGGAACAACACATTGAAGATGTTGAGAGCTTCACTTACTTAGGAAGCATCATCAGCAAGACAGGAGGCACTGATGAGGACATCAAATCCAGGATTGGAAAGGCTCGTCACGTCTGTGTCACCCTGTAGCCAGTCTGGAACAACAGGAACATTCTCCTCAATACCAAGCTGACCATCTTCAACTCCAATGAGAAGTCTGTTTTGCTATACGGTTCTGAGACATGGAAGCACACCAAAGCACTAGACTCGAAACTACAAGTTTTTGTGAAAACCTGCCTACGACAAATCCTCCGTATTAGACACAATCTCCAATGAAGAACTCTGGAGAAGAACGCAACAGAGACCAATTCCAGATGCCATCAAGGAACGGAAGTGGCGGTGGGTTGGACACACCCTACGACGGGACCCAACCAACATCACAAGACAGGCACTCGACTGGAACCCCCAAGGGAAGCGTAGGCGAGGCCGTCCAACCACGACTTGGAGAAGAACCCTAGACACTGAGCTTCGCTCATATGGAATCTCCTGGGGCGAGGCCAATCACAAAGCACAGGACCGTAGAGGATGGAAGGCTGTAGTTAAGGCCCTATGTTCCAGATGGGACGAAGAGGACTAATCAATCAATCAGTAATCAGTGTATGCACTGATGGTACAGACATAAATAAATGTGTTATATGATGATTATCATACTTATAAGTTTATATTACAATTGTATGCAAATATATACTCATCAACGCTAGAAACGTCCTTCTTTTTTAACCGACATAGTTCCGCCCTATGCTTATATTTCACATTCAGTGAATATATATGGGAGACAATGTGCATTTTGTGAATACATTCCTGAAAAGTTTACCCAAATACGACACCCGATAATCATTGCAGTGTAATTCCAACATTTGCGTTACGTGTTAAAATGTCCCAATACGACATCCGCTGTGGTGCAAATCGTCAAAATGGATGTTGGAAGTATGATCTTTCGTTTTTGTTTATGAGGGACTGGTAAACAAGAATTTCAAAAAGGACAATGTAGTGCTACACCAATATGTCCTGGCTTGATCTTAAATGCAAAATATTTCGAAAAATTCGATCAGTAATCAAAATGTGAATTTCTTGCCAATATATATCGATGAGAAGTTCACAGTTAATATATATTTTTCATACACAATACTTATTGCCAACCGAAATTTTCATTCCACAAATCGTCAAAAGATGTCGCTTGTTGATCATGGTTAGAATATATCGATAACTTAATTCAAGTCTCCCTGAAACTTTAAATAAGTACTATAAACATTGTATGAGTATATGCAGTGATTCTTAAGATGATGTTAGTGCCACGATAGCATTACTTTATACAGTTAAGCGACTATTGTTAAATTATTTTCCATTTGTTAAATCCTACAAACAATTCCTGGGGTGGGTCGATAAGCCGATTAAGATCATAATCAGCTTTTGAGACACGAAAATAAATCATGTACTGAACAGCCAAAAACAATGAGTTGGTGATACTGTGTCGGGGTCACAGGAGATTGTCATAAGTTATTTACCTTTATTTATATATAGTTCTCTCCCTTTGCTCCTTCTGCAGTATCTACATATTCAACAGAAAGAGCAAAGGGCGAAAACTCTAGATGGAATAAAGGGAAAGTATAAAACAGAAAGGGCAAAGGGCGGAAACTCTAGATGGGATAAAGGGAAAGTATAATACAGAAAGGGCAAAGGGCGGAAACTCTGGATGGGATAAAGGGAAAGTATAATACAGAAAGGGCAAAGGGCGGAAACTCTAGATGAGATAAAGGGAAAGTATCATACAGAAAGGGCAAAGGGCGGAAACTCTAGATGCGATAAAGGGAAAGTATAATACAGAAAGGGCAAAGGGCGGAAACTCTGGATGTGATGAAGGGAAAGTATAATACAGAGAGGGCAAAGGGCGAAAACTCTAGATGCGATAAAGGGGAAGTATAATACAGAAAGGGCAAAGGGCGAAAACTCTGGATGGGATGAAGGGAATGTATAATACAGAAAGGGCAAAGGGCGGAAACTCTAGATGTGATGAAGGGAAAATATAATACAGAAAGGGCAAAGTGCGGTAACTCTAGATGTGATGAAGGGAAAGTATAATGCAGAGAGGGCAAAGTGCGGTAACTCTAGATGTGATGAAGGGAAAGTATAATACAGAGAGGGCAAAGGGCGGAAACTCTAGATGGGATAAAGGGGAAGTATAATACAGAGAGGGCAAAGGGCGAAAACTCTGGATGTGATGAAGGGAAAGTATAATACAGAAAGGGCAAAGGGCGAAAACTCTGGATGTGATGAAGGGAAAGTATAATACAGAAAGGGCAAAGGGCGGAAACTCTAGATGGGATAAAGGGAAGGTATAATACAGAAAGGGCAAAGGGTGGAAACTCTAGATGTGATGAAGGGAAAGTATAATACAGAAAAGGCAAAGGGCAACAACTCTAGATGGGATAAAGGGAAGGTATAATACAGAAAGGGCAAAGCGCAAAACACTAGATGTGATGAGGGAAAGTATAATACAGAAAGGGCAAAGGGCGAAAATTCTAGATGGGATGAAGGGAAAGAACGCGTAACAATCTCCTGTGGTCTGGGTACTATAAACAATTATTTTTAGGATTAACTAACTTATTAGTATTGTCTTTTGGACTCAGTTACAAACTGGATGAGCACCTTTCAGTGTACCAGAGGACTTACATGAGCACAAAAAGTCATTTCGCAACTGATGGTTTTTTACTACCTATTGTTTTCAGATGAGATCAAGTTGTTCAAAATATCTATACAAGTACTTGTTTTGTTTGAAGACACGAATTTAGTTTCGTTTACTTTTTCCATTGCCCGTATATCGATATCTGTCTCCGGTAGTCGAAATGAAATGGGTTCCGTGTATAAATGTTTTTACACAGAAGAAACAAAATGACGCACTTGCATCTGTATAAATATAGTTTATTCTATAAAATATGAAAAAATTAAACAGAAAGAGTAAAAGACGTACTCGGCAAGAAAACATACAATACGAATAATCAGTAAACGTCGTCAATGTCTCTCATAATGAGAAAATACCGAAATAGGAAGACCATATGTTTCTGCAAGAAAGACTAAACTATGGAAGCGTCCATGTGCCAATGTGAATTTTTTTTTCCAGTATACTATCTCCTATTGTCTGTGCTGTAACAATGAAGAAGACAGTTGGTATTGTTTAAGAGATGTTGTGAACATTTCCGTCGGTATTTTGTCATAGTGCTCATTGTTGAATAAGAGATTAGTGAACAACGAATCTTCTCATTTGTCTGCGCAAACTATTCTGCGAAGGAGGTAGCGGTCAGTGGTCCGATACAAGGCTAAGTACACTAAATGATCTAACTTGTAAATAGAGCATGATATATATTTAACGCCATTAAAACGCAACCAAAAATGATGCATATAGATAAAGTGACGTTACAAACAATGCTTTATTTCTCAAACGTCATTTCAAAAAAGTAATCAATAATGAAAAACTATTGGTCTAGAGTTTAATAAAGCTATGAACAAAACTAAACACATAGATAACTGTAACACGCTTTTGACAGTTCGTACTACAAAATGACGCCTGGTTCAAATACGTTATAAAGACGTATCCTACAACAAGGCTGGTTTTTTTCTAACGCAGAGATTTCCTTTAAACTTTTTATATTCGATCAGTGTAATGTATCTAACCAAAATATGAAATAAAAATGATAGGTCACCTTGCTCGATTTTATGATAATGAAGATTTAAAACGTGAATAGTTCATATGAATATAGAGCAAAATCGATACAATTTTACTATATTTTATCTAGCCAGAGATTTTCTTACAACTTGGTATACTATATGAGAGTCACTGTCTGGATGAAAATATGAAATAAAAATAATAGGTCACCTTGCTTGATTTTAAGATAAAGATTGTTTTATTGTGTTTCAAATGTAATATATATGGAAAGCGAAAGTTAAAAAAAACAAACCTTAATACACTATTTATTGAAGATCATTTTATAATTTCAAATGTAGAATTTTAAATATCAATGACTTTTCTGTTTTGATTAAAAGTTAATGGTCGCTTAACTGTATAAAGTAATGATATCGTGGCACTAACATCATCTTAAGAATCACTGCATATACTCATACAATGTTTATAGTACTTATTTAAAGTTTCAGGGAGACTTAAATTAAGTTATCGATATATTCTAACCATGATCAACAAGCGACATCTTTTGACGATTTGTGGAATGAAAATTTCGGTTGGCAATAAGTATTGTGTATGAAAAATATATATTAACTGTGAACTTCTCATCGATAAATATTGGCAAGAAATTCACATTTTGATTACTGATCGAATTTTTCGAAATATTTTGCATTTAAGATCAAGCCATGACATATTGGTGTAGCACTACATTGTCCTTTTTGAAATTCTTGTTTACCAGTCCCTCATAAACAAAAACGAAAGATCATACTTCCAACATCCATTTTGACGATTTGCACCACAGCGGATGTCGTATTGGGACATTTTAACACGTAACGCGAATGATGGAATTACACTACAGTGATTATCGGGTGTCGTATTTGGGTAAACTTTTCAGGAATGTATTCACAAAATGCACATTGTCTCCCATATATATTAACTGAATGTGAAACATAAGCATAGGGCGGAACTATGTCGGTTAAAAAAGAAGGACGTTTCTAGCGTTGATGAGTATATATTTGCATACAATTGTAATATAAACTTATAAGTCTGATAATCATCATATAACACATTTATTTATGTCTGTACCATCAGTGCATACACTGATTACTGAACAGCTAGCAAAACTATTGGTCGAAGTTCAAAAAGTTTCCTGTAATTTATTCCAGATTTAGGTTAACTGAATAAAAATGTTAATTAAACGTCATTGTGTGCACAAGCGGACTACCTTACATTACTGGTTGTAGACCAGGTAAAAGCGAATATATAGATATAATAACATATTTCCTGGCTGTAAAGCTTTTAAGCAGGACATGTCCACAAATACAGGATTTGTTTGTGCTAGAGTGCTCGTTCACGTCATTCAGACCGTCTTAAAAGGTAAATAGGACCTTTATGATCTCAAGATCGTTATGGATTGCCAAGGTGTAAAGCGCATGAGTCCTGATCCGGATGTCGTATGTTTAAAACTCGCCGTATACAATATTTTTCTACAATCTTGAAGATCTTAGGCTCGCGTTAGATACCAATAAGCAAGCAGACAAGGAGACTGGTTATATATACGGATCAAAAGAACTATCCCGACATTTTCATTTTGAGTATCTTACCAACGTTGTAAGAAAGTAATCTGAAGTAAAGAATGTGATTTTGAATGTTTGACAGGTTTACATGGACTTTTTCGAGAGTGCAATGCATGAGAAATATACGTGTTATAGCTTACTGTAAATTAAATCAGTAGAAGATGTATCCAGAAGCTATTAAGAGGCTGTATGATCTTTTACCGGCGGATGCACTTTATACAGCATGTAGGTTTCACGATCAATGTAAATCAGTTTAGAATACACTGAACTATCATCCCGTGTAAGTTGGTAGTATATAGCATAATTATGTAATCAGTGATGACAATGTCACTAGGAATAAAAGCAGTTCTGTGAAATCATCGGGTAAATTTGTTTTTCAAAACACGTAGATAATGTTACTCATATCGGTATGTAAATGAGCTGTTTTTCATTCTGTCAGTAAACACGGCATCAAAACGTTCACTTTGGGCAACAGTAAACCAATTCTTCCAATCCCCAATTTGCCCTGAAATAATACGAAGTAATCAATTAGCTTTCATACAAAACATGCACCGGCGCTGATTATAACAATCAATACTCAAAGATGTTAATGTATTACAGGGAATGCCACATACACAATACAATGCTTCCCCACACGCCAAATACATCACGGAACAAGTCAAGAAAGTCAGCAATAGTAGGCCGAAATGGGGGAATCATATCAAGTGATAGAATTAAACATGGGGAAAGGAAAATGTACATCTAAAACATAAATATAAATAATAACTATACAGCAATTTACAGTCTTGGAACTGTCAGTAAGAATACTGGGGGTTTAAATCGATTTAACAGTTTGCTCACCTACACTTAACCGTTATATGATCAACAATAACATACCAATCTAGTTGATCTAACCGTTTCTTAATTCACGTTCCTTTTGATTTGTTTCATATCCGCAATCAAACTTACCTTTTCGGTACGTTCCTGGTTGTCCATTTTTCCAATTGGTAGCGTCTAACATAGGCTCCTTCTCTTTCTTCATGTTACTGAATTCACACTTTTCCGCGATTTCTTTGATTAACTTCCTGTCTGATTTAAGTCCAAAAAAATCGCTCAACTTGCTAATTTCTTTCACACTATCCTAAAACACAGAAATGTTTAATGTAAACAGTACTGACACATTCCTGCAAAATTGCTCACAACAGAAGTTTGGCTCCGGTTTGATAGCTGCTCCCAACTGTGCTTGTAACCAGTCATATTACTTAGTCAATACAACATTCGAAATCCTTGGGCAATATCTGCATGGTGTATTTATGGATTTGTCTTTCCTGTATAAATGGGCTTCAAGCTACGAACATATGTTCGATGGACCATTTTTCTACACACACGCAATAAGCTCTTCCAGGCAGTATCTTTTATCGACATTTGTTTGCTATATGTCAAAACCAACCAATGGCCGTTGCCACACAATCGGTTTAAGACTACAGAGAACTCCAGAGAACAAATCGAGCCGCAAAGATTTTCGCAATTTTAATAGCCTGCAAGAGCATTTACGTGACTGGTAAACCGATATAATGACAACAATTGAAACAAAGATATTCGTCTCCGTTATTGGCCGATACTACGGAGAAATGTGCGATAAAACAAAGTAATTTAAATATTGTTTTTGCACTTTCCTGCTCTGACATGCAAGTTTTCTGTAAGTCGAACTTTGAATTATAGAATCCAAGAAATTAATTAAGAAGTAGATATAACAATACGCGATGTTTCATTCGCAACAGACGCACTGTGACTCGCCCCTTACATGAGAGTGCGGATGAGCGAGAATGTTGAACTAAGACAGCAGAAAAAAGACTGTTTCGAGCATATATGAAGTGTGGTGGAGTAAAGCTGATAAATGACAGAAACAAGAGAACTGCAGCTGGATGCGAACGCCCATTATGGGTTTTTTTAAACCAGAAATGTTATATATGTAAGGAAATCTCGGCAAAAACAGGACATTCCAATTCTAGTATATAACATGGTATAAGAATTTTAAATATAAATTCCCTTTATGTACACTGTAAAGTGTCTTCAAGACATCTTACTCGACATTGCAAGTTTAGTTTAGGTTGATGTTAATGGGACTTATGGAACAGATGTTAACGCAAAATTTTACAAACAAGAGGGCCATGATTTTGATTGAATAAAACGTGCCAATAAACTGGTCTATGTCCAGTCAAAATCCACTAAGCAGTTTAAGAAGAGACGTTCAAATTTTCCACTTTACGTATATATATAAGGAACAAAAATCACGCTCAATGGCTGCAATAGACTTTAACGGAATTTAATAATTTATAAAATATTTTAAAAGAACAACTAGAAAATGTTATACACCACATATCAAAGATCTTGAGTTGATAGATTTGGAGTAGAAAATCTTCAAAGTTTACACTTTTAGAATATATTTAGCCCCTGAGATCTACTTCTGCAACAGACCGGAACCATTTATTTAACGTTGAAAGAGGACCACTTAAGGATAATTTCTGTGACGTTTTGTCAAAACATATGCGGTAGTTAAGGAGATGTCATTAATAGTTTCAATAATTTACTACGATTAAAATCGAATTTTGCTTTGGTTCGCTCGGGTTCTGTTTCGATCAAATTCATTGGGGTTAAGGAGACCTGAGGTTTAACGACTGACAAATGATTATGTCTGTTCGGAGCTCTTCGGAAAGAAATAAACTATTTTACTCTATACAGAGTTGTCGTTCCTGCGTTGCTGCCGCATATGGGAACGTAACAGGAACGACAACTATGGATAGAGATTGAATACGCAGTTGTATAATAAAATGAATGCAGAATTTTACTCACAGTTTTCAAATCTTCGTAACTCATCAGATGGAAGGGATAGTCAGGATTTTCATTGAACACTTTCTCCCATTGAAGTGTATAATCAAACCAGGAACCATATATAACTGTAAGAAACAAAATAATCAATATCAATATAGAGTGCAACCGCTCGAGAGCGGCCCTCTCTAGAGTGAGAATCTTTCTTCGATAACAGTGTTCCCGTTGTAACTTTTCACTACCAACGGAACCTCCCTAAAGCAACAATCTCTCAAATTGAGCCGAAATTCGCCTCTCTCAAAGAGTGTTGCTCTAGAAAGATTACACTGTACACAATTACTTATCAACTGCCGTAGTCGTATATTGGAAAATCGGTGTTTTCCGTTAAATATTTCGTGAAAAGAGGCGTATTCACACAAACGATGATTTGTTGGCGTAAATAGTTGTAAACTACGCTCTAATGCACCATTTAGTGTCAAAGCAAACACCCTTCTCAGCAAGAGCTGTCCGTAAGACAAGCGCGCTCGATTATTCGATATCAAGAGCCGGGTACAATGAGGTTGTCTTGATGGTACTTGCACGCAAAACGTTAACCAAACGTTCTTGGAAGCCTTATGTGAAGTTTCAATCCAGTACATGCAGTGTTACATGCATTCCATTTGGTGGTACCTCGACGCAAACTTTAACCAACAGTTCTATGTCCAAGAAGAGCCATAATTTGCATTATATTCATACAGGAGTTATCTAACTTAGTTATTGCAATAGGTTTGGTGACTGGGATGTTTTGGATGAAACATGCCATGGTTAATGAGATATGACCTTGATAGCAACTTGCATGCGAAACTTTAACATAGATGTGACGTAAATGCCAAAGTGAGTAGAATAGCTCTCCCTTTTCTTCGAATAATCGAGCTTGTAAGAATATTTTTTTTATTTGAAACATGGCCTCATAGTTTGTTTACAAATAATATGTACAGATCGTATCATTTTACAGATTACACTCACGTAAACCTTTCAAGAATCTCTCCACGAAATTTTCCCATTTTCCATCATATTCGTATAAACAAAATTTGTTATGTTGGATGTAATATGATATACATATGTCTTTTGGATTTCGTTGCATAAATATTATCTTCGCATTCTGTTTTAACAGTTCCTTTGGCAACAATCGAATCGGCAAATGCGTGTTAAGAACACGTGGTGATGCTACGTTGTCAAACATATCCTTGGTAACGGCCTCTACCATCGACGCATCCTTGTCAAGTTTCACTGTGTCCGCTGATTGGTTAATGAGCATTGTTGTAACTTCCCATAACCAATGGGTGCCTGAATACAGAAATGTCATAACAGATTGTGTCGAAAGGAATGGAAAGAAAAATAGTCACAACTAACTGTACCAAATAAGGAAACAAGTTTTAACCGAGTCATTGCGGTCATTACACTTTGACCCATTCGGTTGAAAACAATGCCTGTTTAGTTCGAGTGGTGTGCGAGAAATCTATTTTGCATACCAAACAGTGACTAAATTCTATGCCGCGTACTTAGTGACCTGCGTATCACATCAGCATTATTCAGGATCGAGGTAAGGTTTAGTGGTATCTAATTTCTAGGAATGTAGTAATTTCGGGTAATAATATACTCTTGTGAGAACAAATGTCCATGTTGCTTGTTGACTGTTGAAAATAAACTCTCATTGAAGTAGTAAAATTCAGATAAATGTCAAACAAACTGCATTCCGTTCTTCCATGAATGTACACATACCGAATTGACTTATAATTTGTAGAACAAACCTTACCGGCTTTCGGATAGTCACATATAAACACATCATCTGGTTTTATCTTCCAATCAGGTATGCTGCGGAACACATCCTCCTGATTTTCAATTACCTTTAAAATAAATATAAACATATAATATTGACCATAAAATATACGCATGAAATTAAATGTCTAGAACTTACACCTATATAGGTAAAACCGTCACCCATCCGGATCGTGACAAAATTTTCAAAGGATTATGGACGAGGGTATAGACTTGTAAATTGTATTATTTTCAATGCAGTTACATGGCTCTTTCCACTATAAAATAGCCATTGGGTAGTCATCATTTTGGTACACATGTATTAAGTTATTTGTTTAAGTACATTTTTCACATACTATAGATGTGCTTTAAGTCAGCGAAGAAAGACTCATGATCATGGAATACAGATAATACGATTTATAAAGCTACTATAAAGTAAATCACCAGCCATTCAGCAAAAACTTTCCACCATTCATAAGGCTCATTAATATGTTACACTACAAATTTGTAAAACATATAAAACATTCATTAGTGCAAGTTTTGTCCCTCATTTGGGCGAGCTATGTTTCGGCATTTGCGCAACCGATACTATTACCATATTTGCGCAAAATATAACAGGGTCGTCAGTATTCATGCATTTATCAGAATACTGCCATATCTTTCCCAGTTTTCTTACATAGCGTAAAATATTTAAAGTTGGAAAATAAATAATATGTAAAAACTTCGAGCTTGACTACCTCGTGAAACGTGTCTGTATAATACCCATCAACTTCCAGTGCAACAATTGTCTCCCCTGTTCCATCTTCAATACGAGTTATTGGCATTGTTTCTTTGTTGTTTAGCAAACAATCAGATTTCATTCAATACCTAAAATAATCAAGAACAGTTATACATCAATTGATACATTATAGAAATAAATATATGGATGATTCCGAACAATCGAAATAACGACAGCGTTAATTCCACGACAATGAAACTATTGTTGTTTAAAATGTCACAAATATTCAGCAACCATATCGATATTAGGGCCTACTGTTGTAGAAAAATAAATATCAAATAAGCCTTTCTTAAGCAACAATCTCTCAACAACAGCCGACTTGTGCATCTCCAAGCGTGTTGCTAAGTAGGGGTTGCACTATATATATATCGTCATGGAGTCATGTCTCGATCTAAACCCAATAATCTGATTGGATGGGTCTGAGTCTTTTTCAATTAACAGCAGTGGATGAATGATCACGTTCAACTTATAAGTGGTTTGAATTATCAGACCATCAATATCAGTCACATTCAACATATAAGTGGTTTGAATTATCAGACCGTCAATATCAGTCACATTCAACATATAAGTAGTTTGAATTATCAGACCATCATTTTCAGTCACATTAAACTTATAAGTATTTTGAATTATCAAACCATCAATGTCAGTCACATTCAAATTATAAGTGGTTTGAATTATCAGACCATCAATGTCAGTCACATTCAAATTTATAAGTGGTTTGAATTATCAGACCATCAATGTCAGTCACATTCAAATTATAAGTGGTTTGAATTATCAGACCATCAATATCAGTCACATTCAAATTATAAGTGGTTTGAATTATCAGACCATCAATATCAGTCACATTCAAATTATAAGTGGCTTGAATTATCAGACCATCAATGTCAGTCATATTCAACTTATAAGTGGTTTGAATTATCAGACCATCAATATCAGTCACATTCAAATTATAAGTGGTTTGAATTTTTAGACCATCAATGTCAGTCACATTCCACTTATAAGTGGTTTGAATTATCAGACCATCAGTCGCATTCAAATTATAAGTGGTTTGAATTATCAGACCATCAATATCAGTCACATTCAACTTATACGTAGTTTGAATTGTCAGACCATAAAATCAGTCACATTCAACTTATAAGTGGTTTGAATTATCAGACCATCAATGTCAGTCACATTCAACTTGTAAGTGGTTTGAATTATCAGACCATCAATGTCCGTCACATTCAACTTATAAGTATTTTGAATTATCAAACCATCAATGTCAGTCACATTCAAATTATAAGTGGTTTGCATTATCAGACCATCAATGTCAGTCACATTCAAATTTATAAGTGGTTTGAATTATCAGACCATCAATTTCAGTCACATTAAACTTATAAGTATTTTGAATAATCAAACCATCAATGTCAGTCACATTCAAATTATAAGTGGTTTGAATTATCAGACCATCAATGTCAGTCACACTCAAATTATAAGTGGTTTGAATTATCAGACCATCAATGTCAGTCACATTCCACTTATAAGTGGTTTGAATTATCAGACCATCAATATCAGTCACATTCAAATTATAAGTGGTTTGCATTATCAGACCATCAATATCAGTCACATTCAACTTATAAGTAGTTTGAATTATCAGACCATCAATGTCAGTCACATTCCACTTATAAGTGGTTTGAATTATCAGACCATCACTATCAGTCACATTCAAATTTATAAGTGGTTTGAATTATCAGACCATCAATGTCAGTCACATTCAAATTGATAAGTGGTTTGAATTATCAGACCATCAATGTCAGTCACATTAAACTTGTTAGTGGTTTGAATTATCAGACCATCAATATCAGTCACATTCAAATTATAAGTGGTTTGAATTATCAGACCATCACTGTCAGGCACATTCAACTTATAAGTATTTTGAATTATCACACCATCAATGTCAGTCACATTCAAATTATAAGTGGATTGAATTATCACACCATCAATGTCTGTCACATTCAAATTATAAGTGGTTTGAATTATCAGACCATCAATGTCAGTCACATTCCACTTATAAGTGGTTTGAATTATCAGACCATCACTATCAGTCACATTCAACTTATAAGTAGTTTGAATTATCAGACCATCAATGTCAGTCACATTCAACTTATAAGTGGTTTGAATTATCAGACCACCAATGTCAGTCACATTCCACTTATAAGTGGTTTGAATTATCAGACCATCACTATCAGTCACATTCAACTTATAAGTGGTTTGAATTATCACAAAAAAAATGTCAGTCACATACAACCTATAAGTGGTTTGATTTATCAGAAAATCAATGTCAGTCACATACAACCTATAAGTGGTTTGAATTATCAGAAAACAATATCAGTCACATTCAACTTATAAGTGGTTTGAATTATCAGACCATCAATGTCAGTCACATTCAAATTATAAGTGGTTTGAATTATCAGAAAATCAATGTCAGTCACATTCAAATTATAAGTGGTTTGAATTATCAGACCATCAATGTCAGTCACATACAACCTATAAGTGGTTTGAATTATCAGACCATCAATGTCAGTCACATTCAAATTATAAGTGGTTTGAATTATCAGACCATCAATGTCAGTCACATACAACCTATAAGTGGTTTGAATTATCAGACCATCAATGTCAGTCACATTCCACTTATAAGTGGTTTGATTTGTCAGACCATCAATGTCAGTCACATTCCACTTATAAGTGGTTTGATTTATCAGACCATCAAAGTCAGTCACATTCAACTTATAAGTGGTTTGAATTATCAGACCATCAATGTCAGTCACATTCAACTTATACGTGGTTTGAATTATCAGACCATCCAGAGCCAAGAAATTTTATCTCATTTGTGAGGTAACTAATGATGATGTATGGGTTTCGAAAGGCACTTGACTTGTTTAGTTCATTTATCATTTATTGCTGATTGCATTTAATCAACGAGTAATGGAAAAAATATATTTCTCGTTTCTTGCTAAAATATGCGTAAAGATGGAGATATAACAAACAAAAAAATCATTGAAATCTGCGTAAACATCTTATTATTTTCGTAATGATCTAGTCCAGCCACGGACGTCACATCTCTATACTGTCGCTGTACAACGTCCTGCTAAACAATTCATAAAAGTATATAGAAGTTGGACACCGCCGGTCTTTCCACTACATTTACTCTTGTTTTCGTGAACATATAAATGCTTTGCATGCAATAAAAAACTGAACGACAGAAAATTGTAGCTTTTCGTTGTTTTATCTGTCTTTCAACACAAGAGTTTCATGGATACGACTTGTTTTGTCAACAATAGTGAATCGAGCACCTGTTTAAAAAAGAAGATAGCAGAGTTGCTATCGAGGCGGTGCGCACTTAGTAATTAGGCTACCCTACCAAGATCACCGTCGATATTGCTCATATTTTCTCGTCCTTAAACCAATACTGGATGTGGAATCTATCACGTATCCGATCAAAAGTTGTTTCAACATTAAAATCCATCTTGTATTGCTACTTTGACGGGCGAAATTGGCGGGAGGGCGAATGTCAACATCTAGTTTGTAAGGTAGATAGTTTACTGGCGCAACGTGAGCGGAGTTTCGTTTAATCGACAAATACCTTAACGACAAAATTCGATTTTTGTTTGCTTCTTCTCGTGAAAAATTGCTTCAGTTTCTCCGTACCCTCATAAGTATGTTCGGTCTATAATAAAAACGCCAAAAGAGTGCCGTTATTGGTTCTCGTTTTCAAAACACAAAAAAGACTGAAAGCCGGTAACAAGCCAAAAACGTCCTCATCCTAAGTACTCGCAACGAAGATGTCCCAAAATTCACCCAACGAACTAATACGAGTATCATAAATGATTCAAGACAACGAAATGTTGAAAATTGACGTGCTAAAGTGGTTTGTGAATCAAGTTCAAAGGGTTTTAAGACGATTTCGGTAACGACGGTTGTTTTCGCGCATTGATTTGCGGAGGTCAATGGGAGAGGCGGAGTTACGTCTGGATTGGCATGACATTTGTGCATGGTGTGCGTGTTACCGTGTATTTGACCATACGTTGCACCTGTCTTATGTTGTTGTTTTTTTCATATTGGCCATGCAAACCATGTGACATATTTACACACACTTTGATATTGTAAAACTGTTTAGTAACTAGACGGAAACTTGTATGCAACGAGTTGCAAGCTTGGCTACAGAGACGAGTGGTACTGTCACACAGCACCTTTGATTCATAAAGGCCTAAGCGTGGCTCTGTTACGAAGACTCGTGTAAAAGTCGGAGTACAGAGACACGTATGCGGGGCTAGTATTGATCCAACTATACAAATATCAAACCGAGAAATGATTGTATAATGAAAGAGAGGGATATTAAGTTGCTCCCCACACATACCTCCGAGAAAACAACAGTCCATAACACATAAGGCAGTTGAGGAGGCTCAATGGTACATACGTAAAGTAACAGAGGTGAAAGGAATAGCCTGGCCGACCATGAGGGATAACTAGGATTACAAATAGGTTAAGTAGGGTGGGGGGGGGGGTAATGGATGGAAATGATCACAGGACAAGTCATGACAGCTGGCAACATTAAGCCGCCATTTTTACCTTTTAACAATCGCGAGTTTTTTTAGGGTGAAGTAGAATGATGTTGCAATTGTAAACGATGAGGCGAATAACTTACAATTAGACGGTTTTGTCATTTTGTTAGCAACACAATATCTACTATACCTTAGTGTTAAAAAATCAACTTTGCCTTAAAACCAAGAGGCAGCTAGACTTGCTTCAATATCCATTGTTCAATTAAATTGGTAAGATAGTGAGTTGGTCTCACATTTCCCATACTTAAAGATGTGAAAATAGATTTAGTATTATATAAATATAGGCGAAAGGAGAGCTTAAAAACTTTCATCATGTCATGACCACATTTTATAGTAACTACAAACTACGACATAATTTACTACTCAGATTTTGTGACACCCTTAAGCTTTTCTCGACAATTACGTTGCGGGATAGTTTTTCCTCAGATATATAATAGTATAATACACCGTATATCACTCTTACATTTTTGTTCAAATCCACACAATCGAGTACAAGAATACACAGATAAGAAGAAATCAAAATGATATCTAAATTTTACCTGAAAATTGTACGCAAGAAAAACTGCCAATATTTTCGATGTGTCAGAAAGTTATTTATTTTCTATCTCTAAAATTCGCACGACTGTATTGAGAACAATCCAATATTATATACGGGAGAAATTTGTATTAATTAATCCATATGCCTACTCAATCACTAAACGCGGTTTGATTGGACAACTTCAACAGATAATATGTCATACATATGTATGTATGTATGTACGTAAACATCAACAACAATTTTCTTGTTAAAACCTTAAAAAGTCAGTTTTTGAGGCCGTTTTGATTGAATATGGTTCTTTTCAACAGGAAACATATCTCTTGTGTACATAACCTGCAGATACATGTACACACAAACTGAATTTAAACTTTAAATTTGAACTTTTGTGAAATGTTTTTCTTCTTCTTCGATTTAGCAAGAAAGTTATTGATATTTAAGTGGATATATTGTATTATTTGTTGGTACTAAATTGTCTTTTGGAAGTTTAAAGGAATTTGCATTATGATATTTTGAAGTTTGAACGATTGCAAATTTCCTGTTTAAGGTTTTAGCACCCTTATGGGCATAATGGCTGAGGCTGAGGCAAATGAGACAGTTGTTGATTCAATCTACATGTCTACAAAACAGAATTGCGAATTTATGACAAGAACCATTTGGAAAAGAATCAAAACAAAATTTAATTTTTGGTACATTTGTGCCATTAAATATTTCGAAGTCGGCAAATTGCATTTGAACAAACAAATATTGACTATGTTGGAAAACTCAATTATCCGCAGGTCATCTGATTGAACTGTATGCACATTTCAGCGACATTTGCAGTCTAGATTTTGCAAAATTTTATTTTGAACAGAATGCTGTATAAGTTTTTCCAATGCGACATGAAGCTGCAATTTGCTAGTTTGCTTATTTCGTTTAAAATAATGATTTATATCACGCAAATAAAGCTCATTGTCGTTGTAAAACATAAGCAAATTGAAATTGTCGCCCAAATATGTTACTTCTAAGGCTTAAAGTATATATTTATATTTTGAAGTATGTATATCACGAATTACATTTTTCTAATTTTCGCAATAAACACACCTTAAAAATATAGTGTATGAATGCCCAAAATATTGAATAACTTAAAAGAGCTGTGCAATTAAATCAAGATAAATAAACATTAACAATGTAGATTATAGTTGTTATAACTATATAATTATATTATAGTTGCATACATATTGAAGGGAAATTACCGAACCTCGTCTGTAGGCATATACCTTAAGTATGAAGATAGGATGCTTACAACCATGTGTATGCGCGTATATTAATTATACGTTTCTTACAATCATATCTCAGTCTCTGTTTTGTATAGATGGATCAGTACGTAAATGATCGTAAAATCTTAAGATATTTATGCAGATGTGTTTGATTTTATTTCATAGCTATGTCTTCATCTTCACGCCTATTTGAGCAAGTAACGAGAAATACATTTTCTCCACATCATGTATAGACAATAAAAGAGTCATTAGTTACCTCTAAACTATATATAATTTCTTGCCTCTGGATAATGACGTTTACATGATAACAATCGAACGTCTGATAATTGAAACCACTGATACGTCGAAATTGGCTGATATCGATTTTCTAACCACGTAAAAGTCGATAGTGACATGTTGGCAGCAAATGGAGTATCGGCAATCAGGGTAAGTTTTGAACATAAATGTTTTCAAATATGAATTGAATAAATTCAGTAATGCATGATTCATTTGGTTTTCATCATGCCAAAAGTACTTAGCTACATAGCCTATGTTTTCCATTGCAATTTTGTAAGAAACTGAGAAATGTGATAAAAACCATGGTGAGTAAAGTATACTCAGTACGTTGAAAACGCGAAATGTAAGATTTCTCAAATGTCATGAATTTACTAGGGATGCAAGAATAGAACTTAACATCAAATTGTTTTTTACGCAATGGTGAACGCTAACTTTTCTTTAAATCAACGGGTATTTTCATATCAAAAATGAGTTTTAAAACAGGCTAAAATGACCTTTAAAAGACATATCACAGGTACAAAATGTGCGTTTTTAAATGAACTGAGTTTACATATGCATGTATGCATGAAAATTACTTTAACATGCGCGTAGGAGCTGGGGCCACAGGAGCCGCCGTTGCGGCCCCAGTAGTTTGGCTTGCAACTACAATGGGCCACGGACATTTATGACCCCTTCTTCTCATCTGTATCTTAAACTAATAAAAACCAGCCACAAATTGTATTGCCATTCAGCCAAGATATTTAATGCACATAACAAAGTGTTATCATCGCTACCAGATAGGGGCCGTCGCTAGTACACTGACTGTCATCAATCAGCGGATTAATGAACCAGGTGACAAGTATACTTATTTTGGTTCGTTAATGACATTGCAGTATTTGGAAAGTTCTGAATATGCGTTGACGCGGGACTATCCAATTACCACCGAATTTGATTACATTTGTTTGTATAATTAGATTCGACATATGCTAATTTACTCATTTTTTCTTTTTTAACCTAGTAGATAACACATTTATTGCACTTGTGTTTTGTGAACTATTGCACGCATTGTTTTCGTGATTTCGCATTTGCTAATGATGATGATATATATATCATTGTTTAGATTGCTTTCATGTACATAAATAAACACATTATAATGGGACTGAACTGTTTCAAAATATATCCTAACAGTCTCGTGTCCTTTTACAAAATTACACATATGTATGAATAAATGTAATACCTAACAAGCAGCAAACAACTTTTCGGAAAAAATCATTTTAAAAGTGATGGTTTCTGCGCCTGAGAAAGGTGATTTCCTAAAAATGTCTCATCGCGAGGGGATACCGCTCCAGCACCCATCTCATCCGCGGCCCCAATGCTCAATACCTTCCTACGCGCCTGTTATACCAAACTAACAAGTATGGAATTTTCAAAGTAAAAGCAAAAGTCTCATGAAAAATAATTATTGGTTTTCTCATAATATTCTGTATAAATAGTGGGGAAAAACTGATGCTAACACATTACACGTAAAAATGGACCATTTTTGGGTCTACAAAGTTGTATCAATTTAAAACCATACGAGATTTCTTCTTAACATTTTCAGCTCAACTAAAACTTAGTGTATATTTAGATATGAATGTATTTTTGCCTAAATTGAATGTGTAGTTTTTCAGAATTGAGCTTGTACAACTATTTTTTAACTAGAATGCATCCATAGGACACAGATGCCCCCACTTGCAGCCTTTGTCACAAAAGCAAAATGCTATTATTCTGCTCATAGTTTGTGAATGGATATCAAAATTACCAAGTGAACAACTGTACTGATTATGGTGATAAGTCAAGGGCCATAACTTTGTACTTACTGGACACAGGCAAACACGAAACCCCAGGTGTACAACTATACGGGTTGGTGAACATTCCTGTACAGTTTGTTGAGTGTTGCTGATATATTGTTGGAGATATGCGCGACACAAAATTGCACGCTCTGTATGCTATATTTTCAATAAATCAAGGGCCATAACTTTATACTTACTGGGCTCCCCAGGTGCAATGTAACACATGCATGTGAACATTCATGTAAAGTTTAATGACTCTGGCTCATATACTTTTGGAGATATGAGTGACACAATATTGCATACTCTGTAGGCTATATTTTAACTAAGTCAAGGGCCATAACTTTGAAATTACTGGGCAAACCCCAGGTACACAACTTCACATGCTGGTAAACATTCCTGTAAAGTTTAATGACTCCGGCTCATATTGCTTTAGAGATATGAGTGGCACAATATTTTGTGACGGACGAACGGAAGGGCGGACGGAAGGACGGACATCTATATGCCCCCCCCCCCCCTTCAGTGTGGGGGCATTAAAATTGACAAAATACTGTGCACTGGTTACTGCTAAAATATCTTTTTCAACAAAAATACAATGCCTTGTTCACAGTAAAATTAGGAAAATTGTGTAAACTCCAAATGAACACGCCTCAATGTGTTTGAACACAATCACTCATAAGGTAGTTGTCGGGTTTGAGTGCTGGAGGCCATGGGTTTAATCCCCGCCCGAGTCATGCCCAAGATGTATAAATGGTATTTAATATACCGTTACTTGACAATCAGCACATATATACATGTAAAGGATAAAACAGGAGATAAATAGGCTATGATAAGTATCTGTTAGTGGATATTCTGTTGATTCCACATGAGCTCAGTATATCAAAATATTGGTTGATCATAAATTTACGATTAAAAGGTCTATTTGACTTCCGTCTAAATTCGTGATCACCGCAATTCTAACAGCGCTTACGTGGATACGCCACTGAGCGCATTTATACATGGGCGGTAAAATTGGATTAGAAAAAAGTAGATCTTTCGATGCTTGCTTTGGATTTGCGATACAAAAATGGTACATTGTACTGTTGTGTTCCCACGATAACGTGTTATTGACAAACATAACTTTACATAAATTTGGTTTTTACAACTTGTGGAAACAATTTATCAATCAACCAGTAGTGATTAAAAATCGATCTGAATGATTGGAAACACTTTTTGAGCTTTGACTCAATGCTGTATATTTTATTCAACGAATCGATTGTCCTTGCGTTCTATGGTCAATGAATACATATTCATCGGAGTTGCGCCCCTTAATTTCTATCCAAATATCAGTGATATGTTGCGTTTTTAATGGTGATAAGTATAATTTGACTTCAAGGACAGGGAGACTTGTACTTTTCAGTTCAAAATAAACCATTTCAAAGGTAGCGTTTAAATAAAACAGTACTCATTTATGCACACGGTTCGTATTTTCTTAAGAAAGCCCCAAGATTTACCGAACCATACTGTTCACCAACGATAACGTGTTATTTACCGAACCATACTGTTCATCAACGATAACGTGATATTAACCGAACCATACTGTTCACCAACGATATGTGTTATTTACCGAACCGTACTGTTAATCAACGCTAACGGGCTATTTACCGAATCATACTGTTCACTAACGATAACGTGTTATTTACCGATCCGTCCTGTTCACCAACGATAACGTGTTATTTACCGATCCATCCTGTTCACCAAAAATAACGTGTTTTTTACCAAACCATACTGTTCACCAAAAGATAACAACATATATACCGAACCGCATTGCTCACCAAAGCTAACGTGTTATTTACCGAACCATACTGTTCATCAACGATAACGTGTTATTTACCAAACCATCCTGTTCATCAACGATAACGGGCTATTTACCGAACCATACTGTTCACCAAGATAACGTGTTATTGACCGAACCATACTGTTCATCAACGATAACGGGCTATTTACCGAACCATACTGTTCACCAGGGATAACGTGTTATTTACCGAACCATACTGTTCACCAAGATAACGTGTTATTGACCGAACCATACTGTTCACCAATGAAAACGTGTTATTGACCGAACCATACTGTACACCAAAGATAACGTGTTATTTACCAAAGCAAACTGTTCACAAAAGATGACGGAATATTTACCGAACCATCCTGTTCACCAACGATAACGTGTTATTTACCGAACCGTACTGTTCAACAAAGATAACGTGTTATTTACCGAACCATACTGTTCATCAAAGATAACGTGTTATTTACCGAACCATACTGTTCACCAACGGTAACGTGTTTTTTAACGAACCATACTGTTCACCAACGATATATGTTATTTACTGAACCATACTGTTCATCAAAGATAACGTGTTATTTACCGAACAATCCTGTTCACCAACGATAATGTGTTATTTACCAAACCATGCTGTCCACTAACGATAACGTGTTATTTACCGATCCATCATGTTCACCAACGATAACGTGTTATTTACCGATCCATCCTGTTCACTAAAAATAACGTGTTATTTACCAAACCATACTGTTTACCAAAGATAACAACATATATACCGAACCGCATTGCTCACCAAAGCTAATGTGTTATTTACCGAACCATACTGTTCATCAACCATATCGTGTTATTTACCAAACCATCCTGTTCATCAACGATAACGGGCTATTTACCGAACCATACTGTTCACCAAGATAACGTGTTATTTACCGAACCGTACTGTTCACCATTGATAACGTGTTATTTACCGAACCATACTGTTCACCAAAGATAACGTGTTATTTACCAAAGCATACTGTTCACCAAAGATGACGGGTTATTTACCGAACCATCCTGTTCACCAACGATAACGTGTTATTTACGGAACCATACTGTTCATCAAAGATAATGTGTTATTTACCGAACAATCCTGTTCATCAAAGATAACGTGTTATTTACCAAAGCATACTGTTCACCAAAGATGACGGGTTATTTACCGAACCATCCTGTTCACCAACGATAACGTGTTATTTACGGAACCATACTGTTCATCAAAGATAATGTGTTATTTACCGAACAATCCTGTTCATCAAAGATAACGTGTTATTTACCAAACTATACTTTTCACCAATGATAATGTTATTTACTAAACCATACTGTTCCAACAACGATAATGTGTTATTTACCAAACCATACTGTTCACCAACGATTACAAGTTATTTACCGAATCATAATGTTCAACAATGATAATGAGTTATTTACAAACATGATTATAAATAGATTTCGGATCATTAAATACAAACTTAGGGTGTGCAATGTTTGATTTTAATGAACATGGTGCAAGTGTGTACATCGATTGTTGTCCTTTTTACCAGCAAATGCATAGTGCAATTGTAAGCAACGTTGCAGTACATAGTATCCGTGCAAAGTGTAGTATTGTCAGTTGACATCAAATGGGTGCGTCCTATTGTTTGGTCAATCAGAAGTAAAGAAAAAGAGAAAACATATAAATCTCAAGAAAATTACATTAATGTCATTCATTTTCCTGCTTCTAGAGATGGTTTCTTCGGGTTATCATGGGCACCACATCATCTATCAAACTGTCATCAATAGGCGGCATGAGGATGGGATACGGCCTGGAGGACCTCAAGTTTGAACATTTCGGACATTGAGGCATGAAATGGCGATAGATTTATTAACACTAGCATTGCAACAACTCTAATCATTTCCGGTTTACAATACACTTGGCCGTACGGACAGACACGTCTCTGTCGACAAGGTTCGTCGCACATGAAACACGCATCACAACCAAGTATTGTTAAGCACACCACATGTATGCACATTTATGCAGAAGCCTTCACTGAACCTAATTTGTATCCGATAGAGCAAATTGACAGACGTCAACATCGAGTTTGAACTAGCGTTTATTGAAGAGTGAAATACTATCACACCTAAAGTAACTGCTGGTCTATGAGCCTTACGAGTCGCAAATGTTTGCTGTCATTAAAGGAAGAATGTGACACACTAGATACTGAACTCTATTTCGAATGCAATACCTATTGCACATTGGCAATACAAAGGCTGCCAAACAAAAACAGCACCTGATAATAATCACTCTCATGGCGTTCCAAATTTCATTCAAAATATGTAAACCCGTCCAATTATACATATTTGAAATATGTGGTACTTTGGAAGTTTGGTTCAGTATTTATGTCGAAGAATGTTTAGAAAACCCAGCCATTAAACTAGAGTGTAAATGTGTACCAAGTGTCAAAACTCAACTGCAGTAACTTTGTGAAAAAAAGATAGACTATAAATTATATAGTGTGTATATTCCTATTGAAGTTCATTTTGTTATCCTGGAGCCAGTGAATGTCACATAGATCTACTTCAATGCATCAGATGTGTCACTGTGTGTGGGTCAATGTTATATCCAGAATAGGTAAATGTGTCTCAAGATCATAAAAGTATTTTTTTTCTATTTTTAGTAAGAGTGACCTTGACCCCCAGTGGAGCCTAGTTCAGTCCCCACCTTCCTCTCATCCCAAGCTACCTGTAACAGCAAGTTTCATCACTTCAACTTATTCCTGACTAAAGTTATCGACTGGAAACCGTTTTTTTTAGTGACAAGTAACCTTAATTCAGCAGTGCCAAATTCAATTCAAAGCGCCAAATGACGTACACAAATCTAACAACCTGGTAAGTAAAACAAGAATCGATACAAAATACATTTCTAAATAGTTTATTTTTCAATAAATTATTTGGCACAAAATTGATAAAAACATATAACACGATTGTATTTATACAATAAAAACATAGAAAAACTTCTACAAGTACATGTTGCATCAGACATTTTGTCTAACAATAGGAATCAACACATCTGATTTGTAAAATCTCACAGAATACTTACAAATATCATATTATATTATATAACGTACAGGTGACCAGGGGGGGGGGGGTTGACCCAGGGGATTTTGACAATTTGTCTTTTTTGGGGTATAATTCCCCACCCTAGAGCCTGATCTAGGTGAGCTCAAATGTATACTCAGAGATTGCAACATGGATCTTCAACAATGGAAACATTTACAGTGCAAAGAAATACAAACAAAATCAAATCTAAAGTAACCAGGTGATAATTAATAGACTTAGCAGAGGAATCCTACTAACAACTATCTGTAAATCTTAATAACTTTATCTTCATGGTATTTTATCTGTCAGGAAACAAAAACATACAAACAAAAACTTATCTAGACACCAGTAAGGCGATTACATTTGTCATATCTACCAGTCCTCTTTTGACTTCAATTTCAAAAACAAGAGACAATGCATTGATTTGTAGTCTAAAATTGTCTCAAATGCAAATATTTCAGACTTTATATTTCATGCCATTATATTTCAATCAATCAAGAATAGAACTTGTTTTTGAACCTATGGCAAAGACAAGGCAGATTATTTAACCATGAAGGTAAGTTTGAGTTGATTCATTAGATAAAGACCTGGGGCCTTAATTACAAACATTTTAGGACTGAAATTCAGATTTATACCAGCCTTTTGTTTTCATTACATCTGAACAAACAACATTTTGCCTGACTATTTATTACATGTTCTAAATGTAAGCCAATTTTATTAAAATATATACTGTTATAACAACTATAAGAACAGAAAGAACATAAAGTCCAAGTCTTAATATATTTGTGACTACGGCCCCAGTTATAACAAAGAGAAATGTTAACATATAATTCTCACTAAAATTTTGCAATTTCAATTTTAATGCAAATTCAAAAATTCACACAAATATAGTTCAAGAGGTCATCATAACACAAGTTACATCTGAAAATAAGGGCAATTTGTTGCCATAGAAATGAAGTCTACACAATATAATGCATGAGGAAAGAATATGACAATTTCATGACAAGTATATTCCGAAATACAAAGAAATTTACAATACCCAATGCAAGAACACCACAGAAGTCGGTGACAATCTAAATAAGTTTTACATATATGGCTTTATCAAACCCGTCAAGAGTTTATCACCTCAGAACATCAGACTACACTGAAAGTACACAGAAGTAACGAATAAAAGTTGCTAGACAACTAACTGACTATAAGATGAACTCATATGACAGCTTCGCATGTGAGCACAGAAATGTATGATATGAGTTATACGGAACTAAAACCGTCTCATATTTCTCAAACAAGTTGAAAATCCTTTACAACTTGTGTTTTACCACAGTTCAGTCATCAAGTTAGTGACAATTAAACATTTTTTATGGAGATAAAGACATGTTGCTTCTGTTTACGGACATCTTTTGCAGTTTATCACGTCCTGATAACATACACAAATAATCATACGGAATTTTTTACAGGTGAAATAAGCTACCATGTGTCTTTTTTTTAACGCACCCGCCTATTTAGAAGCACTCCCTATTAATGAGATGTATCTGGGTTAATGTAAAAAAAAACATTGTTTTTCTCCACCAGAGGCCATTTTTTTCTCTAAACCAAGTAAACATATTTGAATATATCGAACAAGCAAGGCATATACACCTAGGGGTGAGACGATTAATCGATCCATCGAGGCAGCATGATTTAAGCTCTCTCTATACGTGTATCAATATGGTTTGAGAAAAATCGATGTATTGATCCGCCATTTTTATTAATTTAATGTAACAAAAAATGTTACGCTTGTCCACGTTCTTGTGTAAACTTGCCTGAGAACTCATAAATACATAGCAAAAATCGAAACCGAAAACACAACTGTCACGTCTTTGGCAACACATGAACTACAACTAAGTACATAGATTTGTTACGATTTTAATTGATACAATTTTGAGTGCAATGAAACCATTTCAATTCTTAATACTTTAGTCACGTCGAGTCATTTGTGTTTTGTCAGGAAACAAGTATTGTGAAGTAAATATTCTTAATTAATGCCATTCGTTAATATATCCTTACTATTAATGCTAGCAAGTGTGGCGTTTGGATCATTTTAGTTATTCTTTATTCTTTCCGGAGATCTGCGTGGGGAGGCATTGTCTTATGTATGTGGCTTTCCCTGTAGTTACGTATTCTCTCTCTTTTATGATATATTGTGATTCTTATCGTATCTTGAGGGGTATATCGTGACATGTATCGCATCACGTTACCTCCGTATCGTCTCACCCCTATATACCCCCACACTGTTTTGCTTGTGTGGATTTATTTCAACAAGATTAAAGTATTTATCAGAACTTCCGGATATTGCAAAGCCATACTTCTTCATTCAGAAGAAGCTTACCGTTTAATTTTTATAAATTTTTGGCAACTGAAAAGATATCAAAATTTGTATTCCTGATGCGTGAGGTTGATGTTTAACAATGTGCTGGGAGCATCAATTAGGATAAATGCCCTATCTCAAGTAAATCATGAGTTCTGTAGATAAAAAATTATATAAATTTCACCCCCTTCCACCACCAGTCTGGGCAAGGGTATCAAAAGTACATCTGATTGAAAGTCATAAATTATATTTAAGTAACATTCATTAAATTCATAAAAAATGTTCAATCCATTTCACTTCATCATCAAAAAACACATGCAAACATATTTCTAAGTAACATTCATTAAATTCATAAAATGTTCAATCCATTTCACTTCATCATCAAAAAACACATGCAAACAGATTTCTTAGTAACATTCATTAAATTCATAAAAAATGTTCAATCCATTTCACTTCATCATTAAAAAACACATGCAAACAATTAGTTGTCCAGAAATGAATAATATAGCAGATTTCTGGTTCAAAATAACCACATTCTGTCCATATATTATGATAATACAAAAATGTAATACTGAAACCATTGGAATGTTCAATATGGGAACTTTGTATTACAGCTACCAATGTCACTGAAAAGGTCGTGTTGCATGTGACCTTGACCTTGGAGGTACCAACTTGCAAACAACACAATTTTCATCATTCTTAACTTTTGTGGTTTCCTAAGAAACTCTGGAATCATTGAGAAGTAGAAGCAGAGACACAAAGCATTTCATACAAACAGATGCAAGAACTACAAGGGTTCCACTAGGTGCTGAATCTCAAGGGTCATTTTGATAATTTTTTTACCTTATTGACCATTTTATAGCCAAATTTCCTATTCTTTAAAGAAAAATTGACCTTTCAACTAGAATCTTGAGATTCATAATGAGGATTTTTGGAAATTCTAGGGGTAAAAGGGTCAACTCCAGGGTCAAATGGAACCCCAGTAACTGAGTAAGGTACAGTGTAGTTATCATATGCCCCATCCTCAGTACCCAGTCTATTCATAACATATATGATACCCTATGATACTGACTAAATATCTCATACTCATGAATAATTCATGAGGTGAAATACAGCCACTTGATTGGCTGCATGACACGCACCTCATGCCATACGGAAATTGGCGAGCAGTTATGGATGAAATTGCGGTTCTGAGCGATCCAATGAGATCACAGCTTTCAAATTGCACTTTTTTTTTCAATGGTCAATGCCATTTTGTAGAATTTGCTGATAGCTTTTCACAAAGGAGATTCCTTTTTTTGTTATCGTATATTTCATTGGACGAGAAATGCTAAAAAATATTAATGCATTACAAAGTTTCGATAGCCAATTTGCCCAGGGTATCATATATGTTATTAATAGCCTGGGTACCGAGGATGCATATACCCCCTCTTCAGGGGACATAAACAGTACTGAATTACATACATAACTAGATTATAAGTAATACTATCTTAGACTGCAACATTAGCAAAATGGTATGTGAAAAATATTTAATACAAGGACTTTGGCAAAAACAATCAAGGATATGTGAGTCTAGCCGTAACAGAAGTTCAACGGGCACATATTACATTGACAATAAAACATATAAAAGATACATCTATATATCTACCATACAGTAAAAGCCAACACAATAAATACATTAACAGATAACATCAATGACCTGAAATTTAATTAAAGTAATAATATGATGGTATTGGACACGTACTCGTGATTTAAACAATATAAGATCGGGAAATTTCAAAGATCTAATATTTTGAGAATGCATAGCTTACTAAAAGCCCTGAGGCGTGATTTTTAATGGTAGGAAAACTAGAATTCTACCTAGCACTACATAGGGATAGTAGTCTAAATCTTTTGAAAGGTAGTGTAATTTGACAGTGCTAGTTTTGCTAAACTAAATGGCGTCAATGCTGAACAAAGTCGTCTGTTGTTTTTTAGACACCTACATTTTCTACCTTAGCTAACTTTCAGCCTGAAACCATGAACCAGACTGTGCAACTAGATTTCAGTCTGAAACCATGAACCAGGCTGTGCAACAAGATTTCAGTCTGAAACCTTAACCAGACTGTGCAACTAGATTTCAGTCTGAAACCATGAACCAGACTGTGCAACTAGATTTCAGTCTGAAACCATGAACCAGACTGTGCAACTAGATTTCAGTCTGAAACCATGAACCAGACTGTGCAACTAGATTTCAGTCTGAAACCTTAACCAGACTGTGCAACTAGATTTCAGTCTGAAACCTTAACCAGACTGTGCAACTAGATTTCAGACTGAAACCATGAACCAGACTGTGCAACTAGATTTCAGTCTGAAACCATGAACCAGGCTGTGCAACTAGATTTCAGTCTGAAACCTTAATTAGACTGTGCAACTAGATTTCAGACTGAAACCATGAACCAGACTGTGCAACTAGATTTCAGACTGAAACCATGAACCAGACTGTGCAACTAGATTTCAGACTGAAACCATGAACCAGACTGCGCAACTAGATTTCAGTCTGAAACCATGAACCAGGCTGTGCAACTAGACGTCTCAACATCTGTTATGAATTTAATTAAATAATTAGATTAAACAACGCTATATGAAAAATACTTATTGAACAATTTCATACACTTTAACGTAACTAAATTGAGAAAACTTAAAAATTCAAAAAATGAGATTTGGGTTTGGAGACCAAGATCCTGCTTGAGTACACATAATGCTGAGTGCACAAGATAATATGTCGACAATACTCAGGTTTTTCTAGCTGTCCCACAGGGCTGAAATTCGTTCCCGATTCCAATGCAAAGTACGGTCCATGTCTCCCTAATCTCAAAGGAATTTGCTAGATTTTGAGAAAAAAAAATAAGTAAACTGTGAATAATCAAAGAGAGTCCAGATCAACGTTTACAATTAATTTTTCGGATTATAAAATACAGTAAAACCTCAATAATAAGACCACCTTGACCCTTGAAAACTGGTCTTTATATTGAGGTGGTCTTAAGGTTGAATAAAGAGCAAAGCAAAAAAAACGACTTGAAAATGATGTTCTCAATTTTGAGGTGGTCATATTATTGAGGTGGTCTTTAAGTGAGGTTTTACTGTATACATGTATGCAATAACTAGAAATATAAAGTTGTTAATCATTAATTACAACCAACTGTTTAAAAATATTAGTTGAAGCACTTTTTCCAATTTCCATTTTCCCAACACCCTAGAAAAAGCCCTGACACATGATGTAATATTTAGAACACAATAAAAATGATTTCTACCTGAAGCAAAGGAATTATTTTGTTTAAATAAAATATGTGTCACATATATATTACCCTATCATTCTACCCTGACACTGTATTACAACAAGAGCACTGGCTAGAAGACCACTGCTAGCTAGTGCAATCCCTCATCTGATCAATTCTTTTTATGCATAAACAGGTTTATTCAAAAGGTTTATGGCAGACAATGAAGTTACTAGAATACCTTGAAGACTTTATTGCAAAATCAGCATCTTAAAAAATACACTCAACTTTGTTCATCATAAGCTTATACATATTGAATACAGTCTAAAACCGAGACAATGAAACCTGGATAACCAGACAACAGACGACGGGAGAAATCTACTAAGATCTCTGTGTCTCTAAAATTATAATCAACTCACAGACAAGTTCGAGATACTACCTGTCTGGTAAACCAAGCATTTGAAAAAACACACAAAAGAATCAATAGAATATTGACACCTTGACGGCACTGTGTCATCAGAGGCTTGACTCCTGGCATAGAGACAAACCTGGTTTTAAGGGCCATAAATCTGAGTTCGAGGACCAGCTTCAAAACCAAAACCTCCGATTGGTTCTAAGCACAAGAGATTGTCACAATGTCTCTTCCTTTATCTCTTCTAGAGTTCTCTCCCTTCATCCCTTCTATACTATATGTATATTTGGTACTACATTGTATATATACAATGGATAAAGGGAGATAACTCTCCTGTGGTTCTAAGCACAGTTTTAGAGTGTTGAATATAAACTTATTTAGCATCTATAGAAAAGAATTGATCATTTACTAATGATAAATCTCTCCTGATGATTGATTTCTGTGTCACAAACAAGTACTCAAGCAAAATTCAGGAATTGTGCAGTTCAAGATTAAACTTCCCTCATTGCCAGACTTGAACTCAAGACCTTCAGTTCTGGAGACAGGCACTCTACACTTTGACCCACTATGCCTGCCCTACTTAAAATTGACCGATGACAATGCTGCATTCTTAGGCTAGTCTCAAAAATCTGTTTAATATCCTAAGGCTAAGCACATGTACTAAATGTTAGCAACTTTGACAGTTTGTTTGCTTAAACAGTTTAAGGTTATCATAGTAAAAGGCAGGTTGGAATAGACTTTTAGACCGAATATTATTTGACTCAACAAATGACTGAATGTCAAAATGTGATATTGCCTGTTCCATGAGTAGACAATGAAATGCCTAAGTTTGAGACAGTCAATGGTGTGGTATGTAACAAAATCCTCTCAAAGCTGCGCAACTCATCATCACCTTACTGCCTGAGCCATATGTAAAGGGTTCAACATTAACTCAAATGCAGCCCCTTTCAAGTTGGCTCCTCGTAAATTTGCTTCCTGAAGATCGCATCCTGATAGGTCACAGTTCTGTAAAGAAATGAAAATCCTGAACAGCATTTCATATATATCATGGTACAAGTTTAAATTGCATTAATACAATATAAAGTAAAATGTCTGTTTATTATAGTGTCGCCCGTATTTAAAGGGCCAGCCATTTCTGACTTATGAGACACCTACTTTCTGAGCACATTTACTTCCCGATTTCTATCTTTAAATGCAAGACACCAGACAGGAAGGCGCATGGTGACCATTATTTAACAAGCTGGCGGCTCACCAACCCGCCATATCAGAACGGACCCCTACCCGGATTCGAAGGTGGATGCCTTAACCACTCTGCCACGAGAGGCAGTAATATATGAAAGCCGATTCTTTTTAGAAGTGGATCTACATTGAAGCATCAAAGACATTACATAATTGTGCTAAAGAATACAATTGTTGTCTAATTTTAGAAAAAAATATATCACATTCCTACAAAAAGCTGGGGAGGGGCAAGGGTAAATATATATGGGAATAGAGTTGCAAGGAATGGTCTGGCAGACCATAAAATACAACTAGGACAATTTAGGGGGACAACAAGGGGGGAATTATAACTAAGGAACACATCACGGAACATGTCATGAAAGTCAGTAATAAGAGGCCAAAAGCGGGGATAAAAGAACATGAATATTATTTCAAGTTTACATTCAAAAGAATAGATGTTAAGCATTTTACTCAGCCCCTATATTTTACACTCAAAATAAGTTTCACACTTGTATCTATAAGAAAATGTATAAAAAAGAATACTCATCAAGTATTGTAATCCATTTCACTCCCTGAATTCTCTTGACTGAGAGTACATTTTGACATCTGTGTGCTGAGTACAGCGTCACAAGTATCTGTTATAATTCTGGGCCCTGGGTTTGAGATATCTATTATTAATCTGGGCCCTGGGTTCGAGATTACAACGGATACTTACACTTGACACTCAAATCACAAAATTTACTGTTATTAGTGTGATATTTTTGTGGCTCATTTTCTTAGAAATGTGAGAGAAATATGAGAATTGGGGAGTATTTATAAAGTGTGGAGTGTAGCACTAAATTCCAATAATTACTTGCATGTCTAATAAGCAGTGTAGTCTCAAAGAAAATGGATCAAAAAGAATATTCACCCCTCATTTGACATTTTCTTGCATTTTCCAAGATCCAATTTTCACTACAGCACTAATAACATCAAATTGTGTGATTTGAGAGTCCAGTACAAGTATACCTTATCATCCTGGGCCCTGGTGTCTTGAGGAGACATGGTCATGACCTCAGCTAGACTCCAAACTCTTTAACTCCCTGATTCAAGAGGCCAACACCTTATTCACTACGCAACCATGACCCTCCGAGTCATAATAACAGAACATATATACCAGATGACTTCTCAAATAAGTATAGATACCTCTAGGTCCGCTCCAGCCAGAACAGCCCCACGCAGATCACAATTCTGTAAGTTGGCATTCTTCAAATTTGCAACTCTTAAATTTACACCAGCCATATGACTTCCTTCTAGATCAACACTTTTCATAAGGGCTCCTGGATTATTAAGCATTATAAACAGAGATGTTTCAACACATAAGAGATATACTAGTACAGAAATATACGTACCAAGAAAACATCATATTAGCAAGGATTACATTCAGCAAATGTACTAAGTACTCAGTATTGACAGGGATAAAGATAAAAGAAAGAAAAAAGTGAAAAAGGCCAGAGGTCTATAATACTTATGACGGAATACAGTCTAATAAAAGCACTACATAGCAACCGGTTTAGTAAAAAACTCTGATGAATGTCCTGCCGAGTTGCAGAAATATGGTTATCATGCAGTTACACCCCCCCCCTTCCCAACTTTTTTATCGGATTCATATTGATATAAATATTTAGAAAATGATGCCAGCATGTGTAAAAAACCGGAAATACACCAATTAGTGGAAAATTCTCATCCTCGAATCAAACGCTTACTTGGATTTGCATTATTTAAAATCAATTCAAAGTGATTGTTTGATAGTCTTGTTCTTTCAGCCTTGTAGTTTCATCACATTGTATTACTTTTGGTCCAGATAAATAAATTTGTACAGACTTTAATCATTGTAATTTACTCAAAATTGTTTCAAACACCCATATACGGCTTGCCTCATATTTCAAGAACTTTAAAGCTGTACTCATAACATTTTTTATTAGGTTTCAAGTCATATAATCAGCCATGGTCATGTAGTAACTTTTTCAGCTTTTGGGTTCAAGGAAGACACCAGGGGGCCTTATTCACAAACATTTTAAGACTGCAACTCCGACTTGGACCTTAAATGTGAACAAATTATATTTACCAGACATTCGTTTTCATTACATCTAAATGAATCAAATTTTGTGTGAATATTTTTTGTTACCCACTCTACACTTTTGCCAGTTTTTATTAAAATCTGAACTGAAAAAGTGATATAGGAGTAAAAAGAACAGTAAATATTTTAAAGTTTCAGTCTTAAAATATTTGTGAATAAGGTCCAAGGCAGACATTTAGGTAGAATAATTGACCATCCGTAAGCCAGCTGGACAGATTCCTAACTTAAACATTCTACATCCCTGATGGGCTTTGACCCTACAGAAGTAGGGGGCTAGTGATTTGAAGACATTTGAACACAGTGACTAATAACTTATACTGGCTGTGTTGAAATCAATTTAAAACAATGATATAGACTTCTTTTCCACAATGTATATTTCCGAAGTCGTATCACACTTTTTCTCTAATTAATCTTGCACATAACATCATTATAGATAACAGTTCATTGCCACAGGGCCAGTGCTAATTCAAATTATTGATTAGCTTATCATCAGCATTTAAAAACAAAAACAAACTCTTATTCGTTTTAATTCATAGGTATAATATACCAAAGAATCGATATACTAGTAATCATTTAGTTTCATAGACGGAAATGCACAACCATGTCACAATTCTATTAGAAAAGGGAGACAATTAGGATAATTAATTTGAATGAAAACTAATTAAACAATGTAAGTCGGGCTATTTTACTATGGAACTTATACCTTACCTTCCATATTAGCTCTGGTTCCTGCAGGATCTTCAAAGTTACATCCCTTCAATGATGTACACTCCATATTGGCACACAACATTTTAACTCCAAGCAAGTTTGCGGACTGTGCAATTCAAAATTAGAAAACATGTATTAAACATTAATGATAAAAATGTATAGTCAACTTAAACTCTTAACAAAGGATAGAACTAAGAAAATGGGGTTTCAATGTTTTTATTACTTGATAGTTGCTTTTAGAAGCAAATAAGTCTACTCAAGCCCTTAAATTGTGATGCAGGAACAATAAATATACAGTCAGCTGCTAAACAGTCTTCACAATGCTCAATATAGGCACAAGTACTGACAAGTTACCCAGGAAACAGCCTTCAAGAGTGATGTAAATTTGTTGTAATAACATCATTCACAACCGATGTAAACACTAAAATAAGTAAGATTTCACTTAACTCATAACACAATATATTATATACTTACATCAAAAACTGCACGTGAAAGATCTGCTCTCTCAAAATTGCAATAAGACAAGTTGGCACCACTCAAGTTGGCATTTTTCAGGATAGCATACTTGAAATTGATTCCCCTTAAATCCAACTTGGAAAGATTGGCACCAGCAAAGTTCATTCCCTGGACAAAAGATGAATAAATTGAATATATCATTGCATTTATGAAAAACAAATTCTTTAATATATAGACACAAATAGTGCTGCCTCCCCAACCATTGAACCAATTGTGAAATATTTGTATCTGTTTTTACTTTTAAACTTCTTTCATGTTCAACACCGTCATATTTTTATCCTCTTAACTATCTCACTGTACAGCCTCCAATCATATCACCTCTTTTATCTTTCATCTGTTATTTATACCCATAAGGGGAGTCCTGACAGTATAAATAGATAGATATTTGGTCTATGGTTGAACAGCCTTGCCTCTGAACTTGAATAACAAAACTAAAGTGAAACACCAACAGAAGCAATTTGAAATATTGATAGCTCTTCACAAAGGAGATTCCTTCTGTTTTGTTATCATCCATTTCATTGGTTGAAAAATGCTAATGAATATTCATGCATTAAGCTGTTTCGCTAGCCAATTTGCCCAGGGTATCATATAAGTTATGAATATGAGGATGGTAAACAATATGTTTCAGAACCAACCTGACAACGAAGTTCTTTATCAGTTGAAGTAGCAATAAGCTTCATAACAAATTCTCGACGACTGATAGGAGTCAGGTCTTCAGGAGGAAGCTCACTCTGAATGTACAATTAAAATATCGGCCGTGACAAAACATGTTTTAGTGACGCTGGTTCTGAGTATTTTCCAATTGAAGTTCTGACATCAAAGTTTTTTGTCCGAAGATGTTTTGAAACCGATAGTATAATTTATAGAATTAAACGAATTATAAGTATTGGCATAATTGTTTTTTTTCCATTTGAAGAGCATAAGATGTTTAAAACAATTATGAACATTCTGATGTGACATCATCACTTTGTTTAGACAGCTGATTTCAATACTTTTGGTTTTAAATGGAAGTTGAACATTAAATCTGTTAGAAAATGTAGTATGGTCACTAATATAGGTTTTGTAGTGGCATAGCTCATGTACAAATGTGCTAGCCAGCCAGAACCATATCTCTTAAAGTATATAAAAACCTACTGGATACATCTTCTGTCGACTTTAAGAGCAATAATAATAATCACATTAATGATTCAAATGAATTGAACACTAAACAAAGTTTACGTTAACCTATTAAATTCATTGTTTCAATTCACTTTGTCATAATGTAAGAGAAGATTCTGAAAATATAAAATGATGGATTAGTTCCTTTGACTGACCAGTATATGTAACATAACAATAGGGCCATGATGACCCTTTATCGCTCACCCTAGTACATTGCCATGTTGGCCTCAAGGGAGTCCAAGAGGTCTTTCAATGATTTGACCTTGTGACTTACTTTTTGGCCCCAACATGACCCAGTACATGTACCACACTGGATTTGCATTTTATTAAGCAAGTTTTATGTAGTTCCGGTAGAAAATGCAGCCTCCCAAGAATCCACAAGGATTTTCCATCACTACCTAGTTTTTTACCCCATGTGACCCAGTATTATATGCATTTCATTATGACAAACAATTGGATGAAATTTCATTTGGTTGGAGTAAAAAATGCAGCCTCTAGAGTGTCCACAATGATTTTTTATGATTTAGCCGCGTGACCTCGTTTTTGACCCGAATGACCCAGTATTGAAGTTGACTTGCATCTCATTCAGACAAACAACATGATCAAGTTTCATGAAGTTCAGGTAAAAAATGTAGGATGTAGTGTCCCCAATGATTTTCTATAATTTGACCTTTTAACTTCTTTCTGACACAAAATGACCCAGTATCAAACTTGTCCAGGCTTTTGTTAAGCCAAACATTTTGAGCAAGTTTCATCAGGATTGGAACAAAGCTGTGACCTCTTGAGTTTTAACAAGGATTTTCTATAATTTGACCGTATGACCTAGTTTTTGATCCCAGACAAGTCATTTTTAAACTTGACCTAAAATCTATTTAGAAAAACATTTTTAATTAGTTCCCTCTGGAGTGTTAACAAGGTTTTACTATAATTGGACCTAGTGACCTAGTTTTTGACAGCTTGAGTGTTTGGTGTATAACTGTCTCAACCACTTTTTACCATTCTTATACTTATCAGAAAATACCTCAATTAAATCTTCTAATATTCCAATTAATGCAGTCAAGCCGAAGAACTTGGCTTCTTCAAGAACACCTGCAAATACAAAAAATACGCAGATTTCTTTATCGCAACATTTCACTTTATCTATAACATATTATAAAAACTGTGCTTTAAATATGCTGCTCATTAGATGATAAATCTCTCACTATGTTAAAACAAGAGGGCCATGATGGCACTGAATCGCTCACCTGAGCGTCTGAAATGTTCGGTATAATGGTCCTGTATCACAAAGTGCAAAATTTCTTTGAAGTCAATATTCTCATAAAATAGCAAAATTTTGATTGCCAGCATGTTAAGAATATCACTTTTGTCATAATGTTTACTTATCAGGAGAGGGATTCACACAATTGAACAACCTTGGTAGAGGGTTATATATAGTAAAAAGGGCTCTGCCCTCTTGCAGCCATGTTTTTAGAAAAATCCAAACCCGGTTTCAGAGGAGATGTTTTACGAAGCAAAACAGGAAGTCAGCTCAGGTGAGCTAAATAAATCTGGATGTATATTCCCATCCAAACTGCAAAAATATTGATGATTAACGATAATTTGTATATGATAAATGTTTGTGAAAATGTTAAATTGACTTAATGTCCTTAAATACCAGAGACGTTCCACTTAAATGTCTACTTCTAATGGGTGAAGTGGGAGAGATTTCCTTTTCCACTTGAAGACAAATATCTAATATACAATAAAACCTCAATAATACATCCACCCTTGGGACCCTTGGAAACTGGTCTTATTGAGGTGGTCTTAATTTTGAGGTTGAATAAAGAGCAAAATATGGAAAATTGACTCGAAAATTGTGCTTTTATTTTTAGGTGGTCTTATTATTGAGTTGGTCTTTAAGTAAGGTTGTACTGTATAAATATCACAAATTAAAAGACAAAAAATGCATTGAGAGACCAAGCCCGGGTAATGTTAAAGTATTGAAAGGCCAAAAACATTACCTTCAGGATTTAGCTGCTTATCAAGAATTAGTCTGCCATGACGGAGGTAGTTGAGAATTGGTTCGAAATATTTTGGACTTCTATCGATTAAATACGCCCCTGTGACGTCTACCGTACTGCACCATACATCTTCTGAAGTATTGAACAACATCTCAAGTTAATGAAAGGTAACCATTGGATGTGCACATTGAGATTAAAACAGCGTATTCGCCTCTGCATATATCTCAAATTTGGCAATCACTGATTCCCATGACAAACCAATGGATAGTTCCCACGTTTACAATACAGTCCAACCTGCCCTTGAGACTCACTGAATTAAGCGTCTCCCTGTCATATGCGACTGTAAATGTTACCCCCGAAGAGTTTTCCTATATAATAAAACTGAATTAAACGTCTGACGCGACTAGCGACCATGAAAAGTGTCGTCCAAACGCACCCGTAGACTGTTTTAGTGACTTTGAAAAGGTCAATTTTATTGCAATTGTCATGTCTGAAGACAATAGAAATGTGTGAAACTTTAATAAACAAACAAATCGTGTTGTATTTAGATCATTTGACAAATGCGGTTAAAAGCGGCTGAGACTGGTTCTCAATGTCTGTATAACTTGCGTGTATAAATGACATGATTATTCACACGCTTACCAAAAACAATCGGAGACGGAGCTAGTCGCTTGTCACCAAAACCACTTTCAGCCAATCAGATCACGTCCTGCTTACCCGACACATGCGATAGACATGTGAAGCGCATAATAATAACATTCCAGAGAACTAAATTAATTTGCTGTTTGCAGTGTTTGATATGCCTAAATAACAATTGATTAGACTGACAGTAGAAAAAGTTGCAAACTGTTGTTTACACTTTGAAAGGTGACTTACGATTGAAATAAGTTTACGGTTCATTATTAGCTTTTCTACTGGAATTTAATAGAATCTTATATCGCTGAAAATGCCATCTCGTGAAATTAAAATTGCTGACGACGACGTAGAAAACGTGTATTTATTCAGCAACTTTAACTATTTACTTCAGCATCGCAAGACATCAACGTTTATGTCTCTAATTTTCACGCGAATAACCATGCAATTACTTTCCTTTACGGGTATAGTATGCGATATAATCCGTATCGTACGGTCCGTAATGCCGCCCGCTCCGTATTTTACGAGGAATAAAAATTATTATAGTAATTTCAGATTTATAAGTATTATTTTTGCCTGTATATACTGACGATTTATGTCTCATAGTCTGTGCTATGACTTTTCACGTATCATTTACCTCACTGAATGTTTAGTTTACGTTTCATTTGTGGCCAAGTTTTTATGTACATCTGTCTGTTTTAAACATGTATTGCTGCTTGCATGTGATTGACTTGTGTTTGGAAGTTTACATTGTATTCATCTTTAAATTTGAACAATCGGATGTATTGTTTAAGCTTTAATAACAAGAATAAAATAAACAAGAAATAAAGTAACAGTGCTACAGTGAATCATCCTACAAGCTCTATATTACAATGACATTGTATTTGGAAGTGGTCGTAAGTCACCGACTGCATTAACCTGTATTAAGAGACTCCCTGTCATATGTGACCATATCGGCTGATTCCCAATGAAGGTCTCTTAAAACAGTGTAGACTGTATTTACCTCTCTTGTTCTGAAAAGTCAGTCATATTGATAGGCAAGCTTCCTTAAAGTTTATAGGGAATATAATGTAAATGATGATAAAACAATCAGATATATAACAATAACTTATTCATCATGTGCATGTGGGCAGATGGCTCAGAAAAGTGGTTGTCACATGCAAGTTCTCTTGGTATTTTCTCTATCAACACATATTTGGGAATTACTCCTATAAGTGCTCATCAGTTTTGCCTAAAATGGCTTATGATTAAGAACAAGGGGGTAATAACTATAGATGTGGGCACAATCTATTACTGAAGTCCAATATATAAAAAAAAAGAAACCCACTGAGTTTATCTGCAGGCTGTCAACTCACATAGAAACTAGAAAGTAGGGCAAAAGTAGGGATTTTATTGCCTAAAAGAAGGGATAGTAGGGATGATTACTTACCTTTGGAATATCAAAAATGGACAAAATTCACCGTACTGTACATTCTCCCTGATTAGATCTCTGTCGTTCATGCGGGTGAAATAAACGAGTTAAGTTAAAGCCTCAAATTTGAAAAACAGTATGGTTAGTAGGGCTCCTTCGAGAAAAAATAGGGAGCAAGTAACAAAGTAGGAAATGTAGGAAAAGTAGAGCCCACCTGAAAGCCTGTATATAACAAATGAAAAGTAATCGAGGATAGTTATATTCCAAGAAACAATTTACCTGGATCATCTGAGAACATTCGTGACAACATACTATCGGCATGCTGTTGTGTTAATGTACTCCTGAAAAGATGAAACACAGAGATACAAACCTAGACTAGCTCTACCAAGTAACCAAATAATCATTGGCTGCTAAAACTCTTAGCTCTAAGAATTTATTAATCAACATTGGCTGTTAAAACTCGAATCTGGCTGCTAAAGATTTCTACAATTGTCTTAACAGCCACTTTATCATAAAATCATGTAATTTTAGCAAATTAATTACCTACAGTAAAACTTCAATAACGCAACCACCTTCGGGACCTTTGAAAACTGGTTTTATTGGACGGTACCGCTCAGGTACCCTTTATAGTAGTGTGGCAATTTGAGAGGCATACAACAATTGGTTCCCGTTTTCAAAACAGAAAAAAGGCTGAAATCCGGTAACATGTCAAAAACGTCCACATCCTAATTACTACGCAACAAAAGTAGTTCCAAAGTTCACCAAACGAAATAATATCATAAACATTTCAATAAAATGAAATGTTGAAAAGGTGACCTGCTGAAGTGGTTTGTGAACTAATTAGCTATTTCTGTGGAGTTCAGATTGGTTTTAAAGCAATGTATTAATACACACGAGTTTTGGGTGTGCTCATGATAAAATTTAATGAACAAAAAATGCTTGACTCTTTTATATTTTTTAAAGATGGTTCATTCTTGTACTTCATTCATAAAGTACTTACTAAATGTACATCTTGTTTTATTCCTTATTAATTTTATAAATCGTCATCGTTTTGTAAAGTGCATATTTTAAGAGCGTCGACTGTTTTCGTTTAGTACAGATTATTACTTTTTGCTGGTTGGTGAAATTGCGTGACAGAAATGCTATCAGACGGGACCCTACCATACCGCTTCTCAAGACTTAAAATGCCAGGTTAGCGCTATAAACGCGATAATTTCGATAAGCAAACGCACATAGAAGAGTGTACTCCGGTTCAGACTGAGTATAAAGGATATAAATGAATCGATGACAAGTGATTACTGTTGTTGTTGTTCTTTATTGCGATTTATCGAAGATACGGTCTCGTTGTGCACGACTATGAAAATTATCAGTGTCATCTTTTTACGTACATCTCACTCTGTGCTTGGAAAATTAATTGGAAAATACCCTGCTACAGCAAGATAAATCATAACCTATAGCAAGCTAGTGTTATCATAACTTTATGCCTGGGCATACTGATTTTACTGAAGTTCGTGATAATATAATTTAATATGTCATTTTATAATTAAATATTCACAAACGTTACATAAAGGGTCTGATATCTTTGTATTTCATTTATTTACAATTGTGACAACCATTTCACTTTATTTACAATTTTAAGGTTCTACCATTATTACTGACCATTTTTCTTTATTTCGGTTTGAAAAACTAGCATTTCTAGAACAAGTCGGATTGAAGATCTCTTGGAAAAATGTTTACTAAATTTTTATTTTTTTCGCATTTCTGTCTTATGTTTTAGTTTTATTCCATATTCCATCAAAACCATCTGACCTATTTACACCTACTTGGATATTATAAAACTGTTTAGTTACAAAACGAAAATTTGTATGCAACGAGTTGCCAGCTTGGCTACAGAGACGAGTGGTACCATCCCACAGCACTTCTGTGCTTTGATTATTGTAGTGGTCTATTAAGGTTGAATAATGAACAAAATGGTGAAAATGGACTTGACAATTGTGTTCCTAATTATTGAGGTGGTCTTTAAGTGAAGTTTTACTGTATTTATCCAATGCGGCAATTCTAGCAAACACATTCAATTGTATCAATTCTTTAATATCCTTTTCCACTTAAGAAATGTCAGCTTTACTTACACAATGGAATCTAAAGTCTGACAGATTTATTAAGTCTATATACCACTTCATCCAATACGTAGTAACACATAATCACATCCTTACAGGCCGACAAAATGTTACTTAGTCATAGAATATACCTAATATCACACTGAATTATATATCTGAGAGACTTAAATACTGCCTTATATGAAACAATTAGTTTAAATAACAATTCACAATAAACAGGGGTTCCACTAGGTGCTGAAGCTCAAGGCTCATTTTGATAATTTTTACTGGATTTTACCAGTTTATAGCCGAAAAACCTATATGTACAGAAAAATTTACCCTTCAGCCAGAAACCTGAGGGTCAAAATGTGACTTTTTGGAAATTCCAGAGGATAAAGGGACTACTCCAAGGTCAAATGGAATCCTTGTATTCATCTGTTTGAAAATAATTAACTGTGATATCACTATGTCTCACAGACAGATGTGCAACACGACTTTTACAACTTCCTAGGACAGAAGCATTTAAAGACAATTAAGTAATTGATTAATGAACCCAATGAAGGTTGAACCAACAACCCCTTTGACAGCAGCGCTTAGCACTGAAGTAACAGCAACCTGGACTTCTCAAATCACACGTGACCAGGAAATTTGAGTACTATACCTGGTGGTAGAAATTATTGTTCCTCCGACATTTAACGTCACCCATTCCCCTGAATTACACTGTAGCACGCCTTGTAACTGGTTCTTTTCCTCTGTTGATATGCATGCACGACAACAAGATGGTACAGCTGAAAATAACAGCAAGAAAATTTGAGGAAAAATCTCAACTCAATTGTTGATTTAGCACTCAAATATTTTGAAGTCGACCTGAGGCTAGCTAAATACTAAAGCATGCTCTATGAACACAGATTGGAATGAAAACTGAAGAGCTGGCAGATTTAACATAAGAGAAAACATTCAAAATAAGTTTTTTTAAGAATATTGGGCCTCACATGTTAAATACTTGGAAAATCTGTTTATGAACACTGCAGTTACGCTACATATTTCGTAAAATTATATTAAAATTATTTTTACAAGTTTACTACTGGGATATAAATAAACAACCGCTTATCGAAGAAACACATATTATATTTCTTTTCACGATGCTATTTAGCGACAAACAGAGTAACCTCCCATTCGACATACTCAATTTCGGTACAAAAACTCGATAAACTTTCTCAAGAGAGAACTTTCAAAATATGATTTTTTAAGAATATTGGGCCTCACATATCAAATACTTGGAATTGTGACAATCAGTATACGAACACACATATAAACATTTTCTAGTAATTCTCTTCACTTTTACTAGAAAGAGCGAGATTAAGAATTTGCTTCTGTAGCGATGGAACCAACTCCTACTTATTCTAATAATAATAAATACAGGATTTATTTCTAACCTTTAAATGGTTCTCCACCTGATATGTATACAACATCATCATCTCTGAAAAAAAGCATATTTTTGTTTAACTGTAGAATATATATATTTAGATCACTCTCACCGCAATCCGTCCAATCAGCCACATATATTTCAACCGTCTTTATCGTATATATACAACGTTCATGAAGTTCACATGGTCTCAGTCGGATAGACAGTCTCCTTGCATTGTCTATCCTATTAATATGCTGGTGCCAACATATAGTGTTTAGTTTTCTATCAAGACACAACCATGGCTTTTCTCGGTCAGGGGTTCGGACAAACCCAACCATTTCAACACACTTGTTTGAAATGTAATGGTCCAGGAAATACATTCATATATGTTCGCAGTTGATAAAGCAGCACTATAAATGCCTGTCATATTGTCTACAGTAAGATGAACAAATATACCTTATAGTATGCATGAAAGGTGAGTTTAAGGACAACATGAAACCTAGGTGGATACCCTTGGTATTACCACTAACTAGTGATCATCAGCCAATCGGTACTTGAATAATTGTCAGCGTGAGTTTCGTGATCGGGATCGGCCAAAAAAAAGGGACCTTATGGAAATTCAGGGGTCAAAGGGTTTCTAATACAAGTCGACATATAGCATTTTTGAAGTTTAAAATTAGAAGCGATTCCCATTATTTGGGGTTTTAATGAAAACACAGAGAATAACAAACCTGAACAAACAGATTTCGTCAATCAGGCCACCTTGTGGCGTGTAGATCTTCTTCCCAACAAAACCTAACTTCTTACTGGCATCAGATAATACATCTTCCATAGACGAACTGTGTGTGACTGATATAACCTGCAAAATAAGTTATATTAAAACCTCAATAATAAGACATGTCGGTTTCGAAGAAAGTAGGTCTTAGTTTTGATGGGTTTGAGTATATTATAGTGTTTACTGTTATTTTCGCATCACTTCTGATTTCGCAGTATTTTGATATTTTGAGAACAAAACATGCTTTGAAACAGTTTGGCACAATAGGAAAAATACAGAAAATAATAATATTAGTAACCCCAGCTGATTTTTTTAAATATCACGAATGCGATATTTAACTGTACATTAGAAAGCATACATAATGACAATCACAGAACTGTTTAAATTTTGTAAATATCTCAAAAAAAAAAGGTTATGAAGATTTGAATGCACTTAAATTAGGCGATTTTCTGGAATTTTTTCGCTATATACATGTAATTGCATTAAAAAATACTTGCGGTCGCGGAACCGAAGAAAATAAAAGGTGTTTTTTTTATAACTTTTTTTATTTTTTAGGATATCTTTATGATATTTTGGATTCTGAAAATATTTTTTCTGTAAATGCCATTTTTGCAGTTAATTTTGGTGTAGCTCATCTCATTTTAAAGAAAATAATAAAGAACTACATATTTCTTTATTTTCTTATAATTTGAAAATGCAGTCACGTCTCTAGACAAAGACCTAAATACCATTGATGCGCAACTAGTATGGACCATAGAACGAAGTCTCGTTCGTTCACTCGACGTTCCGAGAAACGAAACCGGTGCGCGAGATTTGGAAAACTGCTAGACGTTGCCATTTTGTATTGCATTTCAAAACACAGTTTGGACAGTGTTGAAACCATTATTCGCTTAAAGAAGCTTTCAATGACATATAATTAATATAAGTAAAGATCCTTTACTCCAAACAAAGACCTAAAAGACCATTTAGGTCTTTGGTTGAATGAAACGCCGAATCACGCCTCTTTCAGTCGCAAATTTATTCATGTTTTCGTAAAAATCGGACAATTTATTTATTCTTATCAAACGATCAATCTTTGTATTAAGTTAAAGCATATTAAAAATATTAGGGTACAATATATTAAAGTTTTTGCATTAACAGCATTCAAGAAATCAAAGGTAGCGAATTTACGCTGCACACGCTGTTCAAAGCGTAATTTCTTCACAGACTCGCGTTAAGGTTCCTATAAATTCTCGGGTTCACAACAAGTACCATATATCTAACTTGCCCAAAAGCAATCTTTTAAGACGTCAAATCCTCAAAAAAAGATGTGATTAATATTAAAGGTTATTCCAGAAACGGCGATTCATACTATTTCTAAACGGGTCGTTATTTTTCGCTTCATTTTTGGATACTTTCATCAAATTCTAATTGTACTAATACACTTCCATGTCAATTAAATATTTTAAAAGGCTGCTGTGAAAAACAATCTGGGTTCACATAATCTTAAAATTGTGTAAAGATCAATTAAACAAATGATGTAGATCACGCGAGCATGTCATGTTTTGTGTACTCAAGTCGTCTATTTTTCACAACACAAGGGTGTGAAAAACAAAAATTTAGTAGGTCAAATCAAGGTAATTCTGAACAAGAATTAACATTCAAAAATGTCCGGAGAGGCTGGCTAAATATTTGTAAATTTGTAAGTATAAATATTTTTGGATGACAGACAGTTGCAACCCCATTGTGTTTATTACAAATTGATATCGAATACTGATATGACCTAATCATTTCAATTATCAAAGGCACTAATTCTATCACACAGGAAATAGCAATATGAATTGACACATAATAAAGATCTCCTGGGGTTTTATGACTTGTGTTTTGACAACTAACACCTAGGGCAATTTTCAATTACAGTTGTGACCAGTAATCTGCCTAGGGCGTCGTTTATGAATTGCAAAACAATCCACCAATCAAATTAATTAAAACACAAGAAAATTAATTAATTACTGTCAATTATCTATTCACACAGGAATTATTAAACATTGAAACTAAATGGCCAGCCAGTCGCAAAAGTCGGCTAAAAATATTTTATAGATTATAGAGCTTTGTCCCGTTTTCAGAAGTGATTCCTTTAAAAGTAACTGTAAACAATCTATATTTAATGTGAGTATGAATAACAAAACGGACAGTGCGTTTCATGTTTTATTTTGACAAAAAATATTGTTTTTAGACAGTGCGTTTGCTGCTAACAATATATCGTATCGATGCGCCATATCTGGGTTACGTGTATCTGCTGTCGCGAGATTTTATTTTCAGAGAGATTTAAGGATATCTGACCCAGTTGCACATCTGCGGTAATTAGGTCTTTGTCTCTAGACAAATATTTCACAAAGTCACTGAAATAATATCAGTTATCACAACAATATTATAAATGCAATTGCAATGCACTATAACAAAGATTCAATGGATAATTAAGTCAAGCATTATTATTATTGTCAGCATTAATTCCCTGTTACATAAATATGAAACAAAAAACAGAAATCAAAAGAAAATCTATACTGTTTTTTTCTGTTACATTTTTCGTTAATAACCACGAAACAGAAGCAAACAGTATATATCGTGGATGGACCGACTTCCATGACCTTGGCTTAACAATAATTCCCTATACACTTAGTAAACATATCAAAAACAAAACAATATCAACTCATTACAGTATGTTTACTTTATTTTGCTTTGATCTGTTCCAAAATTCTTCCAACATCTTTCACATTTATAAACAATGGAAGCTGCCATTTTGTTGACCTATATTGTATCGGGTCACAGAAAAAGTATGGTACCAGTTTCGGTGACCTCTCATATTATCCATTAATACACTGTGTGTGCAAAAGTTTTACAATTATAAAAACTCAAACCTAACAACCAACTTTACTAGAAACTATGACCTGTCAAATAAACGTATTTATAATATTTTTAAGTGTATCTAATACAGTTATTCTTCAGAATGACAATGAAAAATAACATGTTAAAAAGCCTTACAAATACAGTTTTTCATTAACACGATAATGAACAATTTTGTTAAGAAAAATATGCATATTTGAGACCGCTTTATATACATTTGGGCACACCCTGTACATAAAAATGGGCGGGACTTAAGTAAATCACGTGACTTGATTAGCAGAAGACGAGGACCTGCTCTTAAAATAAAAATTGTTTTGGGGTCATATTAAGGATTACGGTAAAAACATATTATGAAAATTGACTGATTTGTAGTATGACATTGAGAAATAGCGTATAATTACGTCTTTAAAGCGCATTTTCAATATTTTTCTTGACGCTGTGACAGGTATTTGTTTACACAAAAGTATGCGAATACCGATGACGTACTTCGGCATTTCACTTGGTGATTAGCCGCGTGGAAATCAAGTCACCCAAATAGGGCAGTCACAGTCAATAATAATGTCACTGAAACAGGGCAATCGACGATACATCTTAGTCACTTTCTGTGCAATCATAATGTCCTATGATATATATATATACATATATATGTATTTATTCCTTTTCGCTTAGACTAAGTCAGCCGACAGATTATGTTAAACTGTGAAATAAATGTTTGTAAACATACTAACTATTCACTAAAATTGAAACTTTGTAAGACTGGTGGACCGTTTTGTCTGAGGTCCGTTACGGCGTATTGTCCAAAGTCCGTCTTGACCGACATAGCTATGTCGGTATATAATCCTCGACACTGCTGCAGTAAGGAATGGTGAAAAAGTCGGTCTGAATAACCAATGCCATAAATTCTTTATGAAATTATTCCTTACCTTGCCATCAACAAAACGCCCATTCTTGAAAATAACCACTCTTTTCATTTTATGTTCATAACATTTTAACTGTCTAACTTCATTATCTTGGACATGGATAAAAACAGCATCATGCCGAAACTATATATCTATTTTTAGACTATATTTTCTGATACTAAAAATAGCACATAGTTAATATTAATCAAAGCACTGAAATGTACCCACGTTCCTCGGGTCAGTATATATATCTAGACAAGTGCAATTATTTCATACAAATTGCGGATTACTTTCAGCATTTCAGAAAATGTAAAGATGAGATTTAGATGACGTCGCCTATTTCCGTTGAATAATTATATATGTAACAAAATCCATAAATTTAAATGACATATATTTTGACAACACTATTTTCAGTTAAACATGATGGTCAGTTGGCCTACTCAGTTTTTCTGCAGTAAATTATTAATCAATTGCCATCCGCAAACGGTTGACAACTTCTTCAAAGTGTTCAGAGTTGAAAGTCAAAGGAAAATGTACGTAGACCTAGTCTAATGTCACAGACATACATTACTTTTCCCGTCAGGGATTAAAACCGAATCTTCTGGGTAACAGCTCTGGACACATAAAACTTAGCTAACTGGACGAGCTCACCATTCAATGTAAAAGTGTATATATCCCGTTTGTACCATGCCACTCTGAGCTGTAAATATGTTCTGGGATAAATTGGTGCTATATCTATGTCACTATGTAGAATGCACATCAAGAAGAAATTATGGGATAAAATTAATGCGCTAATAATGGAATGATCTCTTATTATGACAACACATTCAGCAATAAATATCTTGAAAAAGATGGTCGACGTAAATTGAAGGCTAAGATTAGTAATGCAACATAAAAATGCCGAGATGTTGCGATTGCTGGTCACTTCAGACCCAAAAAGGATTTCGGTAAATTCACCGAAAGGTAACGTACCACTTATCGAAACGTTAACTAATCCGCTTCAAGATACACAATTAAACGTTGTTCGGTTGAAGAGAAGTTGGTATAGCAGTTAACGTAAGATTTGATTGGTTTAGGCCCCTACACAACACTGATATGCAAATAGCAAATTCATTTTAGCACGACTTCGCCGAAAAAACGCAACAAAACGATGAACATAGAATTTGCAATTCGTAACGTATTTTGCTAGGAAATCACTACTGCACAGACACGACTGTGGTGAACATGTAAGGGAAACCGTTCTGTTTGCTACGTTTATTCACTAGTTTGTATACTAATAAACTCCCGCGGTAGAGCAGTAGAGCAAACAGGCTTGTAACATTGCCATTGGCAAACTCTTAACATCAAAGCGCTGAAAGCGCAGAAAGACTGGGACAGACAAAGTTACTTGTGTCTGTAAAGACTTGTCAACCAGTTTTTGTGGTTTTGTTTGAACAATTTGTAACAAACTAAAACTATTGCCAACGATGTTTTAGAACTCGCATTGCTTTCGGACAATACTCATTTCAGACATGTTGAAAGGTTACCTTTACTTTTTGTATGCATAAACATTGCAGATCAATGCATCAACTTTTCACAAAATCGGATGTGCTTGCATCATGAGGCATCATTTAATCGTCTCATCTCTACTATAGATGCATAGTCACCTTGTGATCTAATACAGGTTGATACAATATCCGCTAAAAATATGTTCCAACTTTATACGAAATTCGGTATGGTTGTCAGTTTATGCATTCCTGTTTCCATTCGATATCTCCATGCATCGCGGTTTAATTGTGAGAATTGCATCCCATGCGTTTTCAGCACACATGTTTACTTCTAGCGCGACCTTAAACTCTACCTTCAATCGCAACATCTCGGCAATTTCCATACAGTTCGGAAATCAGATTATAACCGATGTGATCCGTTTGCTGTACCTCATTCCCAACAATACGGAATCACGTACATGGTTATAATTGCGACGGAATGAGTTGTTTTTAAACCATACAATATATAGATATTAACAGTAACTGCAGCTATTATTTAACGATTTGCAATAGTATTCAGTGTGCAGTAAAATAATGGTCAGAATCCGAGCGTGTCCAGGTACAAGGTATTTCTTTCGTTGTCTATAAATAGCGAATTCGTAACCTCTGCGTGCGGGCAAATTTTATGAATGATAGCGGTATGTGAATGAATCGTATCGACGATACATATAGTAATCTAGGCTGGAGTCAAACAAATGGAGTCAACGACATGAGCAATGTATCCGAATGGAGGACTTGTTTCCGATAAAAAGTAGCCCTCATTCAATTCATCGATTTCTCTTTTTACGTACACAAAAGCTGCTCTTACCAAAGAGATTTTAACCACAAGCACTGAAACAATTATTCAACAATAATTCTTGAACCAGATATTTCACTTTAAAATAAAATTCTCACGATGGATTCGGAAACGAAGATCAATGCTACCTTCAGAACAATTTGCAAATGTATCAAAGACGAAGGAAAGTAGTACGACGGTTAGTGATGTTACGATCAATTCGACATGTTGATTGGTCGTATTGGTCGTATGCAAATCATGCGCAGTGATACATAGAGTGGCAAATGTGTATAACTCTGCAACGACCCAGTCTAATTATAATAAAATCATTTCTTCAAAATCAAAACGCTTTCAAATTAACTTGGCAAAATATATCTACTACTTCGCTATGTCGAAAAGAAAACACACAAATCCGTGAAAACTACATTGTACATGAACTAATATTACTATTAGTGTAAAATATTTGTCTGACTTTTTGTAACTATACCATCGTATTTCAGATCTAAATTGTCACTATGCCAGTGATAACTTTTTTTCTCTCACCGATTATATTTGTGGCAAAGAACTAAGTAAAATGTTTAACGCCTGAGTAAAACGTTCTGTTTTGTATTGTATTATAACATGATACACCACTTAACATACTTATACACTACAACGACGCAGTTTTTCCGAGAGCCTTAAAATCTCGTGAGACTTTAGGAGGAAATAAAAAGATGACAGACGGACGCTTATAAAAAGAACAATAGAAATGAATAACTTGTTGATTTAGGACATCTGACGATATACGAGCAAGCAGAGCGATGTTTGCGTAGGATGGACTAGTTATGCTTTGATTCGAACTGTACTCGGAACCCGTAACATATCCGCGTGGATGTTGGTTACATGTACCACGATTGTACATCATCGAGCAATATAATAAATAAACAGATTTGTAAAAACGCGTGCGAGTCATTAAGATAGCATATCGTTAATTGATATTGTTCAACGATACATAAAATGAGTTGATATTAGACTTTTGCCCACTTAATATGTGATAAAGTTTATATATCTTTTGACTTTGTTCGAAGTACATGTACTTAACAATGCAATGCGTTTCGATTCCTTTTAAAGTTCACGACAACATATTCATATAAAATTGACTATGGAGAATCACCCAGTGGCTTTTCAGGATTACAACGCTATTTTAACTGGCGGGAGTAGTTGCCTCTCCATATTTGGAGGCATTCTGATATTAGTGACGTATTTTACCGGCAAACCGCAAGTAAAAAATTTCACTAGACTTTTGCTCGTTTATTTAACTATCGCAGATCTATTAACAGCGGTTGGAAACCTGGTAGCGGCTATAAGATACGCTATTATAAATGGTGTGAACGATTATAATGAACATTGCTCAGATAGTAATAGCACAAACACTCAGTATGAGAGGAGGTTACTTGGACTGTGTAAGGCACAAAGCTTCGTCACCACTTTCTCAAACTTAGCCTCATTCTGGTGGACGACGATAATAGCCGTTCATTTATGGTCGTCCGTCGTTTTGAAGACAAGAAAAACGGAAACATGCTACTTCCATATTGTTTACCATCTGATGAGTTGGATTCTTCCATGTATGTATAGATATATGTTAAATATAAATAAACTTGCAGTAATTGTTGTTTTCACAGGTCTCACAGGACTGATATTGCGCGTATAAATTTATCACCAGAATATGTCTCGATGCGCGTGACGAACATTTTGTTGTGGAAATTACATGCATATAGGATATCATGTATACCACCCTATCTTATAGCTACCCATATAAAATTTAACTTCACAAGTTCATTGGTAATACATCTGGACTGTTCTTTAATGTTCACAATTGAAATAAGAAATTCTTCATTTTTGTATCATCCTTGGATTATACATCCTCGGTACCCAGGCTATACGTAAAATATATGATACCCTCAGGCCTGAACAAATTGGCTAGCGTAATGCATTAATAATCATTAGCATTTCTCGACCAATGAATTTGACGATAACAAAATAAATTATATGTGAAGAGCTATCAGCAAATTCGACAAAACGGCAGCGACCATTGAAAAAAAGTTAAATTTTAAAACCGCGATCTCATTGGATCGCTCAGACCCGCGATTTCATCCGTAACTCCTCGGCTATTTCATTTTCGCATAAGGGGTGAGTCATGCGGCCAATCAAGCGGCTGGATTTCACCTCAGCAGTTATTCGTGAGTACGAGATTTTAACAGTCAGTTTGCCCAGGATATCATATATGTTATGAATAGCCTGGGTACCGAGGATGTTGGATATAATTTGGAAGGCATGACTTCATTTCATATCTGCATTTGTACTACATGCCTTTTTTATCGTAGTTGGATTTGTATGTGTTGCCATGGAAACTTAAATGATGCGAATATATATAGATCGATCTATCAAGGGTGTTTTCGTAATTTTGTATATGCTCGAATTGTTCCAAGATATTTCTCGAACACACCATGAATTAAATATTTCTGAAGCAATAACCTCTTTCATTTTTAAATGTTTTAATACCAGGCTTACCTATGCTTTTCTAAACATGTTCAGCAAACTCCTTGCGTTATTGCTCCTATTAGAAGTAGTAATTGATTGTACTAGCACACAATTTCAATATTGTACGAGATTTAATCTTAATTATACACGTTTATACTCATATTTGCAGTTTGCATTGTTCTTCACCTACTCATAAAAGACTATCTCGGCGAAGACTACTGCTTTGGTACGGGAGTTTGGTGTGGTATAAAGAGTGACATTGACCATCAAACCATTGAGTTGTGGATGTATGTAGCTGATATTGGGTGGCAAGTGGCGTGTTACCTGATAACCTGCCTCCTGTACATGCATCTAAAATTCTATCTGGTAATTGCTGAAATTATTCTAGTAACTTATAACCTATTTTCGGTAACTATTAATTAGCCAGACAGTAATATAGATTCACCACAGTGGCAAATCGTATAAAAAATTAACTGGACTGTTTCAAAAGATTAAAACTATGTAGTGTCCTTTAATACTAAACGTCATACAGGGCAGCCCCTCTAGAGCGACCGTCTCTTGCATAACGGTTTCGAACCTTTTTCTGTAGTAAGCATTTACTGTTAAATTAACCTCTCTTCAGCAACAACCTCTCTACTTTAGACAAAATGTACGTCTCTCTCAGAGGTTGAATTGTACATCTATAAATACAGTTGTACATTTATGGGCTAAGAAATAAACCAGTGTTACATTAAATCTGATTTCTCCAGCTGTTTTCTCTTTCAGAAACTTCGACATCGTGGGCTCAGACTAGGTTTGGTTTCAGGTAGTTTACGAAATGAGGACGAAAATTTCCTTTTCATCTGGTTGGTGATATATCTGCTGAAGTTATGGGGAATGACTCGATTTTTTATCACGACGTACGTCTCAAAGGAAACTCTGGCAAATCCTCATTTCGGCAGATTTTTGAGTTTTATACTTATAATGCAAAGTTACGGAGCCAGTGGACAGGCGTTTTGGAACTGTTTGTTATTTTGCTTTTTTGATAAAACGGTAAGAAAATCGATGAAGGGGTGGGTGTGTAAGAGTGGGAACGATGATGAAGGGAGGTCTTTGTTGGCGTCTGGTCAATGAATACAACGAAATACAGTAAAACCACCATTGGGGCCCTTGAAAACTGGTCTTCTTAATATTAAGGTTGAATCAAAAGCAATTCAGTGAAAATGGACTTGAAAATTGGTTTCTTAATTTTGAGATGGTCTTATTATGAATGTGGTCTTTAAGTGTGGTTTAACTGTAATGTAAGGCACTAGAAATTTTCTTTAAATACAGTTGTCCTGGACTGGAGTACATGTTCATTTTGACTTGTCCGACATGGGAGGCCAGATGAACACAGGCATATACTAGGTTATGGAGGCGTGCATAACAGCCCTGTCCTGGACTAAGTCCAACGCAACTATTGGTAGCCCGTATCAGCAAATAGACTTGACCTGGATATCGGGCTAGTGAATTTCTAGAGCGCTGTAACGACTGAGACCAACGTCACTTGAGAATGTAACGTGCAAGCAAGATTGTGGTTGCATAAGTTATATTTTTGGGCCAAAGATCCTAACAAATTTTATGGCCGCAGAGTAGTAATGATTAGTTTCACTATTTCAATTAAATGTGTACATATAAATTGTTATGACAAGTACAGATCTAATAAACAAAATATTCCAGTTTTGACATGCGTATTTTAAAAAAAGAACCGATTTCAGTGTAATCGCATAACTTTTGTTCTACTGAGAATACAATCTTTATATTCTACTCAAAACATTTATTGTATCCGTCTTATTTTTACTTATAGAGTTGTCGTAATTTTAAATTACTGATAAAAGTGGAATATTTTTGGTCATACATTTTGAGGGTGTCCCGAATACACACCCGTCTGTAATAATTCTCGATATGTTCGCAGCTTCTGTCTCGTATAATATTTGTATTACAATTTCCTGGTGTCGCTATTAATTACTATCCGATCTAGAAATAAAATTATTGATGAAAATGTTGGATGTGCGTTTGTTTTTTACGTTAGATATATGTACATTTTATCAACAGTTTCTCTGTTTGCTAATCTTCCCTTTCTGTATATTTGCTGCTTAGCAACCAGTGACAGTGCTTTATATGTATACTCGATACATTAAAACTCGCGCAGTTTTAGACCTGTAAAGCTTCATTTGAATGCATTTTAAAACGTATTTTTTATGAATTATGAATTGCAATGTAATATATCGTATATGTTGCACAAATATGAAATAATACAATGTCGCGTTCTTTTCTAGTATCCCTATGTAAGTCTACACAATTTGAAAAAAATCAGTTGTGTGCGTGATTAATTGTACTGAGTAAATATCATATATGTACGTGTATCAACTTTTCCAAATATAGTTAGGATAACTGTTCACAATACATAATAGGAATAGGCTTTGTCAACATTGTTTTCTAGCCAGGTCAAGATACCTAATACAGATAATAAGTAGCAAAATAAATTAATACGTGACTAGGACATATATTTATAAATATCATAATTTCATTACGACTGCAGAGAGGTGACATTAAAGGGAAATATTACGCCAGAAGTGCATTCAACATTTTAAAGTCTAAGTTTGAGTTTTACACTTTTAATGTTTATGAATGAGGCCCCATATATTTTGACATATTCGTTTTTCATAGATATCGCATTTGTACTCGGGTAGTTTTGATGTGATGAAGGTTATTTATTTATTAGTATCATTGGCGAACCTTTAGTACCTACCCGTATTTGCAAAACTATTATTATATAAATCATACGAAGTTTTTTGCGACACGACTTTCATTTCATCGGCTATTTTTTAAGATTATAGATATAGCTTGCAGTTCATTTTAAAATAGTGCAAACAATGCTAGGTCACATGATTGCGCATGAATATACTATATATCAAGCATAAAACAATGGATAAAGACTCGCTGCCTACGGAATTGTGTTTAAGATAGCTTGAGTGATGTCAAAACGCAAACTTTAGTTCACTTAACATTCACGGAAATGCTCACTTCAGAATGTCGCAAAAATACATATTGACATATATTGAATGCAATTACGATCTACACATCGCTTAAAGTAATCTTTAGGCCGGAGGAAATTAAACACATGACACACATGTATAAACGTATAGGAAACCATGGACGGGTCCAGGATTTTGTATTAAGGGGGGTGCGTTTGGGCGTGGGGGCGAGGGGGCGTGGGGGCATGGGGGCGTGGGAGCGTGGGGTATGGGGGTGTGCGGGCGTGGGGGCGTGGGGGCGTGGGGGCGTGGGGCGTAACTTTTTGGTCAAGTTTTGATTTTGTTCAAGCCTTATTAAACGGCAATGACTGTGTTTTATTCTTTGTTTTTAAGTTATTGATCCTAAACCCAATTCAGAATCGTTTATGTGAAACTCTTATAATTAAAGATCTCTGTATATATGCTTGTTTATACTCGGACATACATGTAAGGTTGGGGAATTTTAAGGGGGCGCGCGACGGTTACGCCCCCCCCCCCCCCCTGGATACGCTAAAGGAAACTTAACCTTGACCTGATCGCGTTTTATTGACATCAGTCTCAGGCCTGCAATCGAGCAGCAATATCAGTCCATTAGTATAATCTAATATTTCTCCTAGACAATCAATTTCATCATTATGTTTTTGCTTCAAAACAAAATTCAATTCGTATTTATTTGTAATGTACGACGTACATGATTTCAGTTTAATCTTCATGTTTCGATAATATCTAAATATACTTACTGTTTACATAATATTATGTACTGTATACAATGTAATGTTACTATATAAAGCTCTAACCACGCATGCTCAGAGAGTAACAACATGTTTCAGACAAGTTTCAACGTGGTTTATATCGCGCATGCCCAGTGGTTTAGTACTCCACTATATATACTGCGACTATCGGTTATTTCACTTCAAACTTGCAATCAAATCACATTGAGACAACTGCGATATACGAATTGAACAAGCCTTCCTGTAGTTATTTCCCTTAGAATGTAAGTATACTTCTTTGCTTAGCGCAATTTTCGTTATGCTACTCTGACGATTCCGCTTTACTGAGAGCATTCATTGCCGTGATCTGATAGATTCTGAATATGATTTTCTGCTTTGTTAAACACACATCATAAACATGTAAAACTTATTGTTATTTCTTACTGTATTTGAGTGTTTTTCAGAACATTTCGCTACTGTGATTTACGTAATCAATCTTGCATTATCCATAGCCTTGTATAATACATGTATGTCTTACTGACAACAGTATTTTTTAATATGGCGGGTATTTATAGGAGACCAAACATGTAAATATGATGTATTTGTATGTATATCACAGTGTGCATCTGCGTTAAATGAAGAAACTATTATCAGTAGTAGTACAACATTTCTGTCTTATAATTTCAGAACATTAACGAAAGAATATGGCATTACCAAACGGACCCTTGGAGATCGTGTTCTCCTTTGATACAACTGGAAGTATGTCATCATGTCTTCATGAAGTACGGGGCCGTATTTCGGACATGGTTCAGAGACTTCAAGCCGACATTCCAGGAATCAAGATGGCGGTGTTTGCCCATGGGGACTACTGCGATAAACACAATTACATCACAAAGTTTGTCGATTTTACAGACGACGTGGCCAAACTTGTAGACTTTACTAACAATGTTAGTAGCACTGGTGGAGGTGACTCTGATGAATGTTACGAGCTTGTGCTTCACGAAGTTCGTACAAAGCTTTCATGGACACCAGGATCGCAGCGAGCTTTGGTCATGATTGGAGACTGCAATCCTCATGAACCGAACTATCCTCAGAATACATTGAAGTTAAACTGGAGAGACGAAGCTGATGAACTTAACAAGATTGGTGTTCGGATCTATTCGGTGCAGTGTCACCAATACAATGCCGATAAGTTTTATGCCGACATTGCCCGCCGAACACATGGTCATCACTTGAAGCTCAATGATTTCAAGAACATTTTTGATTTTCTCATGGCTGTTTGTTATCGAGAGAAAGATGATACATTGTTCATGAACTATGAAAAGGAAGTGAGGTCGCGCTCTACGAATATTAACAAAGACTTACACAATTTGTTCGGTGACTTGAGAGATGGCGTAGGTTCGGGCCCAAGTTCTGATACCACATCTACTAGCAGCAAAACCGCTGCAAAGAAAACAGGAAAAACAAAACCAACTGGAGCAAAGAAAGCTGGAGATAAAACCAAACATGCCGCCAAGGTGACTAAAAGATCGATTACCAAATCACCAAAAACTGCAACATTTAAGAAAATTCCTGCACACAAGAAATATATGGATAAATACTTACCGAAACATTGTCGAGAGAATGTATCAGAAAACTACTTTCTACTTCGAGATATGAATTGGTCAGGGTGGAAACTGGTGATTTCTCCCAGCGCTAGAGAGGTTGATGATGTGCAAGTCACGGTACCACGAACCGGAAGCGGATGTGGATACAGAACCAGTACCATTTTTGGCGGGAAAACCAAAATGGCGGCGATTTACGAGGTGAGTGTCCAGACAAAAGCACATGCAAGAAAGTTTGTTGTATACAGCAAATTATGCCGTGGTTTTGCAGCTGGTAAAAACTGGGAAAAGCAATTGTTCGGTAGAAAAGGCATTAAAGCACAAATTGAAGGTGTTGTTAAAAAGAACTGCAGTGTGTTTGTGCGCAGAATGGTACTTCGCAGTGACAAAACAAATGACAAAGTTAAACATGCATTGCAGAGATATGACTATGCCTGGAAACCTTTAAGAGCTGTGAGAGACGGACATAGACAAGTTACAAAAGGCAAAGTGGAAATATCGAGTGAAATGGAAATGTAATTCTCTATATTTCTCATTAAACTGGACGTAAGCAAGTGGCGATCAACGATCATTTCATATGTAGACATTGACTCATTTCTTGTACATAATGTATATACTCATTTGTAAATTGTTCAATAACTGTATTTTAATTACATGATTGATTAACCAAAGAAGGTTTTCGCTTATTGTTTCAATCTGTCTGTGCCTTCGCAGACCCTTACATTCTGAACTGTTGTTATTTATATGTGTACATAAAATATTCATTGTTGTTGTAAATATTATATCTTTATCTTAATGTTTTGAGTGCAATGTTATGAATACATTTCTTATTCATGTATATACATGTACATTCCTAAATAAGCTGTCTCTTTATCATGTAATTTATTGCTAAGATAAATAGATATTGTTACCATACGAACGTGTGTATTATTAATAATCATGGTTTACTGATATTTAAAAGTTTCCATTATCAAAGGGTCTGCACTTTCGATTTATAAACTAACATCATTTCTATTGGTGTTTGAATATCAAAGGTAAAAACATGAGTACAGTACAATATATACTTATTAAAGGACTGTTACCCACACAAGTAAAAAAATTGAATATAAAGACAACCATTGCCAAATCCTGTTTGTTGACAAAGGAACCATACTGAAACATTCCTCATCGATCGATGGCGGCAGTTAATTGCGTTTCATAGTTTTTCACAATGCACAAGGAAGTAAAAATTCGGATAAAACTATAACAACGTCGGATAAATTAGAATATTAGCGCTGCAATGGGATTTATAACCTCTTATGTAAGTGACGTCATTTCAAGAAAACGCAACATGTGATGTCACTATTTGCAACCATGAAACAATATTTACTCCATATGGTCATTTCGTTGTCATATTGCCATATGGGGCAAATATTGCTTACTGTTAGTACATTGTGACGTCTTATGTGACGTTTTCTGGAAATGACGTCACTTAAAGAAGAGGTTGGAAATCTTACAGCCGCGATCATATTATAAATACAACCTGGAAAATAAGAAATATATCATATGTGATTGTGAATCTGCTCTGATCTATTGCATCTTTTGCTGTCAAAGGTAAATGCATCCGCTATTGATCATTACTCTTTCTAATAGAGTGGATTTATAAGCATTGGTGTCGCGAAAATTGATGATAATTATTGTGTCGGAGTTTTACGCCGTTTTTTCAACAGTATTTTGCTAACTTCTTAAGAGGTGGCGTCGAAACAATTAGAATATTAGATTTAGTCAAATTGTCGAGGATTATATGCCGCACCCGCGATTCGAACCCACAAGCTTCAGAATGGTACGTCAGCGGTTCATTGGCTTAGCTAACTAAACAGGTTCAATAGATGAATACGTCCTCCTCGAAAATGGCAATACTGCGTTACCATCAACTGGTTGGTTATATATATCTGCTGAAGTTATGGGGAATTGTACGATTTTTATCACGACGTACGTCTCAAGCGAAGCGCTGGGAAATCCTCATCTCCGCAGATTTTTTAGTTGTTTTTTACTTATAATCCAGTGGACAGGCGTTTTGGAGCTGTTTGTTATTTATTTTTTTTATAAAACGGTACGACAGTCGATGAAGGGGTTGGTGTGTAAGAGTGGGGATGGTGATGAAGGGTAGTCCATATGTCGCCCGGTCAATGAATACAACGAAATACAGTAAAACCACTATTGGGGCCTTGTAAACTGGTATTAAATTGAGGTTGAATCAAGAGCAAACAGTGAACACAGACAAGAAAATTGGGTTCTTAATTTCGAGATGGTCTTATAATTGAGTGGTCTTTAAGTGAGGCTTTACTGAAATGGATTAAAAATCTCGACTGAGAAAGAACGTTACTTGAAAATGTTTCGTGCAAGCAACATTGTGGTTGCAGAAGTTATATATCTTGGCCAACAAAATACCTAACAAAATCTCAAAATATATATGTGCTTTATTGATTAAGGACGGATATTTTTTCTTATCTTTGCTGAACACTTATATATATATAATAATAAAAAAGAACACAAAACTTGTTACATCATGGAACAGGGTTGTGGTGGGTCTTGAAGAATTGACAACAGCTAAAAATGTATTAAGACTCGCTGCCTATGGAATTGGGTTTAAGAATGCTTATTTGATGACAAAACACAAAATTTACTTACCTACCTCCCAATCTCCACCCATGCTACCGCAACTGTACCAACCTACACCCATGCCACCGCAACTGTACCAACCTCCCCACCTCCACCCATGCTACCGCAACTGTACCAACCTCCCACCTCCACCCATGCCACCGCAACTGTACCAAACTCCCCATCTCCACCCATGCCACCGCAACTGTACCAACCTCCCCACCTCCACCCATGCCACCGCAACTGTACCAACCTCCCACCTCCACCCATGCCACCGCAAATATACCAACCTCCCCACCTCCACCCATGCCACCGCAACTGTACCAACCTCCCCACCTCCACCCATGCCACCGCAACTGTACCAACCTCCCCTTCCCCACCCATGCCACCGCAACTGTACCAACCTCCCCACCTCCACCCATGCCTACGCAACTGTACCAACCTCCCCACCTCCACCCATGCCACCGCAACTGTACCAACCTCCCCACCGCCACCCATGTCACCGCAACTGTACCAACCTCCCCACCTCCACTCATGCCACCGCAAATGTACCAACCTCCCCACCGCCACCCATGTCACCGCAACTGTACCAACCTCCCCACCTCCACCCATGCCACCGCAAATGTACCAACCTCCCCACCGCCACCCATGTCACCGCAACTGTACCAACGTCCCCACCTCCACCCATGCCACCGCAACTGTACCAACCTCCCCACCTCCACCCATGCCACCGCAACTGTACCAACCTCCCCTTCCCCACCCATGCCACCGCAACTGTACCAACCTCCCCACCTCCACCCATGCCTACGCAACTGTACCAACCTCCCCACCTCCATCCATGCCACCGCAACTGTACCAACCTCCCCACCGCCACCCATGTCACCGCAACTGTACCAACCTCCCCACCTCCACTCATGCCACCGCAAATGTACCAACCTCCCCACCGCCACCCATGTCACCGCAACTGTACCAACCTCCCCACCTCCACCCATGCCACCGCAAATGTATCAACCTCCCCACCGCCACCAATGTCACCGCAACTGTACCAACCTCCCCACCGCCACCCATGTCACCGCAACTGTACCAACCTCCCCACCGCCACCCATGTCACCGCAACTGTACCAACCTCCCCACCGCCACCCATGTCACCGCAAATGTACCAACCTCCCCACCGCCACCCATGTCACCGCAACTGTACCAACCTCCCCACCGCCACCCATGTCACCGCAACTGTACCAACCTCCCCACCTCCACCCATGCCACCGCAAATGTACCAACTTCCCCACCTCCACCCATGCCATCGCAACTGTACCAACCTCCCCACCTCCACCCATGCTACTACAAATGTGCCAACCTCCCCACCTCCACCCATGCTACCGCAGCTGTACCAACCTCCCACCTGCACCCATGCTACCGCAACTGGACATACCTCTGTTTCTCGGAAATTCTCACTTCTGAATGTAGCAATATATATATTGACTTATAAATTGACTGAAATAACGATCTGTAACATCGGAATGAACTACAAATGTATACAGGTAATGAAGCAATTTTTAGGTCAACTGAAATTAAATACATGACCTTGTAGGCCTAGTGTAAATAAATGTATAAACATATAGGAAACTTAAACTTGACCTGATTGTGTTTTATTAACCTCAATCTCCGGCCAGCAATACATCAGCAATATCAGTCAGTTAGTATACTTATATTTCTCCAAGACAATCAATTCCATCTTAATGTTTTGCTTTAAAATCAAATTTAATTCGTATTTACTTATGATTCAGTTAAATATTCATGTTTCAATTAAATATCTAAATATACTTACTGTTTACATATACAATGTACTGTAACGTAATGTTACTATATAAAGCTCTTACCACGCATGCCCAGAGAGTAACAACATGTTTCAGGCAAGTTTCTACATGGTAAATATCGCGCATGCCCAGTGGTTTAGTACTACACTATATATACCTCGACTATCGGTTATTTACTTCAAACTTGCGATCAAATCACATTGAGACAACCGTGATATACGAATTGGACAAGCCTTCCTGTAGTTATCTCCCTTAGAATGTAAGTATACTTCTTTGCTTAGCACAACTTTCGTTATGCTACTCTGCCGATTCCGCTTTACTGAAAGCATTCATTGCCATAATCTGATAGATTCTAAATATGATTTCCTGATTTGTTAAACACACAGCATAAACATGTAAAACTTATTGTTATTTCTTACTGTATTTGAGTGTTTTTCAGAACATTTCGCTACTGTGATTTATATAGTCAATCTGCATTATCCATATACTTGTATAGTACATGCATGTTTTACTGACAACAGCATTTTTTAATATAGCGCGTATTTATAATTCAGGAGACCAAACATTTAAATATGATGTATTTGTATGTATATCACAGTGTGCATCTGAGTTAAATGAAGAAACTATTATCAGTAGTATTACAACATTTCTGTCTTATAATTTCAGAACATAAACGAAACAGTATGGCTTTACCAAACGGACCCTTGGAGATCGTGTTCTCCTTTGATACAACTGGAAGTATGTCATCATGTCTCCATGAAGTACGGGGCCGTATTTCGGACATGGTTCAGAGACTTCAAGCCGACATTCCAGGAATCAAGATGGCGGTGTTTGCCCATGGTGACTACTGCGATAAACACAATTACATTACAAAGTTTGTCGATTTTACAGACGACGTGGCCAAACTTGTAGACTTTACTAACAATGTTAGTAGCACTGGTGGAGGTGACTCTGATGAATGTTACGAGCTTGTGCTTCACGAAGTTCGTACAAAGCTTTCATGGACACCAGGATCGCAGCGAGCTTTGGTCATGATTGGAGACTGCAATCCTCATGAACCGAACTATCCTCAGAACAAATTGAAGTTAAACTGGAGAGACGAAGCTGATGAACTTAATAAAATTGGTGTTCGGATCTATTCGGTGCAGTGTCACCAATACAATGCCGATAAGTTTTATGCCGACATTGCCCGCCGAACACATGGTCATCACTTGAAGCTCAATGATTTCAAGAACATTTTTGATTTTCTCATGGCTGTTTGTTATCGAGAAAAAGATGATACATTGTTCATGAACTATGAAAAGGAAGTAAGGTCGCGCTCTACGAATATTAACAAAGACTTACATAATTTGTTCGGTGACTTGAGAGATGGCGTAGGATCGGGCCCAAGTTCTGATTCCACATCTACTAGCAGCAAAACCGCTGCAAAGAAAACAGGAAAAACAAAACCAACTGGAGCAAAGAAAGCTGGAGATAAAACCAAACATGCCGCCATGGTGACTAAAAGACCGATTATCAAATCACCAAAAACTGCAACATTTAAGAAAATTCCTGCACACAAGAAATATATGGATAAATACTTACCGAAACATTGTCGAGAGAATGTATCAGAAAATTACTTTCTCCTTCGAGATATGAATTGGTCAGAGTGGAAACTGGTGATTTCTCCCAGTGCTAGAGAGGTTGATGATGTGCAAGTCACGGTACCACGAACCGGAAGCGGATGTGGATACAGAACCAGTACCATTTTTGGCGGGAAAACCAAAATGGCGGCGATTTACGAGGTGAGTGTCCAGACAAAAGCACATGCAAGAAAGTTTGTTGTATACAGCAAATTATGCCGTGGTTTTGCAGCTAGTAAAAACTGGGAAACGCAATTGTTCGGTAGAAAAGGCATTAAAGCACAAATTGAAGGTGTTGTTAAAAAGAACTGCAGTGTGTTTGTGCGCAGAATGTTACTTCGCAGTGACAAAACAAATGACAAAGTTAAACATGCATTGCAGAGATATGACTATGCCTGGAAACCTTTAAGAGCTGTGAGAGACGCACATAGACAAGTTACAAAAGGCAAAGTGGAAATATCGTGTGCAATGGACATGTAAGTCTCTATATTTCTCAGTACATTGGTCTTGTAAGCAAGTGGCGATCAACGATCATTTCATATGTAGATATTACTCATTTCTTGTACATAGTGTATATACTTATATGTAAAATGTTCAATAATTGTTTTTTAATTACATGAATGATTAACCAAAGCAGTTTTTCGCTTATTGTTTCAATCTGCCAGTGCATGTATATGTGTACAGAAAATATTCATTGTTGTTGTAAATATTATATTTTTATCTAAATGTTTTGAGTGCAATTTTATGAATACATTACTTAATCATGTATATACATGTACATTCCTAAATAAACTGTCTATCTATCATGTAATTTATTGTGAAGATAAATAGATATTGTAACCATACGAACGTGTTTGTTATTAATAATCATGGTTTACTGATATTTAAAAGTTTCCATTATCAAAGGGTCTGCACTTTCGATTTATAAACTAACATCATTTCTATTGGTGTTTGAATATCACAGGTAAAAACATGAGTACAGTACAATATATACTTATTAAAGGACTGTTACCCAAACAAGTAAAAAAATGAACATAAAGACAACCATTGCCAAATCCTGTTTGTTGACAAAGGAACCATACTGAAACATTCCTCATCGATCGATGGCGGTGGTTAATTGTAGGTATTAGTTTTCCACAAAGCACAAAGAAAAATAAATTCGGTTAAAACCATTACTACGTGGGATAAATAAAACAATTATTCATTCAACCTGGAAAATAAGAAATACATCATATTTATTGAGAATCTGTTCTCATGTATTGCATATTCATGCTGTCAAAGGTAAATTCATCCGCTTTGATGAGTACTCTCTAATAGGGTGGATTTATAATACTTGGTGTCGCGTAAACTGATGATATTGTGCTGGAGTTTTACGCCGTTTTTTCAACAGTATTTTGCTAACTTCCTAAGAGGTGGCGTTGAAATAATTGAATTGAATATTATATTTTGTCAAATTGTCGAGGATTCTATGCCGCACCCGTGATTCGAACACACAAGCTTCAGAATGGTACGTCAGTATTTCATTGGCTTAGCTAACTAAACAGTTCAGTAGATGAATACGTCCTCCTCGAAAATGGCAATACTGCGTTACCATAGTAAAACTAGTCTAGTCTTTTAGTACAATGATAACTAATCAAGAAAGGCCATCCTTAAAATGTTAGTTTTGGCATAACGGTTACCATACTTAGCAAACTTGAAGGTGGGTACACAGATCATTTCCCATTTATTATTGATATGGTCGTTCAAATTCCAGCTATCAATACGCAGCCCCTCACACAGACACTTCAAAAATGTTTGAGTTGGGGCCATTTTCGGGAGCAGGTAGGATTATACCTAACAAACATCTTTTAAGAATGGCCTCAATAACATATTCTCACTGAAATTGGACCAATGACATCAACAGAAGCCTAACATCATGGATACTATATGGTTTCATTTATTTCAGCTTTTTCCGTGTCGGACAAAAATACATCTTTGGAAGTTAATCTCGTATAAACGCCATTGTTTTGTTGAAACACCTGTGAAAATAAGCATTTGCTTTATTGTATAAGTATGTGCTTTAAGGAGAATAACGTAGCCAGTGATTATAGCGCTGCGTTAGGCTCATGAAAAGTTTTGATGTAGCTTATGCTAATTAATATATGGCATTTATACAGATTTGCTACATAAAACGATTGAGATAGTTTATTTCATAATCCAATAAGCATCGCGGCCCATGAGGACAACATATTAACAAATGCATGCATGCACAGGATTATTCAAATATATTTATATATATATATAGACACAATTAATTAACGTTAAATTAAACATGTGTGTTGACCAAAATGTCATAATTCTGCATAACAATGTATATATTATAACGATTATGCAAATGGTTATTACGTTAACAATGATTAAATGATAAAGCATACATGATGTACATGTATATATATCATACTACACGCACATAGGTTGATTTCAACAAAGATGCGAGACTTAAGGAGGAAATAAAAATATGACCTGACGATACATGCACGAAGATCGATTCTTGCAAAGGATGAGCTAGTTATGATTTGATTCGAACTGTGCTCAGGACCCGTAAAATTTCCGCGTGGATGTTGGCAACCACGATTGTACATCATCGAGCAAGATCATAAATAAACAGATTTGAAAAAAGATAGCATATCGTTTATTGATATCTTTCAACAATACATAAATGTGTTGACAATAGATCGATCTTTGCCCAATTACACGTGATATATGCGAGTTATCTTTTGCCCTCGTTCGAAGTACAAATGTACATGTTCTTAACAATGCATTGTATTTCGCTTCCTTTAAAAGTTCACGACAACATGTTCATATAGATTTGACCATGGAGAATCACACAGTGGCTTTTCAGGATTACAACGCTTTTTTAACTGGCGGGAGTAGTTGCCTCTCCATATTTGGAGGCATTCTTATATTAGTGACGTATTTTACCGGCAAACCGCAAGTAAAAAATTTCACGAGACTTTTGCTCGTTTATTTAACCATTGCTGATCTATTAACAGCGGTTGGAAACCTGGTAGCGGCTATAAGATACGGCATTGTGCATGGTGTGAACGATTATAATGAACATTGCTCAGCGAGTAATAGCACAAACACTCAGTATGGGAGGAGGTTGCTTGGACTGTGTAAGGCACAAAGCTTCGTCACCACTTTCTCAAACTTAGCCTCATTCTGGTGGACGACGATAATAGCCGTTCATTTATGGTCGTCCGTCGTTTTGAAGACAAGAAAAACGGAAACATTATACTTCCATATTGTTTACCATCTGATGAGTTGGATTCTTCCATGTATGTATAGATATAAGTTAAATAAAAATACACTTGCAGTAATTGTTGTTTTCACATGTCTCATAGGACTGATATTGCGCGTATGAATTTATCACCAGAATACGTCTCGTTGCGCGTGACGAACATTTTGTTGTGGAAATTACTTGCATTATGTGATATCATATATACCTCCATATCTCATAGCTACCCATATAAAATTTAACTTCACAAGTTCATTGTTAATAAATCTGGACTGTTCTTTAATGTTCACACTTGAAATAAGAAATTCTTCATTTTTGTATCATCCTTTGGATTCGGTACCCAGGCTATTCGTAACATATATGATACCCTCAGTCCTGGGCAAATTGGCTAGCGTAATGCATTAATATTCATTAGCATTTCTCGACCAATGAATTTGACGATAACAAAATAAATCATATGTTAAGAGCTATCAGCAAATTCGACAAAACGGCAGCGACCATTAAAAAAAAGTGAAATTTGAAAACCGTGATTTCATTGGATCGCTCAGACCCGCGATTTCATCAGTAACTCCTCGTCTATTTCACTATCGCATGAGGTGTGCGTCATGCGACCAATCAAGCGGCTGGATTTCATCTCAGTAAATATTCGTGAGTACGAGATTTTAACAACCAGTTTGCCCAGGATATCATATATGTTATGAATAGCCTGGGTACCGAGGATATTGGATATAATGTGGAAGGCATGACTTCATTTCATATCAGCATATGCACTACATGCCTTTTTTTAATCGTAGTTGGATTTTTATGTGTTGCCACGAAACCTTAAGTTATGCGTAGATATAGATCGATCTATCAAAGGTGTTTTCGTCATTTTTATATACGCTCGACTTGTTCCAAGATATTTCTCGAACACATGTCATTTCTAAATGTTTTAATACCAATGCAAGGCTTACCTATGCTTTTTTAACCATATTCAGCAAACTCCTTGCATTATTGCACCTATTAGATGTTGTAATTGATTTCACTAGCACAACAATTCAATACTGTACGAGATTTAATCATAACTATACACGTTGTACTCATATTTGCAGTTTGCATTGTTCTACACCTACTTGTGAAAGACTATCTCGGCGAAGACTACTGCTTTGGCACGGGAGTTTGGTGTGGTATAAAGAGTGACCTTGACCATCAAACCATTGAGTTGGGGATGTATGTTGCTGATATTGGATGGCAAGTGGCGTGTTACCTGGTAACATGTCTCCTGTACATGCATCTAAAATTCTATCTGGTAATTGCTGAAATTATTCTAGTAACTTATAACCTATTTTCGCTAACTATTAATTAGCCAGACACAGTGGCAAATCGTATAAATAATTAACTGGACTGTTTCAAAAGATTAAAACTATGTAGTGTCCTTTAATACTAAACGTCATACAGGGCAGCCCCTCTAGAGCGACCGTCTCTTGCATAACGGTTTCGAACCTTTTTCTGTAGTAAGCATTTACTGTAAAATTAACTTCTCTTCAGCAACAACCTCTCTACTTTAGACAAAATATACTTCATTCGAGGGGTGTAGCTCTGGAGAGGTTGAATTGTACATCTATAAATACAGTTATACATTTATGGGCTAAGAATTAAACCAGTGTTACATTAAATCTGATTTCTCCATCTGTTATCTCTTTCAGAAACTTCGACATCGTGGGCTCAGACTAGGTTTGGTTTCAGGTAGTTTACGAAATGAGGACGAAAATTTCCTATTCATCTGGTTGGTGATATATCTGCTGAAGTTATGGGGAATGACTCGATTTTTTATCACGACGTACGTCTCAAAGGAAACTCTGGCAACTCCTCAACTCGGCAGATTTTTGAGTTTTTTACTTATAATGCAAAGTTACGGAGCCAGTGGACAGGCGTTTTGGAACTGTTTGTTATTTTGCTTTTTTGATAAAACGGTACGAAAGTCGATGAAGGGGTGGGTGTGTAAGAGTGGGAACGATGATGAAGGGAGGTCTTTGTTGGCGTCTGGTCAATGAATACAACGAAATACAGTAAAACCACCATTGGAGCCATTGAAAACTGGTCTTCTTAATGAGGTGGTCTTAATATTGAGGTGGAATCAAAAGCAAAACAGTGAAAATGGACTTGAAAACTGGTTTCTTAATTTTGAGATGGTCTTATTATTGTTGTGGTCTTTAAGTGTGGTTTAACTGTAATGTAGGGCACTAGAAATTTTCTTTAAATACAGTTGTCCTGGACTAGAGTACATGTCCGACATGGGAGCCAAGATGAACTCAAATATAGAATAGGTGATGTAGGCGTGCATAACAGCCCTTTCCTGGACTAAGTCCAACTCAACTATTGGTAACCCGTATCAGCAAATAGACTTGACCTGGATATCGGGCTAATGAATTTCTAGAGCGCTGTAATGAATTAAAAGTAGTAATGATTAGTTTCACTATTTCAATTAAATTTGTACATATAAATTGTTATGACAAGTACAGATCTAATAAACGAAATATTCCAGTTTTGACATGCGTATTTTAAAAAAAGAACCGATTTCAGTGTAATCGCATAACTTTTGTTCTTTTTTTATTATTATTATTATATACCAGATTTATATAGCGCCCGTTTCATGCGAAACACGTTCACAGGCGCTTTACATTTGTTGCAGCCACAAGGGCGCAGGTGCATCCTCTACCAGTGCAGATACAGCGTGATCTGACCAGAGGGACAGACTGAGAGAAAGCCCCCAGAAGGGAGAGAGAGAAATTGTGATACAGACATGCCCGGCATTTCTGCCTAGCTCTTATTTCGAATAGACAGTCTGGTTCTTTAATGTGCCCGGTGTATAGCACCGATACACAGTACTTTCCTGGTTACATGCCAGTACTATGTTAGGTGGGAAACACTGAAAAGCATTTCTGTTTTATCCGGCGAGACGAGGGATCGAACCCACGACCTTCGGATTCGTAGTCAGCAGCGTTAACCACTGAGCCACAGAGCCACCTATGTTCTACTGAGAATACAATCTTTATATTCTACTCAAAACATTTATTGTATCCGTCTTATTTTTACTGATAGAGTTGTCGTAATTTTAAAATACTGATAAAGGTAGAATATTTTTGGTCATAAATTCTGAAGGTGTCCCGAATACACACGGTCCCGTCTGTAATAATTCTCGATATGTTCGCTGCCTCTGTCACGTATAATGTTTTTGTTACAATTTCCTGGTGTCGCTATTAATTACTATCTGATCTAGAAATAAAATTATTGATGAAAATGTTGGATGTGCGTTTGATTTTTACGTTAGATATATGTACATTTTATCAACAGTTTTTTCTGTTTGCTGATCTTCCTTTTCTGTATATTTGCTGCTTAGAAAACAGTGACAGTGCTTTATATGTATATATTACGCTCTCCATTTCGGTACCCGCACGTAACGTAGTGGAGGCAACAGCGATCCATAACCAGTGATGTGTTGATTGCACGATAAAACGACAATAGCACAGTTCCGTTGATAATCAATTTTAATAACAGTGAATAAAGTCTGCAGAGTAATAATAACTTTCACAGAAAGTATATTTAATAATAGTCACTAAGTTAAGTTTCAAATACACAAAGTTTTAGAGTTTAAATCACAAAGAAAACACAAAGTAAAAATAGTCACAAAGTAAAAATAGTCACAAAGACAAATGTCACTTAGACAATTTCCTAAAGTATCCTGATCACCAATAGTATTTCTTTTTTTTCTTTTATCTCTTAACAAATTACCCGCGAAAGAGAGGAGGTGTCATGCGTTAATCACGTGATTCTAATTAACAAATGCAATGGCGGTTTTAACAAAATAAAGGATCAATGGGCGGGTACCGAAAAGGACCGCGTAATTTCATAATACATACAAAAACCTTTGTCTTGCCTAGAGACTGTTTCCCCACGCGTATTTGTCTATCAATTAGGTAATTAAAATGTCGATTCAAATATACTTATATAGATAAAGATTATCATCCAACAAACCTGTCATCGGTTTACAACTTAAACGTGTACGGTTACTTAATAGAATCAATCGAAACAAAGAACGTTTATAAGTCATAGTAATGCGTTGCTATAGTATCGTGAAGTACCCAAGTAACACAAAGAAGTTTTATAAATTATAGAAACAAAATAACTATCAAAATATGAGGAATTGTTATAAATCATGAAAACAATTTGACACTAAAATTGTTGAATTTTAGCCTTGTAATATATACTCGATACATTAAAAGTCGCACAGTTTTAGACCTGTAAAGCTTTATTTTAATGCATTTTAAAACGTATTTTTATGAATTACCCCATATTTGCAATGTAATATATCGTATATGTTGCATAAATATGAAATATTACAATGTAGAGTTCTTTTCTAGTATCCCTATGTAAGTCTGCAAAATTTGAAAAAAATCAGTTTTGTGCGTTTTTAATTGTACTGAGTAAATATCATATGTGTATCAACTTTTCCAAATATAGTTAGAATAACTGTTCACAATACATAATGGGAATAGGCTTTGTCAATATTGTTTTCTAGCCAGGTCAAGATACCTAATACAGATAATAAGTAGCAAAATAAATTAATACGTGACTAGGACATATATTTATAAATATCATAATTTCATTACGACTGCAGAGAGGTGACATTAAAGGGAAATATTACGCCAGAAGTGCATTCAACATTTTAAAGTCTAAGTTTGAGTTTTACACTTTTATTGTTTATGAATGAGGCCCCATATATTTTGACATATTCGTTTTTCATAGATATCGCATTTGTACTCGGGTAGTTTTGATGTGATGAAGGTTATTTATGTATTAGTATCATTACCTTTATTACCTACCTTGATTTGCAAAACTATTATTATATAAATCATACGAAGTTTTTTGCGACACGACTTTCATTTCATCGGCTATTTTTTAAGATTATAGATATAGCTTGCAGTTCATTTTAAAATAGTGCAAACAATGCTAGGTCACATGATTGCGCATGAATATACTATATATCAAGCATAAAACAATGGATAAAGACTCGCTGCCTACGGAATTGTGTTTAAGATAGCTTGAGTGATGTCAAAACGCAAACTTTACTTCACTTAATTTTTTTTTTCGGAAATGCTCACTTCAGAATGTCGCAAAAATACATATTGACTCATATATTGAATGCAATTACGATCTACACATCGCTTAAAGTGATCTTTAGGCCGGAGAAAATTAAACACATGACACACATGTATAAACGTATAGGAAACCAGGGACGGGTCCAGGATTTGGTATTAAGGGTGGTGCGTTGGGGCGTGGGGGCGTGGGGGCGTGACTTGAGAGATGGCGTAGGTTTGGGCCCAAGTTCTGATACCACATCTACTAGCAGCAAAACCGCTGCAAAGAAAACAGGAAGAGCAAAACCAACTGGAGGAAAGAAAGTTGGAGATAAAACCAAACATGCCGCCATGGTGACTAAAAGATCGATTATCAAATCACCAAAAACTGCAACATTTAAGAAAATTCCTGCACACAAGAAATATATGGATAAATACTTACCGAAACATTGTCGAGAGAATGTATCAGAAAATTACTTTCTCCTTCGAGATATGAATTGGTCAGAGTGGAAACTTGTGATTTCTCCCAGCGCTAGAGAGGTTGATGATGTGCAAGTCACGGTACCAAGAACCGGAAGCGGATGTGGATACAGAACCAGTACCATTTTTGGCGGGAAAACAAAAATGGCGGCGATTTATGAGGTGAGTGTCCAGACAAAAGCACATGCAAGAAAGTTTGTTGTATACAGCAAATTATGCCGTGGTTTTGCAGCTTGTAAAAACTGGGAAAAGCAACTGTTCGGTAGAAAAGGCATTAAAGCGCAAATTGAAGGTGTTGTTAAAAAGAACTGCAGTTTGTTTGTGCGCAGAATGTTACTTCGCAGTGACAAAACAAATGACAAAGTTAAACATGCATTGCAGAGATATGACTATGCCTGGAAACCTTTAAGAGATGTGAGAGACGGACATAGACAAGTTACAAAAGGCAAAGTGGAAATATCGTGTGAAATGGACATGTAATTCTCTATATTTCTCATTAGGCCTACACTGGTCTTGTAAGCAAGTGGCGATCACCGAACATTTCATATGTAGATATTGACTCATTTCTTGTACATAATGTATATACTTATATGTAAATTGTTCAATAATTGTATTTTAATTACATGAATGATTAACCAAAAAAATTGTTTGCGTATTGTTTCAATCTGCCAGTGCCTACGCAGACCCTTACATTCTGAACTGTTTTTATTTATATGTGTACAGAAAATATTCATTGTTGTTGTAACTATTATGTCTTTATCTAAATGTTTTGAGTGCAATTTTGTGAATACTTTACTTATTCATGTATATACATGTACATTCCTAAATAAGCTGTCTATCTATCATGTAATTTATTGTGAAGATACATAGATATTGTAAACATACGAACGTGTTTATTATTAATAATCATGGTTTACTGATATGTATAAATTTCCATTATAAATAAACTGACATCATTTATATTGGTGTTTGAATATCACAGGTACAAAAATGAGAACAGTATAATATATACTTATTAATGGACTGTTGCTCACCCTAGTAAAAATACCGAACATGAAGGCAACCATTGCCAAATCCCTTTTGTTGCCAATACCTTGCTGACAAAGGAACCATACTGAAACATTCCTCACCGATCGATGGCGGCAGTTAATTGCGTTTCATAGTTTTTCACAATGCACAAAGAAGAAAAAATTCGGATAAAACCATAACAACGTCGGATAAATTAGAATATTATCGCTGCAATAGGATTTACAACCTCTTATGTAAGTGACGTCATTTCAAGAAAACGCAACATGTGATGTCACTATTTGCAACCATGAAACAATATTTATTCCATATAGTCACTTCGTTGTCATATTGCCATATGGGGCAAATATTGCCAACTGTTAGTACATTGTGACGTCTTATGTGACGTTTTCTGGAAATGACGTCACTTAAAGAATAGGTCGGAAATCTTACAGCCGCGATTATATTATAAATACAACCTGGAAAATAAGAAATATATCATATGTGATTGTGAATCTGTTCTCATCTTTTGCATCTTCATGCTGTCAAAGGTAAATGCATCCGCTATTGATCATTACTCTTTCTAATAGAGTGGATTTATAATCATTTGTGTCGCGAAAATTGATGATAATTATTGTGTCGGAGTTTTACGCCGTTTTTTCAACAGTATTTTGCTAACTTCTTAAGAGGTGGCGTTGAAATAATTAGAATACTAGATTTAGTCAAATTGTCGAGGATTATATGCCGCACCCGCGATTCGAACCCACAAGCTTCAGAATGGTACGTCAACGCTTCACTGGCTTAGCTAACTAGACAGTTCAATAGATGAATACGTCTTCCACGTTTTCATCAACTGGTTGGTAATATATTTGCTGAAGTTATGGAGAATTGTACGATTTTTATCACGACGTAAGTCTCAAGCGAAATGCTGGGAAATCCTCATATCGGCAGATTTTTTAGTTGTTTTTTACTTATAATGCAAAGTTACGGAGCCAGTGGACAGGCGTTTTGGAACTGTTTGTTATTTTGCTTTTTAGATAAAATGGTACGACAGTCGACGAAGGGGTGTGTGTGTAAGAGTGGGGATGGAGATGATGTGTAGTCCGTATGTCGCCCGGTCAATGAATACAACGAAATACAGTAAAACCACCATTGGGGCCTTGAAAACTGGTCTTAAATTGAGGTTGAATCAAGAGAAAAACAGTGAACACAGACAACAAAAATTGGGTTCTTAATTTCGAGATGGTCTTATTATTGAGTGGTCTTTATGTGAGGTTTTACTATAATGGATTAAAAATCTCGACTGAGAAAGAACGTTACTTGAACATGTAACGTGCAAGCAACATTGTGGTTGCAGAAATTATATATTTTGGCCAAAAATCCTCAAAATATATATGTGCTTTATTGATTAAGGACGGATATTTGTATCTTTGCTAAACACTTAATAAAAAAGAAGAAAACAACTTGTTACCGCATGGAACAGGGTTGTGGTGGGTCTTGAAGAATTAACAACAGCTAAAAATGGATTAAGATTAGCTGCCTATGGAATTGGGTTTAAGAATGCTAATTTGATGACAAAACACAAACTTTACTTACCTACCTCCACACCTCCACCCATGCTACCACAATTGTACCAACCTCCCCACCTCCACCCATGCTACCGCAACTGTCCCAACCTCCCCAACTCCACCCATGCTACCGCAACTGTACCAACCTCCCCAACTCCACCCATGCTACCGCAACTGTACCAACTCCCCACCCCCATCCATGCTACCACAATTGTACCAACATCACCACCTCCACCCATGCTAATACAATTGTACCAACCTCCCCAACTCCACCCATGCTACCGCAACTGTACCAACCTCCCCACCTCCACCTGTGCTGCCACAACTGTACCAACCTCCCCACCTCCACCCGTGCTGCCGCAACTATACCAACCTCCCCACCTCCACCCGTGCTGCCGCAACTGTACCAACCTCCCCATCTCCTGCCATGCTACCGCAACTGTACCAACCTCCACCTCCACCCGTGCTGCCGCATCTGTGCCAACCTCCCCACTCCACACATGCAATCACAACTGTACCAACCTCCCCACCTCCACCCATGCTACCGCAACTGTGCCAACCTCCCCACCTCCACCCATGCTACCGCAGCTGTGCCAACCTCCCCACCTCCACTCATACTGCCGCAACTGTGCCATCCTCCCCACCTCCACTCATGCTACCGCAACTGTACCAACCCCCCCCCTCCACCTACGCTACCGCAACTGTACCAACCTCCCCCTACACCCATGTTACTGCAACCTCCCCACCTCCACCCATGCTACCGAAACCTCCCCACCTCCACCCATGCTACCGCAACCTCCCCACCTCCACCCATGCTACCGCAACTGTACCAACCTCCCCGCCTCAACCCATGCTATCGCAACTGTACTAACCTCCCCCATCCGCCCATGCTACCGCAACTGTACCAACCTCCCAACCTCCACCCATGATGCCGCAACTGTACCAACCTCTCCCCTTCCACCCATGCTACCGCAACCTCCCCACCTCCACCCATGCTACCGCAACCTCTCCACCTCCACCCATGCTACCGCAACTGTACCAACCTCCCCACCTCCACCTATGCTACCGCAACTGTACCAACCTCCCCATCTCCACCCATGCTACCGCAACTGTACCAACCTCCCAACCTCCACCCATGCTACCGCAACTGTACCAACCTCCCCACCTCCACCCATGCTACCGCAACCTCCCCACCTCCACCCATGCTACCGCAACTGTACAATCCTCCCCACCTCCACCCATGCTACCGCAACTGTACCAACCTCCCCACCTCCACCCATGCTACCGCAACCTCCCCACCTCCACCCATGCTACCGCAACTGTACAATCCTCCCCACCTCCACCCATGCTACCGCAACTGTACCAACCTCCCCACCTCCACCCATGCTACCGCAACCTCCCCACCTTCACCCATGCTACCGCAACTGTACAATCCTCCCCACCTCCACCCATGCTACCGCAACTGTACCAACCTCCCCACCTCCACCCATGCTACCGCAACCTCCCCACCATCACCCATGCTACCGCAACCTCTCCACCTCCACCCATGCTACCGCAACTGTACCAACCTCCCCACCTCCACCCATGCTACCGCAACCTCCCCACCTCCACCTATGCTACCGCAACTGTACCAACCTCCCCATCTCCACCCATGCTGCCGCAACTGTACCAACCTCCCCACCTCCACCCATGCTACCGCAACTGTACAATCCTCCCCTACTCCACCCATGCTACCGCAACCTCGCCACCTCCACCCATGCTACCGCAACTGTACCAACCTCCCCACCTCCACCCATGCTACGGCAACTGTACCAACCTCCCCACCTCACCCATGCTACCGCAACTGTACCAACCTCCCCACCTCCACCTATGCTACCGCAACTGTACCAACCTCCCCGCATCCACCCATGCTACCGCAACTGTACCAACCTCCCCACCTCAACCCATGCTACCGCAACTGTACCAACCTCCCCACCTCCACCCATGCTACGGCAACTGTACCAACCTCCCCACCTCCACCCATGCTACCGAAACTGTACCAACCTCCCCACCTCCACCCATGCTACCGCAACTGTTCATACCTCAGTGTCTCGGAAATTATCACTTCTGAATGTAGCAAAATATATATTGACTTATAAATTGACTGAAATAACGATCTGCAACATCGGAATGAACAGGTAATGAAGCAATTTTAGGTCAAATGAAATTAAATGCATGACCTTGTAGGCCTAGTGTAAATAAATGTATAACCATAATGGAAACTTAAACTTGACCTGATTGTGTTTTATTGACCTCAATCTCCGGCCAGTAATACATCAGCAATATCAGTCAATTAGTATACTTATATTTCTCCCAGACAATCAATTCCATCTTAATGTTTTGCTTTAAAATCAAATTTAATTCGTATTTACTTATGTTTCAGTTAAATATTCATGTTTCAATTAAATATCTAAATATACTTACTATTTACATATACAATGTACTGTAACGTAATGTTACTATATAAAGCTCTTACCACGCATGCCCAGAGAGTAACAACATGTTTTAGGCAAGTTTCTACATGGTAAATATCGCGCATGCCCAGTGGTTTAGTACTACACTATATATACCTCGACTATCGGTTATTTACTTCAAACTTGCAATCAAATCACATTGAGACAACTGCGATATACGAATTGGACAAGCCTTCCTGTAGTTATCTCCCTTAGAATGTAAGTATACTTATTTGCTTAGCGCAATTTTCGTTATGCTACTCTGCCGATTCCGCTTTACTGAGAGCATTCAATGCCGTGATCTGATAGATTCTAAATATGATTTTCTGCTTTGTTAAACACACAGCATAAACATGTAAATCTTATTGTTATTTCTGACTGTATTTGATTGTTTTTCAGAACATTTCGCTACTGTGATGTATATAGTCAATCTTGCATTATCCATATACTTGTATAGTACATGTATGTTTTACCGACAACAGCATTTTTTAATATAGCGCGTATTTATAATTCAGGAGACCAAACATGTAAATATGATGTATTTGTATGTATATCACAGTGTGCATCTGCGTTAAATGAAGAAATTATTATCAGTAGTATTACAACATTTCTGTTTTATAATTTCAGAACATAAACGAAACAGTATGGCTTTACCAAACGGACCCTTGGAGATCGTGTTCTCCTTTGATACAACTGGAAGTATGTCATCATGTCTTCATGAAGTAAGGGGCCGTATTTCGGACATGGTTCAGAGACTTCAAGCCGACATTCCAGGCATCAAGATGGCGGTGTTTGCCCATGGGGACTACTGCGATAAACACAATTACATCACAAAGTTTGTCGATTTTACAGACGACGTGGCCAAACTTGTAGACTTTACTAACAATGTTAGTAGCACTGGTGGAGGTGACTCTGACGAATGTTACGAGCTGGTACTTCACGAAGTCCGTACGAAGCTTTCATGGACACCAGGATCGCAGCGAGCTTTGGTCATGATTGGAGACTGCAATCCTCATGAACCGAACTATCCTCAGAACACATTGAAGTTAAACTGGAGAGACGAAGCTGATGAACTTAATACAATTGGTGTTCGGATCTATTCGGTGCAGTGTCACCAATACAATGCCGATAAGTTTTATGCCGACATTGCCCGCCGAACACATGGCCATCACTTGAAGCTCAATGATTTCAAGAACATTTTTGATTTTCTCATGGCTGTTTGTTATCGAGAGAAAGATGATACATTGTTCATGAACTATGAAAAGGAAGTGACGTCGCGCTCTACGAATATTAACAAAGACTTACACAATTTGTTCGGTGACTTGAGAGATGGCGTAGGTTCGGGCCCAAGTTCTGATACCACATCTACTAGCAGCAAAACCGCTGCAAAGAAAACAGGAAAAACAAAACCAACTGGAGCAAAGAAAGCTGGAGATAAAACCAAACATGCCGCCATGGTGACTAAAAGATCGATTATCAAATCACCAAAAACTGCAACATTTAAGAAAATTCCTGCACACAAGAAATATATGGATAAATACTTACCGAAACATTGTCGAGAGAATGTATCAGAAAACTACTTTCTACTTCGAGATATGAATTGGTCAGGGTGGAAACTGGTGATTTCTCCCAGCGCTAGAGAGGTTGATGATGTGCAAGTCACGGTACCACGAACCGGAAGCGGATGTGGATACAGAACCAGTACCATTTTTGGCGGGAAAACAAAAATGGCGGCGATTTACGAGGTGAGTGTCCAGACAAAAGCACATGCAAGAAAGTTTGTTGTATACAGCAAATTATGTCGTGGTTTTGCAGCTAGTAAAAACTGGGAAAAGCAACTTTTCGGTAGAATAGGCATTAAAGCCCAAATTGACGGTGTTGTTAAAAAGAACTGCAGTGTGTTTGTGCGCAGAATGTTACTTCGCAGTGACAAAACAAATGACAAAGTTAAACATGCATTGCAGAGATATGACTATGCCTGGAAACCTTTAAGAGCTGTGAGAGACGGACATAGACAAGTTACAAAAGGCAAAGTGGAAATATCGTGTGAAATGGACATGTAATTCTCTATACTTCTCATTACACTGGACTTGTAAGCAAGTGGCGATCACCGATCATTTCATATGTAGATATTGACTCATTTCTTGTACATAATGTATATACTTATATGTTAATTGTTCAATAATTGTATTTTAATTACATGAATGATTAATTGTTTGCGTATTTTTTCAATCTGCCAGTGCCTACGCAGACCCTTACATTCTGAACTGTTTTTATTTATATGTGTACAGAAAATATTCATTGTTGTTGTAACTATTATGTCTTTATCTAAATGTTTTGAGTGCGATGTTGTGAATACTTTACTTATTCATGTATATACATGTACATTCCTAAATAAGCTGTCTATCTATCATGTAATTTATTGTGAAGATATTGTAACCATACGAACGTGTTTGTTATTAATAATCATGGTTTACTGATATTTAAAAGTTTCCATTATCAAAGGGTCTGCACTTTCGATTTATAAACTAACATCATTTCTATTGGTGTTTGAATATCACAGGTAAAAGCATGAGTACAGTACAATATATACTTATTAAAGGACTGTTACCCACACAAGTAAAAAAATGAACATAAAGACAACCATTGCCAAATCCTGTTTGTTGACAAAGGAACCATACTGAAACATTCCTCATCAATCGATGGCTGTGGTTCATTGCGGGTCATAGTTTTCCACAATGCACAAAGAAAAATAAATTTGGTTAAAACCATTACTACGTGGGATAAATAAAACAATTATTCATTCAACCTGGAAAATTAGAAATACATCATATTTATTGCGAATATGTTCTCATCTATTGCATATTCATGCTGTCAAAGGTAAATTCATCCGCTTTGATGAGTACTCTCTAATAGGGTGATATTGTGCTAGAGTTTTACGCCGTTTTTTCAACAGTATTTTGCTAACTTCCTAAGAGGTGGCGTTGAAATAATGAAATTGAATATTAGATTCAGTCAAACTGTCGAGGATTCTATGCCGCACCCGCGATTCGAACACACAGGCTTCAAAATGGTACGTCAGCTAAATAAACAGGTTCAATAGATGAATACGTCCTCCTCGAAAATGGCAATACTGTGTTACCATAGTAAAACTAGCCAAGTATTTTAGTACAATGATAACTAATCAAGATAAGGCCATCCTAAACATCTTTGTTTTGGCATAACGGTTACCCTACTTAGCAAACTTGAAGGTGGGTAGACATATCATTATTTCTCATTTATAATTTATATGGTCGTTCAAATGTCAGCTATCAATACGCAGCCCCTCACATAGACACTTCAAAAATGTTTGAGTAGGGGCCATTTTCGGGAGCAGGTAGGATTACACCAAACGAACATCTTTTAAGAATGGCCTCAATAACATATTCTCACTGAAATTGGACCAATGACATCAACAGAAGCCTTACATCATGGATACGATATGGCTTCATTTATTTCAGCTTTTTCCGTGTCGGACAAAAATACATCTATGGAAGTTATCTCGTATAAACGCCATTGTTTTGTTGAAACACCTGTGGCAATAATTATTTGCTCTATTGAATAAGTATGTGCTTTTAGGAGAATAACGTATCCACTGATTATAGCGCTGCGTTAGCCCATGAAAAGTTTTGATGTAGCTTATGCTAATTAATATATGGCATTTATACAGATTTGCTACATAGACCGATTGAGATAGTTTATATCATAATCCAAAAAACCTCGCGGCCCATGGGGACAACATATTTACAAATGCATGCATGTACAGGATTATTCAAACATATACAGTTGCCGGAGAAGACACAATTAATTTACATTAAATTAAACATGCGTGTTGACCAAACTTTCATAATTCTGCATAACAATGTATATATTATAACGATTATGCAAATGATTATTACGTTAACAATGATTTAATGATAAAGACCACATGATAATGATGTATATATACACTGAATATGTTCATGCACATGTATCACGCTACACGCACATAGGTTGATTCCAACAAATTTGCTTATACGACACTTTTTACAGAAACATCAACTGTTTACAAAAGTTACAATAATAATGAGCGCCTGGTTTTTGCTTTTTATCTTAGAATTTAAGATAAATTACGAACATGTCGTACTAATAGATATAGTAAGAATCTCCATTTATCAATATTAATGTCTTTATTTTGTGCCTGTAATTCGCGGGTAAAAATACAAGGGAGAAAACTCAGTCATATGAACAGAATTGTTCAGACTAATTACTTCCCTTTTATTACACACTTTAACGTTTTAAAGCTATCGAACATTCTGTGTTTCTAGTTTAAATATATATAATATATATATATAATTCGAATTATATTGTTTAACAAATACGTATCAAGATCCTAATTATAACAAGTACTAAAATGAAACTGTATTTTTTTGTGCAAGGGGAATGGTCCCATTGGTCAGCATTACTCGGTATCGCGGCATCTTAATGGTCTACCGATTACACTACACTAATGTATTCAGATGTCATTATGTGAGATTTGAGCTGCTTCTTATAGAACAGAAGTTACCCTAAGAACAGCGATTGTAACTGGTTGAACTACAAGGGTAGTGCTCTCTGAAGCATGACCAATACAACTTCAATTAGTACGAATATTAAGGGTTATGTTTGACTGTTCCTTGAATTTTTTTGTTCATTGATTATTTTCTGCCCCAAACTTTCACCAAGTTTATGCAACAACACGTTTAAAGCTATTATAATGCATTCATGGATTCTTTCAAGACGCTCAACGTTTCAAAGCTTCTTACATGTATGTGTACTGCCTACATTGTTACTAAGCATCATTCTAAATTAATTATTACATTGATTTTAAAAACATTATTCCAAATACAGTTCAACCTCATTTATTCGACAAACTTCTATCCGAATTATTGGAATCATCCGAAACAAATATCAGTTCTTTTACGCACGTCAAATTGAAACGGGCTATTCGAAACCATGTATTATTCGAAATACAATTTCGTATCCGATTCAGGAGGTTTGTCAATCAACCTCATTGACTATTTTTGGGCTTACAAACAAGTACTAACGCATAAAAAAGGGATTTCGAATGTGCGGTTCAACATTGCCCGGGGAGTCAGACGCTCAATATCCCTCGATCACTTTGCTCCCCTATGCCGCACTGAACCATACTATATAAGCATACTATTTGACAGAGTATTGCTGAAATTAATCAAACGTTTTTCTCGATGAGACATTTCTGCAAAATTTCCTTAGACCTGAAGTGAGCGGTTTTTTATTGTAACGTGCTGTGGTTTGATATATGAGGAATACTGTCAGCTTGCATTTGTGACGAGTTTATTGCAACATTAGATCAAACACACAGGAGATTGTCACGAATTCTCTCCTTTATCCATTCAATACATACTAGACGGAATGAAGGGAGAGAACTGGTGACAACCTCCCGTGTGATCAAACACATGTCATTGTAATTCCCGAAGTCCTGTGAGACAATGTTTGTAGTTTGCTAGATACGGTATGGTTTGCATACATGTCAATATATCGTAATTATATTAGTTATTGACCCAGAAAGGCGTCGTAATTCTGTACCAAACACAAAACATGAAAGACTTGTGTGTGACTCTCACGAAAAAATAACGAAAATACACAAAAAGTCTTCATTGCCGTGGGACTCCCAACATACACATATAATACAAATAAATCTCACTAATTGATAAGAGGGTAATAGCAAGCAAGATGTCTGCCTCTTCGGACATGCAATAAAATGATTGACAAATTGTGCTCTGTGATCATAAAGAACACATTTCATCTTTCCACCAAACCCCATTCAATTAGTTTTTTTCATATTGACAGCCTCTGACAGTTGCAACGTTTCCATCTAAACAAGTCATTTATCAAAACCACTCATGGTTGTCGACAATAACACAGTTCCTCCAATCTTTCAGTGTAAATGGATTCTGAAACAAGTCTTAATTGGAATCTGTCTAGTTTTCTCTGCCGGTCTATATCACTACTGCAGTTCACAGAACTAGAGTGTTGATTAATTTGAGCAAATTATAAACGACTCTTGACAATCTACTTGATTCCAGCAAAAATACAAGAAATATGTTGGACTGAGACTTAGAATAACAAGAACTAGGCTAGCAAAAAAACCCGATTGTTTTTATTTCATTTCTCGATTAACATTTTGATTGCCCGTCTGCAATTCTCTGTATAATTAATAATAGCATGAGTGGCATTTCTTGTATTTTTGAAAGTTTACCTTTACTGAAGATAGCAATATCGTATCAAAATCAACAATGTGAAGAACATTAGTAAAATGTGATGATTAGTGGGGCTTACACTGTAGCATATTATCCCGTTGTGGAAGTTGATATAATAAATACGTGTAAAAATATGATTATGTCTTATATTGACCATAAATCCATCATAGCATCAGCGTAAATAAGGATATTGATAACATTAGCATTATTGCATACCACTTTTTACGTCTACATGTTAGCCTTCGTTATTTACTACAAAAAAACTATTTTTTAGTCTTTTCTTAACATTTACCGATAGAGATTATGATACCTCTGTTACATCCACATAGAGGGGATTATGGTAGCTCTGTTACATCCATAGAGGGGATTATGGTAGCTCTGTTACATTCATAGAGGAGATTATGGTAGCTCTGTTACATCCATAGAGGGGATTATGGTAGCTCAGTTACATCCATAGAGGAGATTATGATACCTCTGTTACATCCATAGAGGGGATTACGGTAACTCTGTTACATCAATAGAGGAGATTATGGTAGCTCAGTTACATCCATAGAGCGGATTACGGTAACTCTGTTACATCCATAGAGAGAATTATGATAGCTCAGTTACATCCATAGAGGGGATTGTGGTAGCTCTGTTACATCCATAGAGGGGATTATGATACCTCTGTTACATCCATAGAGGGGATTACGGTAACTCTGTTACATCCATAGAGAGAATTATGATAGCTCAGTTACATCCATAGAGGGGATTATGGTAGCTCTGTTACATCCATAGAGGGGATTATGGTAGCTCTGTTACATCCATAGAGGAGATTATGGTAGCTCTGTTACATCCACAGAGGGGTTCATGGTAGCTCTGTTACATCCAAAGAGGGGATCATGGTAGCTCTGTTACATTCATAGAGGAGATTGTGGTAGCTCTGTTACATCCATAGAGGGGATTATGGTAGCTCAGTTACATCCATAGAGGGGATTATGATAACTCTAATACATCCATAGAGGAGATTATGATACCTCTGTTACCTCCATAGATGCGATTATGGTAGCTCTGTTACATCCAGAGAGGGAATTATGGTAACTATGTTACATTCAAAGAGGGGATTATAGTAACTCTGTTACATCCACAGAGGGGATCATGGTAGCTCTGTTACATCCATAGAGCGGATTATGAAAACCTCTGTTACATCCATGGAGGAGATTATGGTAGCTCTGTTACATCCATAGAGGATATTATGGTAGCTCTGTTACGTCCATAGAGGAGATTATGATTGCTCAATTACAACATAGAGGGGATTACAGTATCTCTGTTACATCCATAGAGGGGATTATGGTACCTCTGTTACATCCATAGAGGGGATTATGGTAACTCTGCTCCATCCATAGAGGAGATTATGATACATCTGTTACATCCATAGAGAGAATTATGGTAGCTATGTTATATCCATAGAGGGGATTACGGTAGCTCTGTTACATCCATAGAGGGGATTATGATACCTCTGTTACATCCATAGAGGGGATTATGGTAACTCTGTTCCATCCACAGAGGAGATTATGATACATCTGTTACATCCATAGAGGGGATTACGGTAGCTCTGTTACATCAATAGAGGGGGATTACGGTAACTCTGTTACACCCATGGAGGGAATTATGGTAGCTATGTTACATCCATAGAGGGAATTATGGTAGCTATGTTACATCCATAGAGGGGATTATGGTAACTCTGTTCCTTCCATAGAGGAGATTGTGATACATATGTTACATCCATGGAGGGGTTTACGGTAGCTCTGTTACATCCATGGAGGGGATTACGGTAGCTCTGTTTCATCCGTAGAGGGGATTACGGTAGCTATGTTACATCCATAGAGGGGATTATGATACCTCTGGTACACCCATGGAGGGAATTATGGTAACTCTGCTCCATCCATAGAGGGGATTATAATACATATGTAACATCCATAGAGGTAATTATGGTAGCTATGTTACATCCATAGAGGGGACTGTGGTAGCTCTGTTACATCCACAGAGGGGATCATGGTAGCTATGTTACATCCACAGAGGGGATCAAGGTAGCTCTGTTACATTCATAGAGGAGATTGTGGTAGCTCTGTTACATCCATAGAGGTGATTATGGTAGCTCTGTTACATTCATAGAGGGGATTATGAAACCTCTGTTACATCCATAGAGGGGAGTATGATACCTCTGTTACATGCATAGAGGAGATTATGGTAGCTCTGTTACGTCAATAGAGGGGATTATGGTAACTATGTTACATCCATAGAGGGGATTACGATTACTCTGTTACATCCATAGATGAGATTATGGTAGCTATGTTACATCCATAGAGGGGATTATGTTAGCTATGTTACATCCATAGAGGAGATTATGGTAGCTCTGTTACATCCATCGAGGGAATTATGGTTGCTCTGTTACATCCATAGAGGGGATTATGGTAGCTCTGTTACATCCATAGAGGGGATTATGGTAGCTCTGTTACATCCATAGAGGGGATTATGGTAGCTATGTTACATCCATAGAGGGCATTATGGTAGCTCTGTTACATCCACAGAGGGGATCATGGTAGCTCTGTTACATCCATTGAGGGGATTATGATAGCTCAGTTTCATCCATAGAGGGGATTATGGTTGCTCTGTTACATCCATTGAGGGGATTATGATACCTCTGTTACATCCATAGAGGGAATTATGGTAACTATGTTATATCCATAGAGGGAATTATGGTAGCTCTGTTACATCCATAGAGGGAATTATGGTAACTATGTTACATCCATAGAGGATATTATGGTAGCTCTGTTACATCCATAGAGGGAATTATGGTAACTATGTTACATCCATAGAGGAGATTATGGTAGCTCTGTTACATCCATAGAGGGAATTATGGTAACTATGTTACATCCATAGAGGGGATGATGATACATATGTTACATACATAGAGGAGATTATGGTAGCTCTGTTACAGCCATAGAGGGGATTATGATAGCTCCGTTACATCCATAGAGGAGATTACGGTAGCTCTGTTACATCCATAGAGGGGATTATGGTAACTCTGCTCCATCCATAGAGGAGATTATGATACATCTGTTACATCCATAGAGAGAATTATGGTAGCTATGTTATATCCATAGAGGGGATTACGGTAGCTCTGTTACATCCATAGAGGGGATTATGATACCTCTGTTACATCCATAGAGGGGATTATGGTAACTCTGTTCCATCCACAGAGGAGATTATGATACATCTGTTACATCCATAGAGGGGATTACGGTAGCTCTGTTACATCAATAGAGGGGGATTACGGTAACTCTGTTACATCCATGGAGGGAATTATGGTAGCTATGTTACATCCATAGAGGGAATTATGGTAGCTATGTTACATCCATAGAGGGGATTATGGTAACTCTGTTCCTTCCATAGAGGAGATTGTGATACATATGTTACATCCATGGAGGGGTTTACGGTAGCTCTGTTACATCCATGGAGGGGATTACGGTAGCTCTGTTTCATCCGTAGAGGGGATTACGGTAGCTATGTTACATCCATAGAGGGGATTATGATACCTCTGGTACACCCATGGAGGGAATTATGGTAACTCTGCTCCATCCATAGAGGGGATTATAATACATATGTAACATCCATAGAGGTAATTATGGTAGCTATGTTACATCCATAGAGGGGACTGTGGTAGCTCTGTTACATCCACAGAGGGGATCATGGTAGCTATGTTACATCCACAGAGGGGATCAAGGTAGCTCTGTTACATTCATAGAGGAGATTATGGTAGCTCTGTTAAATCAATAGAGGGGATTATGGTAACTATGTTACATCCATAGAGGGGATTACGATTACTCTGTTACATCCATAGATGAGATTATGGTAGCTATGTTACATCCATAGAGGGGATTATGGTAGCTATGTTACATCCATAGAGGAGATTATGGTAGCTCTGTTACATCCATCGAGGGAATTATGGTTGCTCTGTTACATCCATAGAGGGGATTATGGTAGCTCTGTTACATCCATAGAGGGGATTATGGTAGCTCTGTTACATCCATAGAGGGGATTATGGTAGCTATGTTACATCCATAGAGGGCATTATGGTAGCTCTGTTACATCCACAGAGGGGATCATGGTAGCTCTGTTACATCCATTGAGGGGATTATGATAGCTCAGTTTCATCCATAGAGGGGATTATGGTTGCTCTGTTACATCCATTGAGGGGATTATGATACCTCTGTTACATCCATAGAGGGAATTATGGTAACTATGTTATATCCATAGAGGGAATTATGGTAGCTCTGTTACATCCATAGAGGGAATTATGGTAACTATGTTACATCCATAGAGGATATTATGGTAGCTCTGTTACATCCATAGAGGGAATTATGGTAACTATGTTACATCCATAGAGGAGATTATGGTAGCTCTGTTACATCCATAGAGGGAATTATGGTAACTATGTTACATCCATAGAGGGGATGATGATACATATGTTACATACATAGAGGAGATTATGGTAGCTCTGTTACATCCATAGAGGGGATTATGATAGCTCCGTTACATCCATAGAGGAGATTACGGTAGCTCTGTTACATCCATAGAGGGGATTATGATACCTCTGTTACATCCATAGAGGAGATTATGGTAACTCTGTTACATCCATAGAGGGGATTATGATAGCTATGTAACATCCATAGAGGAGATTATCGTAGCTCTGTTACATCCATAGAGGGGATTGTGGTAGCTCTGTTACATCCACAGAGGGGTTCATGGTAGCTCTGTTACATCCATTGAGGGGATCACAATTGTTAAATCCATAGAGAGAGTGTTATGATAATTCCCATCCATCTAGTTTCATTTTACTGTATGTATTTTGAACGAGAGGAGTTTGATTGTCTTCAATAAATAATTCAATGTTTGTATCTTGCAAGCAATTTATCAAATTCACCAACAAATTTTTAATCAACATTACAATGTGCAAAGCATTCTAATAGATTAATTGTAAAATATTAATAGAAGAATTTTATAAATGGGATAATATTTTAAGATTTTTTCTCGGCGACTCAACCACAAAAATGTTTATTAATATTACACTCAGACACACACTATACACATGGATGCGTTTTTATACCTAATGCTTGCGCTCCTGCTGAGTAATACAACGATGTGGCATTTAAATATTTATGAATTTCACATTTTTACGCGCATGTTATTCGATACATAACATCCCGAATAAACCGAAGGGATAAATAAAATATATAATACTGAACGTTGTAAAATAAATGCTGTCGTAACCTCTTAGCGTGAAATGTAGTCATACAATCCAGTCCGTATTCATAAACAGCAAATGTTAAACCAGTATTCTATACTCGGATTATAATTATTTAAATCAGGATAAAGGTAAGTGGAAATTATATTTTTTATTTTTTGAAAAGGGACTTAAGTCACATTTATATAAACAGCCAGGGCTATTTAGTGACTTTTCCAGCAATCAATGATGAAGGAAGACACCAAATGCTCCTTCTCGCATTCTACGGGGTACATACGGACAGCTGGGTAGATTCGCTGGCATTCCGTATAGGCAAGCGGGGTAGTTTCTTCACATTTAAATTGTATATTCCGGGAAATTTTGTAAAAACGTTACCACGCGTGTTCTTTGATGTCCGACTCGTCTGATATCTCAAATCATTGATACACACAGCAATCTAAGATCAACGTATTGCTATCTCCGAAAGTCTGACGTGCTATGATTGACATTGTTAATTGTAAAAATAATTAGAAATAATGTAAAGGTTGTAAAAGCCTTGTTTATTTACACCTCGCGCGTGGTGTCTGCCAACAAATAAACCCCAGAAAAAATCTTTCAACAATCTCATTGGATTTCGATAATAGTTTTCGGGAGCAAGATTTCACCGTCCCATGGTCGCATTAGACAGGGAGTTGTTACATACTGAGCCGATATATAGCTTTGGGAGGAAACTATGGTCATTTAAATTAAGGCAGGGAGTCGCTTTTAACATGTGGTGGAGTTGCTTAGACAGTCTGTTGTTGTTGTAACAAATTTTGCATGTATAAATTACCGTCATGGTGTCATTTCGGTATCGATGTACACACATACCAAGTTGCTTGGCTAATGCCGAATAAAAATTATTTTTCGTAGTAAGTACTCAATAGTCTCTCATTGTTGTACGGTAAAACTTCAATAATAAGACCAACATTGGTTCTGACGAAAGACAGTCGTTTACTGCAAGTGGTCTGATTATTGATTTAAAATGTGAATGAAAAACATAAAACAGATCCATGAAAATATGGTCTTATTAATGAGGCGATCTTAAACAGATGTGGCCTCTAAGGGAGGCATTACTGTACTCGTAAATGTATTATTTTATTGCATTTACACAAACTCAGCAATACAATATCTTCAGAACCATCCTATGTACGTTTCTACTCTACGTATGAAATACTCAATTCCTAGTAAAATACAATATGATTTTGATCACATGTGTCTGTACTTATTAACCAAGCGGAAGGGTCAAACATCTGCGGGAACATTCATTTCGCTGTTTGTTTTACATTAATTTTGTAAGCAAATGTTCTCTTTCTTTGATTATTGTTTCTTTTAATTTCGTTGAACAAAATGTGAGTACGTTTTCATTCTTTAGTAGCTGCTGTAAAAAGGGAAAAAATCCTATCCATAACATTTCTATTCTCCAGTCGAGTTAGTTTCTGGTTAACGTAAAAACATGCTACACTATGTATAATGTTTAGAAATAGAAATATGTGTGACAGTATTACTGCATAAACTTCACAATACACTATAAATTATCCTTTTATTAAAATGGGAATGAATGGGAACATTCCTAGAGCATGATATACTATAATGTGCTTAACAGTGGCATTGTGGTGTATGCTTTAAAATTGTAACGCGCATTTAGCTGGAATACTGGTTATAACAATGTTCATTCATTATAGTGTCACCACTATTTAAATGGCCAGTCAGTTCTGATTTATGAGAAACATACTTTCAGAGCATATATACTACCTCATTCCTATCATTTGATGCCAGGCACCAGGCAGGTATGAACATGGTAACCATTATTATAAGCAGTCAGACCATGTTTGTTTGGCATAACACTACCTAGTATACTTAGGTAGGTAGGTTATAATTTTTATTTATTATTTATTTGATAATATTGGTGGTTAACTAACAATAAGCAGCAAACAATATTGCCCGCTCAGACCCATTAATGTTTAGGGTTATGTCTAACAAACAAGTTCTTCATTATGGCATCATGAAGTGTGCTTTGTATAAATTGTAAGAGCTTGTTTCACAATCGATGAAATATAAAGTTTAAACTAAACTGGATTAAGCTATGTATTTGTGAAGTGTTACAATACGTGCTATTTTAGAGCAAACACTGGGTTGCCTACTGCTATAAAATATGCGAAAAGTGTCTTTTATTGCCCTAATTTAATGCTGACTATAATTTATCAACACTCAACCATACTGAATTTTAAACTCAACGTAGTTATTCACCTGTTACAATGTTAATGTACATGTGATTATATAAATTGACATAAACAAAGACCAAATTAATCACCACTAATTAATTTTAATCAATTTTTACCTAGCCTTCATCAGATAAACTAATAGAACAATAGCAACCTTTGATGACGTCATTATAGTACATGTGGTAATAAAAATATATATAAGTCAACCTGTTTTTATTTTGAGAAACAACGTACTAGGTTCACTTGTAATAAATCGGCGATCCTGAATCCCACACGTGGGAAAACGTAGTAAATTTTAATGTTACTTCGTATTTTGCTTATTTTTATGTGCGGTTAAAATGTTCATTCTTTGATCACCTCATTGTGGTAAGTTTATGGGCTTATTTTTCGGGATATTGGCCCCTTATATAATAATAATAGCTTTTATTTCAGAAGGTATCAAACAAAAGACAGTAAACTTTACATTGGTACATATAAAACATAATCATAACAAATATAATGCACGTCTTATTTCCAGGTGACCTTCCATAAATCATTATTAAAAGCATAAATAAAGGTTACAATTTGTTCTTAAAGTTATAATGAATTGATTATTTATGAAAACATATAACACACATGTAGAAATAATATTTACAATTTTGACAAAATGTGTCAAATATCTTCACTTGAAGAAACAAAATTTAAAAGTAATATACGACAGACACACAAAATTGATTGTTATTGAAATTTTAAAAGATATGTATAATATATTTTGTTTAAATTGTGTCAAAGATTTCATTGAACGAATATCTACGGTGATGTCATTCCAAACAGTCCTGCCAAAATATGAAAAAGAATTTCGTTTAACTAAATCAGTTTTAAAAACTACTTGGACAATTTGTATTGAAAAGTGTTAAATACTTTTGTTTATATTAAGATGGAAACAATCAATGACACTTTAAAATACTGCTGTAATGAATATGGTCTAAAATACGAAACTAACTTCACAACTCGTAATTTATTGCACGTAAATAGTCTAATTACAATGTCACTAGGTGGAAATAAGTATGTACATCTGTGTCGGAGTCTTATCGTGGCTCACTTGGGAATGAGTCATCTCCCTTTATCCATTCTATTGTTCTCTCCCTTTATCCCTTTTATTGTTCTCTCCCTTTATCCCTTCTAGTGTTCTCTCCCTTTATCCCTTCTATTGTTCTCTCCCTTTATCCCTTTTATTGTTCTCTCCCTTTATCCCTTCTAGTGTTCTCTCCCTTTATCCCTTCTAGTGTTCTCTCCCTTTATCCTTTTATTGTTCTCTCCCTTTATCCCTTCTAGTGTTCTCTCCCTTTATCCCTTCTAGTGTTCTCTCCCTTTCTCCCGTCTAGTGTTCTCTCCCTTTATCCTTTTATTGTTCTCTCCCTTTATCCTTTTATTGTTCTCTCCCTTTATCCTTTTATTGTTCTCTCCCTTTATCATTTTATTGTTCTCTCCCTTTATCCCTTATAGTGTTCTCTCCCTTTATCCCTTCTAGTTTTCTCTCCCATTCTCCCGTCTAGTGTTCTCTCCCTTTATCCTTTCTAGTGTTCTCTCCCTTTATCCTTTTATTGTTCTCTCCCTTTATCCCTTCTAGTGTTCTCTCCCTTGATCCCTTCTAGTGTTCTCTCCCTTTATCCCTTCTAGTGTTCTCTCCCTTTATCCCTTCTAGTGTTCTCTCCCTTTATCCCTTCTAGTGTTCTCTCCCTTTATCCCTTCTAGTGTTCTCTCCCCTTATCCTTTTATTGTTCTCTCCCTTTATCCCTTCTAGTGTTCTCTCCCTTTATCCTTTAATTGTTCTCTCCCTTTATCCCTTCTAGTGTTCTCTCCCTTTATCCCTTCTAGTGTTCTCTCCCTTTCTCCCGTCTAGTGTTATCTCCCTTTATCCTTTCTAGTGTTCTCTCCCTTTATCCTTTTATTGTTCTCTCCCTTTATCCTTTTATTGTTCCCTCCCTTTATCACTTCTAGTGTTCTCTCCCTTTATCCCTTCTAGTGTTCTCTCCCTTTATCCCTTCTAGTGTTCTCTCCCTTTCTCCCGTCTAGTGTTCTCTCCCTTTATCATTTCTAGTGTTCTCTCCCTTTATCCCTTTTATTGTTCTCTCCCTTTATAAATAGTATATAGTATAAATAGTTCAGAACCAAACGCTCAACCATAATTAACAAAAATAATGCCACAAAAGCATCTCGCCCTTTAGATGGATTATAACCCTTGCCTTTTGGATCATCAGAGGACTGGCGCTCTTGGTGTAGACCACCCTGCCTCCCAAGACCACCATGGCATTGTATTCGCTTCATTTTATATATCATATTAATTTGTTTTTTCTATCCTGCCGTTACTGAATGATTAAACAGAAAAAAAACAGGATATATGATGGTTGCTATTTTTACGTTTGGGTAGAAATGATCATACCATGTCTATTCGGAATAAAGTAACCGCTTCTTTTCCAAGTAAATTTAAAAAAGAACAACTGTAACTGTCAAACGTCCACTCGTCTAAAGGGTCAATGTGAGTCTAATTTCTGAGGATATCCTTTGAACACTTATTTGACTATATTGTAATCAAACGAGGGATGATAAAAAGTTTGTAGAAAGGCGCTCTAATTTCTTTATCAAATCGCTAAAAGACGTAAAAATGAAGTTTAAAACAGTATCAGTGCTATTGTAATATATTGTCATTACATAGAGTTGATACTATTTTATTAAATTTTTATAGAATTATATTAATTTGATTGTATTTGTAGTTTCTTAAGTTTCATAACAAACCGTTGCCATGGAGTCATTACGTCATGTTTCATGTTATATGTGGATTTAGACGCGTATGCTGTAAAAGTGGTAACTTTCAAGACGTGGAAATGATTCGCGAATTCAAAACTGTCGCGAAAATATCAAACATGGATTAAAAATATGATTAACCTGATTTTAGGTGACACGATCGGACATCATTACTGAAAATCAATTTTTCATTAACATATTAACTAATAAAAATCTGGAGGAAATTTTACGAATACAATATTCGTATAAAAGAGAGAGAATACGTAACTGCGCCTGCGCAGAATTTCCCAGAATATAGAGATGAAATCTTGACGATATTTTGACATTTCTCATAAACACAGAACTCAATCTTACAAATGTTGGTTCACAGAGTTCAACAAATAGATTCGAATGTTAGAGGCTTTCGTTTTCCTAGATGGATCATTTCGTTAACTACTTTATCTGCCAGACAAGTTAATAAATCCATTTTTCTTGGAATGTAATCTCTGAACGATTTCTGTACGAGATGAGTGTTTGTTGCTCTATTTGCTCGGGAATTTCACAGAACAAGACATAAGTAGCAGAACTTTCGTCATTTGGAAAATACAGTAACCCCTGCTTAAAGACAACCTCAATACAAAGACAACCTCAAAACTAAGAACAGTCCATGTTCACTGTTCTGCTCTTGATTCAACCTCGATATTAAGACCACCTCAATATCACCAGTTGTCAAGGGTCCCAAGGGTGGTCGTATTGTTGAGGTTTTACTGTATCTCCTTTTACTGCTGTTCTGAGACCGTCGTAATTTGTGATAGAGGGCAACCTCGAAACTTTCGACTGTTGCTTAGAGGTTTAATTGGAAGTAATGTTTATAACGGGACATTGATAATGGTGTTGAAGAGAGGTTGTTGTTCAAGAGAGGGCTGATATTCACATGGTAATCTGTATTATCTATTTACCCCATTAGGTTCCAGAATCCAGTCCGGTAACTAATCAAGCGTAATCGATTTTAGTTATGTTATTAACGCGCTCCATTACTCTATGTTCTGATAAAATGTGTGTGCAATGTTAAGAATTGGGTCAATATAAATAATTGGATTCGTCCATAACGGCAAAACATCCGAAATCTGATAGCACTCATGTCCATGACTATCTATTCCCTTATCGTTTGAAATACTTCTGATATCTTGCAAAACATATTGACTTGTCAGGTTGTCTGTACAGCAGTTTCGGCACAAAACACCCAAATACATATAAGGTGCTGATCACGGATATCAAACTGTAGTATACTGGACACCTTGAAATGTTCGCGAATACAATGTTTCGCTAGTTTATAACGACTATAATAACTGTCGGACTCTAAAGTCCCAATAAGGACCGTAAATTCATTTCTGTCGAAACCTATGCATTATCCAGAATATTCCCTTATTCAAGTATACGTTAAAAATTAGTTTTTCACGTACTAACAATGTTCCATCAAAATAAGGAAGATTCATTATCGATGCAAAAAGGAGTTATTTCTTATCTTGTCGACCGTTTAATTAAGCATAGAGTCTAGTGTTCACTGTATGCCGATGTTCCTTATTGCAGCAGACCGATCCACAGAAATCGGTGACGTCTCATCACGTGATGGTACTTTAAGATATGATTAGTTGTTGTTGTTGCAGTTGAGTTCGGATGAATATTTATACCTAACACGGAAAGTCACGGAAACACATCGACAATTTAAGGAAATGGTGACAAGGTCAAACATGACGAATTTTGTAAACAATACATGTTGTCTTTTATAGTTTTTTTCGAAAAGGATGTGACCTTATTGATAACCATCTTCCATTGAACATTTGCTGCAGTTTAAATGGATAAAATATCCCTTTTAGGCCGACTTCATTGTATTACATTTACGCGGTAATTTATGTTCACGAAAAGATTCCAACAGTGAAAAACCACTAACTTAAAAAGCGCGAACTATTTTCCAGGTTTACCATATCGAGTCTTCTTTACTAGGAACATTGAAAACAAATAAACACAGGGAAGGCAACCGACAAGGAATTTGGAGGGAGATTTAAGACACAAGCTAATTGAAGGGAAATAGCGAATAGAACTTAAGCCGCGGAGGTGGGTGTATTAATTAAAACCAAACAAAGGGTATGACACCAGATACAAGGCAAGACTAAGACGAAGGGGACATGATGGATAGGAAAAAGTACGGATACTAATAATGTTTTGAGCGCCGCTGTACGATTTCCAAATTCTTCTTTAAGTGACGTCATTTCCATGACCATGTACGGACAGTAAGCAATATTTGCTCCATATGTTTATATGAAAACGATGTGACCATAGGGCCTATGGAGTAAAAAAATGTTTCCTTCTTGAAAAGAGTGACATCACATGATGTGTTGAAATGACGCCACTTACAGAAGAAAAGGTTGTAAATCCCATAGCAGCGCTCAATTATTGACTATAATGTTGGCTGCAGAATTTTCTGTCTCCCAATTTGTATAGAGAGGAAGTTAGGATTACGCAATAATACACAATATTTTCTTAACGATGTTCGAAAGGATTCCGAAAGTTTCCTGAACTAACTTTTCTTATTAGTTCCTCTGATTTACTTTCTCAGAGGTGAACATGTCTGCGTTCATAGCATCGTCTTTCGTTTATAAACTGCTATCGTGATATGTCGAATAAATCATCCAATTCTCTTGATCAACGCACAATATTCTGATAGTGTCATAAATTTATGAGCTAAAGTAGAACGTAGATCGGGCTTATCAGCCAGTTATTATGAAACATTCAGACCATCCCCAGGAATTGTAAATTTCAAAATTAAAAAAAAAAATTACTTGTTTACATACGTTCCGATTTAACAAGCATGCACTTTCTGGATATATTCCATTAAGTTGATCAGGAGATTGTTTTTCGAATGTACTCGAATTTATCGGAATCGTAAAGCACAATTGCGTCCATTTTAAACACGCTAGCAAAATTCAACAATATTCGTACGAACGTTTGGTTTTGAAACTGAATTAATCAAACCTACAGTTTTGTGATAAAATCTGCATTTTTCACAGAAATATTTACATTGTAATATGTGGGGTGAACTTTCGTGCCCTTCCTTGTAGAGGTTAATGATGTGGCGGACACATCTTATCGGTCATCGATGAAGGTCTAAGCATTGCTATCTCCTCTAACACACCTATTCTTTCATTTACTTGTCGAAATATTTTCAAAATATGATATAAATTGTACTGGGACAGGGGGATTTTGCAGGAAGTGAATAGTAAAATATATTTTCAACACATAATTCAGACTTTAAAAACTCAGCGCTCAGAACACAACCATCCGTAGGCCATTCTTAAAACAATGTTTGTTTGGCAGAACCCTATCCAGTACAATTTAGGTAGGTAGCTAGATAAGTAATTCCGTATGTAGTACTTAAAGTTTCAAATATTTATATGCAACCTAAAACTTCCTACTCAGACCCTCAATGTACTTACAGTAGGGGCCATTTTCAGGAGTAGGTGGTTTTATGCCAAACGAACAACGATTTTTTAGGTTGGCCTCACGCTGCCTTGTCTGACAGTTGAGGTGTTTAAGAGCTTGAAGTGGATATAAATGCTTACAGTGTGCAGTAAAACTTGACTTAAAGACCACCTCAATAATAAGACCACCTCAAAATTACGAAGACAGTTTTCAATTCCATTTCACTGTTTTGCTCTATATTCAACAATATTAAGACCACCCAATTATTAAGACCGGCTTTCAAGGGTCCGGATGGTATTCTCAGTACTGAAGTTTTTTCTTCGTGATCAGCTTTGTTCGGGTTTAGTGTTTGCATCTTAGATTTAAGAGTAAGTATTGAATATAACAGTTATACTTACATTCAATGTCAAATTCTCTTTCAAATCTCGAAGAAAAAGATCACCAAGAATGTTCAGCGCTTAGAAAATATCTTAATCCACTTTGCACTCATACATACAACGTGGTTGTAAACAAACAATGAGTCGATCAGCCAATGAAAACATTGTTTGCAAAACATTGACCAATAGACATTGTGTACACAATAGCGGTATTCTTAACTAATTTTGAATCGACAGTATTCGCACTCAGGCTCAGCATATTCAAATTTGAGTTTTGAGTGCATAGTGCTGAGTGCTTGGTGTAGAGTGCAGAGTGCCGAGCTCTGAGTGCATAGTGCTGAGTTCTGAGTTCTGAGTGCATAGTGCTGAGTGCTTGGTGTAGAGTGCAGAGTGCTGAGCTCTGAGTGCATAGTGCTGAGTTCTGAGTTCTGAGTGCATAGTGCTGGGTGTAGAGTGCTGAGTGTAGAGTGCAGAGTGTAGAGTTCTAAGTGCATAGTTCTGAGTTATGAGTGCATTGTGATGAGTGCTGAGTGCTGGGTGTAGAGTGCTGAGTGCTGAGTGTAGAGTGCAGAGTGTAGAGTTCCGAGTGCAGAGGTCTGAGTTCTGAGTGCATAGTGATGAGTGCTGAGTGTTGGGTGTAGAGTGCAGAGTGCATAGTTCTGAGTTCTGAGTTCTGAGTGCATAGTGATGAGTGCTGAGTGTTGGGTGTAGAGTGCAGATTGCAGAGTTCTGAGTTCTGAGTGCATAGTGATGAGTGCTGAGTGCTGAGTGTAGAGTGCAGAGTGTAGAGTGCAGAGTGCAGAGTGTAGAGTGTAGAGTGTAGAGTGTAGAGTGCTGAGTGCTGAGTTCTGAGTGCATAGTGCTGAGTGCATAGTGATGAGTGCTGAGTGCTGAGTGTAGAGTGCAGAGTGTAGAGTGCAGAGTGTAGAGTGTAGAGTGTAGAGTGCTGAGTGCTGAGTTCTGAGTGCATAGTGCTGAGTGCATAGTGCTGAGTGTAGAGTGCAGAGTGTAGAGTGTAGAGTGCTGAGTGCACAGTTCTGAGTGCTGAGTGCTGAGTGTAGAGTGCAGCGTGCTGACTCCGGAATATCGGTTGTAATTCTAGGCCAACGATTGTGTCTTAACCGACGAACTATTGAAAGTTCATCTCTACAAATTGGTTTTGGAGGCTTATATGGGAGGATCTTTTTACATTTGGATATTATCTACATTAGTGTGACAACTGAGTTTTCCATTTTACATGTGATATGGATGTTTGCATTGGCTTAAAGTTATAAATTCGTGTGTATTTAAGCTTAGTGTGCGGTCACGAGACAATCAATAATCTAGAACAAAACTGGAAAGGAGAATCAAGAATATACACTGTATGTTTGATTTAATATGAAACACTAAATGCAGTCTGTAATTTTAGTTTAAACTGCTATATCGAAAAATAAATAAATAACCCAACAACGTTCGGTTTACAAATCAGTCCTCTTTCGAGTCATAGGCCGATACATTTTTATCGAAGCATAGCATTTTAGCGTGAAAGTAAGGAAAAACAGCCAACAAATAGTTTTAACTTGGCCTTATGTGGGGGATTTGTAGGTAACCATTTTTTAAATCAACAATTCTTGTAAGAAATTATATATCTATATGTCCCCTTGATCGAGACTGAACAATTACGCCAAAGGCCAATATTTTTTTAGAGTGCAGCTTTTAGTGGACAGGGAGACAGCAATCAAACACATTTCTTTTTAATTTGGCCTAATAACGCACTTTTTGAGTGTACGCCTAACTTCAATGCTGAAACTATGCTTCCGTTTCTTTTCTTGTAAACAATAATTATTTGTATTGTGATACTAGTAGCTACGCCCCGTGACGAAGACACAAATGATTATTGGCCGGATATCGTTTACATGCTGGGTTTTATCACCGGCGGTTGATAGTAAAGATGCGTATTCCGTATAATCTCAAGCCGTGTACATCATCATCTTTGATAGTACTATTTTTCGTTCAGTGTGTATAGAGTAAATGTGTGCCCAATGAACTGTAGGATTATGTGCGGTATATTCGTAGTTTCTGTACTATATACTGGATTGTAAAAACACGCTTTATAGCATATATAGGTGGAGTTAAATAAAAAAGGATATATAAATTTGTCATCTTTAATCTCTCGGTATGTAGAAATATTTTATGCTTCGTTCACAATTCATATCTGATGAAACTAACACCTTGTGATTATATATTTTTCTTGGTTCCAAACTGGTACAAATTCGTAGAAATACTTCTATTATTCTGAAGCCTTTGTTCAATCACCCTGTTACTTCATATAGGCCTTACGTACTTTATAGACTGGTTCCCTCAATCTTAAGGTTTGATCTGAAACCTCTTACGTTTTCTGTTATACAAAGTAGAGCAATTCAGAAATAATAAAATATCTCATTTTATTTGAAAAATTATGTGTAATAAACTGATATAATACATAGAAAGTACTTAGTTGCCATGGAATTGTCAAGTGGCTTCATATTTTGCTGATTTCTATATACAACAAAATGAAATAATTTATTGAGTTCGAAATGAAGTAGTCAAGGGGTGTTTACGATTTTGTGCTCATAGACAATTGATAATGAAATAACTTAGGATAACGGTGTTTAAAGTCAGCTACGATATTGTATAACCCTTCAAAATAAACAGCAAATTGATATTTAAATTTCAATATTAAGTGAATGAATGAAATACGTTCGAGATCTTGGGTTTAATGAGTTAACATATCTAAGGTTAGAACCAGAAACTACCATCTCCTCGATAAATATTTATGGAGATAGATGGTTAAGGCTCAAACACCTCCAATTATACACTCGGACCTCGTTCATTCGAATCTATTGGGTCCAAAATTTTATTTCGAATGATACATGGTTTCGAAAAGTCCGTTTCAATTCGACGTGCACAAGAAGATACATCGGACCTGATATTTTTGTTCGGATGATACCGAGTATTCGGATAGAAGGTTGTCGAATAAACCAGGTCTGACTGTACATAACATTATGAATTTTGTGTCGTTTACATTATAAAGTATCAATCTACCAAATATTTGCAAGCAGTAGATCTAGATACACAAAGGTAAAAATATACGAATGAAATTGCAATATTTCGAAGTTCAAAAATGTCTTCAAAGCTTGTTGATATTATATACATACATACAAACGTGTTGTATACTATATAACACGTCTTCAATATGCCATTACTATGCACATGACCGAGTGATTGTATTCGATAATACTATACATTTATTAGACTAATAGATAGTTTGAATAATTGCAAAAATATAAGTATATACTGCACACTATACACATATCAAATTACACCTAATAAAGCATGTATAGATCTAGATTTACTTATTAACTTTTAAAGTCCAATAATAATATTGATCTTATTTCAAATATTGAACGAAAACGGTACATTAAATAGCCTTCAGAGCTATGTTTTAATATACATGTATGTATAAAACCTTACATCTCTCAGTCATTTTCACCACATTGACCTCACTTAGTAACTTAATCTTTAAAATTTATCGCAGCTATGAAAAGTTGGGGTGTAATCATCGAAATCTGAACATGTGTAGGCAATTACCTCATACTTCAAGTGTCCCGATTTCGGAAAAATGATAGTAAGTAAACACAAAATATTGTTGTGCTAGTACTGTGTATAATCACATAGTTAAAGAGGCTTTGTCGAATGTTTCAGTAACAAGGTTAGGTCACAATCTTCAATATATTTTTTTAAAGAATCTGTGTGAAATTAAAGGGTGTATTGTTGAGTGTGTACTTTAAGGTTAATTTTGACAATTAAAGAGACAGTGTCGGGATATGTATTTAAATAATACACTTCTAAATATTTTGGTTTAACTACTAAACGGACAGTGTCGAGCGTGTATTTAGATCAATATACCATAAGTTTGAGTGTGACAGCTACATAGGCTGTGTCGAGCGTGTATTTAACTACAGATAAATGGAAGTTTTATGATTCATAGTTTAATATGGCAGTGTATAGTTTGTGTACACATTTAGTTAGTGAACATGCATCAAAATCTCCGAGCCTCACAATAAAGAGGCTGTGTCGAGTGTGTATTTAAATAAATTATCATTGACTGAGCATTGAACCATGCAGTTAAAGAGGCTTTGTCGAGTGTGTCGGCAAATAAATGACCACATACGTATCTGGGCAGAGTTTGTCTGTGATCATTTATTGGCTATACATCAAAGTCTTTGGCCATACAGTAAGTGTGATTGAGATGTCTTGAACTTAAATGTTACTCCACGTTATATCAGAACAGAACAGAACTGAACTGGACAGACTGATTTATTAATGTCTGGACTTAAGTATAAGACTTATCATACCATGTATACACTGTCTTTATAAAATAATGATGTACATTTATAAATACATCATAGTCAAACGAAATATTATAATACACATGGCAAACGACAGTGATACACTATGAATACATATTAAAAACAGCATTATAATCATAACATCCAATCAAGAACTTAATAAATTAGTACGTACTTTAACAGCACTTTGTGGGAACATTGTCAATCTTTTTAAAACTACATCATGATTAGAACTAAATAATTCAACCAATTTATACATACTAGGTTTTCGCCAGTAATATATCGATGAATGTAGTTTGTATAATGATGTATAGCTGACATAGCATGAAATGCATGTCAACGTTGCCAAGAATAGTATCATCATGCTTACATGCATACCGTGTATTAATTACATGCACGTAACGTTGAATTAATGATTAAACATTATACAGTCATCAAGTATGTGCTCAATGTCATGTCATATAAAGGCTGATATTTGCATTATTATGTGTGTAGAAAAAGTTAATAAAAGTAATACTATGCTCTTCTTTTGTTTATTTGTTTACCTAAACAAACATGAACAGTATATTTCCTATAGTCAAAGCATTAATAAACATGCATTTACAAAGAATGAACTCATAATATATTGATCAGTATTTTTTGAAGAAAGATGTTTGTACATCGTTAAATTAAAAAAAAACTTTCAGTTTTTTTAACAATAAGGCGATTTTACAAATTGTTTCTGTTAGTATTGTTGTATAGATTTATCGACCTGTCAAAATTTGCATATCTTCATAGTCAATGCTCACGATAAATTCGTCTCTATCGAATGTGGCCCAAAAACCAATTTATCGTGTGCAGTGACCATGAAGATATGCAAATATTGACAGGTCAATAAATCTATACTATAATATGGTAAAAATCGATATTTTCAATCGGTTATACATTGCAATGGTTCGTACTAGAGATGTTTTAGCCAATGTAACAACAATACCGGATGAAACCAATTCAAACATATAAAGTTCAGATGAGCCAGATATATCTTTAAAATTTTCATCGAAAACTTCCGACAGGGACAAATTAGTCACATCCACTACGTTCCGCTTGTTCTGCAACGTTTCTTATACACTATTTGCAGTTATCTGTACGCCCATCGTTTGTTTGTTTGGCATTACCCTACCTACCCCTGAGAATGGCCCCTACCTCAAAAATATGTTGGGGTATGTAAGTGGGAAATTATTTTGGGCTGCGTATTAATAGTTGAAACTTAAATGACCTTAATAGTAATGAATAAAATAATTACCTACCTAAGAACGTTTTTGCTTGGCATGGTTTTGTCAAACAAACATTTCTAAGGACGGCAATGAACATTCATGCTATTTTCCCATGTAAGTATAGTAAAACCTCAATTATAACACCACCATTGGGACTTTTCTTATTGAGGTGGTCTAAATATCGAGGTTGAATACAGAGCAAAAACGCAATTTTCCAGTTCATTTTGCCTATTTTGTTCTTAATTCAGCCTCAATATTAAGACCACTTCAATAAGAAGACCAGTTGTTAAGGGTACCAAGGATGGTCGTATTGTTGAGGTTTTACTGTATCTAAGAAATATTAGCGTTTTATAGTAGATTCTAATACTCGACACGGTCGCTTTAATTTTCGTAAACTAATCACTATTAGCATTTATACTTAACCAGTGTAATTGTTTATTTAGCCATATCTAATATCAATACAGACATCATATAAGATACTTGATGTTGATTTTGACACATTTGTTAGTGAGACCAAGAATGTTTAAGAATGTATCTGACCCGACTATGTTCGGACATTTACACCATAGGCCTACCTATCATAAATATGTGAGTCAATCGACGTTGCAATACATTCACCATTTTAATACACTCTTCATGAATTTTCCGCGCTGTGATTTATCATACATGTGTTAATGACACTATATCTCCAACCATTTGATGAATTGTGGGTGGGGGGATGTTTATTTTACTTTCTTCTCCTGGTCAATGCTATGGTTTTGGGTAGGTTATAGAGAGAAAATGAACTTGGTAGGAAGATTACAGTCAGTGTTACTTTGTTCGGTAAAGTTTGAAAATGTAAACTCAGTACATAAAGTTTGTTTTAGGGATAATTTTATTGCTAGAAATGTTAACTGAAAATGCTTGGTGTAGAAACATATGTAACGAATTCATAATGTTCCAGTCTTTGGTTGTACTGTAAGCTGAAAATGATATAAAATGTGAATGCTCTTTGAAAATACATGTATTTCTTCTACATGTTGTATAGAATAGATTTTTGTTTGCTATAAACATTGTAATATGTGTTATGCAATAAATGATATTGTATTGTATTGTATTGTATTGTATTGTATTGTATTGTATTGTATTGTATTGTATTGTATTGTATTGTATTGTATTGTATTGTATTGTATTGTAAGCCAGTACTTGAAACATCACGCATTCGGGGGTACACCTTAGTAGCGCATATAATTGTTTTGTCTTTCGTTTTTGATCGATACTTTATGTTTTGTACTGCGATAAAATGCTATATGGATGAGTGTCCTGTCTCAAATCCAAAACAAAGTTTATGTTCAATATTTTGCATAATATCGGTGTGGGCAAAATTGTGCAGTCATTGACTGCGTGAGATCGGAGGTATACATACATGTATACATAATTATATCAATAAATATGTTCTACAGCTGATTTAAGTAGTTTCTCGACAGAATACTCGTGATTAATGGCCACAAAAAAGGTTTACTTTCTAGAGCTAGACTAATAACGTACGAAGTGACGTAAGGTAATCTTTAAATACAACCGTTGTAGTTAATGTTGTTATGGTAACATGGATTCGTGTTACGAATAACATGTAATTGTAAGGATTTCCCCGAAATATGCACATGTGAACGTTATGTTCCTGTTCGATCAAAGCTATAAAACTGGCAAATATGCACGCTCACTGGATGAGTCACCTTGTTGTCATCCCGGAATGTATGCGCATGGGGTCACTCAGATCAATTTCAGGGGATCATCTGGGATTCATTGACAAATATCGCCTCATTTAGGAGCAAATTGATTTCTTCTATGCTTGGAAACCCACTGTGAATCATTCTGAAACGAAATTGCAATGCTACAATGCTAGTCTGAGTTTGCTTAAATATGCTATGTTACTTTACGATTGTTTGACCCATAAACATGAAAATTGATCACAAATGTGAAATAATTGTACCACTTAATTATGTTGCACATTTTCATGCTAAATTAATGGAAAATTGGTTACCGTCTTTTAGTCTGCTAACTTTGATATACATGTGTAAGTACAGTCGGATCTCGTTCATTCCAATTCATCTGGTCCGAAATTTTATATCGAATAATACATGGTTTCGGATTGCCAATTTACCTAATCGACGTGCATAAGAAGATACATCAGGTCCTGATAACTATTTCGGATGATACCAAGTATTCGGATAGAAGGTTGTAGAATAAACGAGGTCTGACTGGACTTAAATAGGATTATCACAGCACTGCTTCACACTGACTCGCTAATCTTGCCTTGGGACGATAAATAAACGACAAGTTCAGAGATATGCTGGATAAATAAACGTAATTATACTCGCATACTCAGGAGATTGTCACGAGTTATTTCCCTTATCATTTCTAGAGTTATCTCCCTTTATGTATATATAGTACTACATGTATATGGAAGATGGAGATACCTCTAGAATGGATAAAGGGAAAGAACTCCTGTGACAATCTCCTTAGCTCGCATACATGTATATTTATAACACACATTAGTTTAAAGTCATATTGCTATAGTTGAATTCGTCGAAAACGAATGTGTCGATGTCAAGGAAAAATTGTCTTAAAATACTTGCCACAAAGTCAAAAATATATTTTAACATTTTGACATAGAGAATGCATTTAAGCGGCAAATATCTGGTATTTTAGAAAGACAGATACTCATTAAATATTTTAAAAAATCCATTGAAATGTATCCTATATTGTATACGATTTGATGACCTGTTAACTGCAAAAGTTATGTCATGTATACTAGCTATAATATACCGTGTACTGTATAAGTTAACGTGTAGTTGTACATAACCTTTAAAAATAAACCTTTAATCACGCATTCCATTTATTAGATTTTCGAAAAACGCTTAAGAGCGCACATCGTTAACGAATCATTGCCTATTGTCTAAGTACGTTAATTGGTGTTTAACTGGATGTAATGTTACGCAAATTGACGCCAACATGCGCGACGTCTTTAAACGAGATAAATAAAGAAGACACCTAGTTTGAGAAAAAATGTTCAAGGATTATATTCTCCAACGTTAGCAACTATCTCATCTGGTCAGCTGTCATTCATACAGACATGTAGGGTTATTGAACCGTGTGTAGAATTTAATTAGTCTGATTTACCACAGGACAGATGGTCGTGAAGAGAGGAATTTAAAACTTTTCGGATATAAAATCGCTCGCTGCTTATTCCTGAAATAGGCTGCTGTTCATTAAAATGTCAGTGTCAGAATTTTATTATGTTATATGGACACGTGTACTAAGATAACGCAATTGTAAAAGGATGAATTGAATTTACTGTAGGAATTCCTGAATTTACGATATTAACTGCATGTGATATTAATCTAATTCACTTTCTGAAAACGGCTTCGGTAATTTCCGTCTAACCTTTGAAAATGTCCTCTATTTCCGTTTTTGACGGAAATCACCGAGGGAAAACGAGAATTGCCGAGGTGATCCGAATTATATATTCGCAATGTATTTTTTGGTAAATCTAATTCTTAAATTACAGCGCAAACTATCTTATGATAGACATCTTGATGGAAGAGAAGAAAAAGCTTTTAAATGTAACTTAAGATACAATAATTAGATTTAAATATACCGGTACATGTTATCTCTCTGAGATAATGACACTTTTATGTATTGTGTAATGAAGTATACCAATCATATTATGTTTTTCCTGAACGAATATCAAACTTAAAACGATTTTTAAGCCGGGAGCCGGTTGTTGGAGGTTCTGCATTTCTCGTTTGGTTCCCAGTTTCCATATTTCTGTTTAAACTAGGTTTTAGTGAAGAGTTTGGTAAAGCATATACGTTGGCTATGATGAGGAAACAATGGACCGATGCAGATTTCCACGAAATATCGGTTCTTCCTTAATTATGCTTCATTTATTTCATGTTCTAAAACGTGAATTCATTAAAGGTACATAGTCTCGATTATTTGTCAAAATATGCTTAGTCGCAAATAGGAGAACATTGATGGTAAATGCCTTCATGCAGATGCACTCTACGACTCTACATTGTCACTTTTCTTACATATTTCCCAAAACCACAACTACTTGAATTCGATACAGATATTTTCTATCCCGGCCTACGTGCCGAGTTTGCGCAAGCACAGAAAATAACTATTACGGAACCGTGGTGTGTAATTCCAGGTAACTAATAAGAAATGTTATGACGAGTATTTTTAGAGAACGTCTGTATGCAGGCATAAGCCTGCCACTTTCACAAAAAAAAACAAAAAAAACATTTTGATGAAAATATGACTATCTACATTCAATCGTCGCCGTTCCACGTTTGTTTTGATATTATCGTGAAATCGTGAGCTATGAAATTATGAACTTCTCGACTCACAGTTTACGATTTTTTTTTATAAAAGACTGTGAACGGTGATATGGTAAATTTAGTGATTTCATAGTTCACATTTTCGGAACATAAATCATGAAATGATACATGCAGATGTCATCGGTCGTTCGTAAATTCCTCCTTGACTGTTGGCATTTGTAGCTGACAATTAAGTGTTTAATCTATGTGATAGAGCTAACACTTTCTTAACACATTGCACGTCAGCCATCAATTAAATAGTAATTAATACAAAGCGATGATATCTCATTATGTTGTTAAAGTGCTATTACTCGTATTGGTATGTGTATTGTTATCACATTGATACCAAGTGAATGATATGGTGAGTCCATACACTGTTATAGCTATCAGTGTGCTCTGTTGACTAACGCGATGGACTGTCACCGGGGAAGTCCGGGTTCGATTCACGGATAATCAGGTCATTTCCTCTTGTGATGTTGATTTCATTAACCCCTCCCCATTGTTGGCTAGTTATCAGCAGATTGCCGAGCAGCAAGCTAGCACTGGTTGATTATCAATTCATAATAGAAGGAGCTGGTCGCAAAGTATCATTGAAAAATGACGTTACATCCGATACAACTCATTATATGTTTTGAGTGTAGAACATCGCTTCTATCATAAAACGTCTGTCTACCTGTTAACTTCTGAGATCTTCGAGGTTGTATCCCAAGCTGGACTGAGACTTGATAGGTGCGGAAGCTTACGCTGGCTTACGGAAAGTTGCTGGTTCTACCTAGGTTCCAACATGTGTCCAAAATAAATTATTTTAAATAATGCTATGTATGTCACCTGATATGTATGTCACCTTGATAACAAATTCTGTTTCTGTTTTAAGCAGAGTGCTGCTTAAATTCTCCTTAATTGTTTACAGACGTCAAGACCATTCATTGCAACTAGATTCATATATATGTTTACCCTTGCACCTCCTCAGTGCCTAACGTTTTGTAGACTGTTGTTTTCCCGAGAGTCTGTGTGGGGAGACATTGTCTTATGTATGCGGCGGCCCCTGTAACAACTTAATCTGTTTTAGAGTCGCTATTACCCCTCGGTATAACCATTGTTTCTTGTTCAATATTTGGTCTGTTCTCTTTGATTTATAAGCTGAATTTATAAAAGTATTCTATTGGGGTGTAGGACAAAACACCCTCCGATATGTTTTGAATGTTAGATGATAATTGATACAATATTTAATTATAATAATGACATGCATCAACTGTAAATCAAATTAAGTGTTTTTGATATTTCTTGGTTTTACTGTCCATGTTAAAAATGTTCAATAAATGTTGAAACATTATTTTGTTTATTTGTTTAGTTTTAAACCACATTGAACTTAATACAAAAAATATCAGAGGGTGTTTTGTCCAACTTGTAAAATTCATGAAGGGGATTTTGTTCTAATTATAAAATTCATGAAGGGGATTTTGTCCTACACCTTGTACAAAATGAGCGAAGGGGTTTTTGTCCGGAGGGGATTTTGTCCGTATACCGTTCTATTGAGATCACTGTTGTATGAGTTTTAAAAACAGCTACCAGTTGCCATTTATCATAGAATTGAGCCAGTCTATCACTTTTATGTTCAATGTTTATCTCAAAGGGAAGGCGTGACCTTCATTAGATACAATAGTCCCACGATTTTTCCGTCTTAACATAAATAATAATGCACCCAGCGAAGAAAGGTTCACAGTTAATGTTATTCAAATGCAGATGTTTATCTTACGATATTAAGTTTCAAAAATAACTGCGTTAATATTTCTGCAAATAAAGCACACATTTCTTCAATTCTGCACACGGTAAACATCTCAAATAACAGTATGTGCTGGTAGAAATGTGAGCTGATAAGTGAGGAAAAATGTTAAAACATAAACAACGAACAACTATGGAGAATGTGTTAATTTTTTCTGGTTTTTGTCATTTTATTGTTATCAAATTTTGTGTGACTCTAAGAATATACATAAAAAGTCACATGACATCTACCTCTCTACCTCTGATTCTTTTAGTTCTAATTATAATGTAGTTTTAAAAAGATTGGCGATGTACCTTGAAAGTGCTGTTAAAGTATGTACTAATCTATTACGTTCTTAATTGGATGTTATAATTATAATGCTGATTTTAGATATTTATTCATATTGTATCACTGTCGTTTGTCATGTGAATAATATTTCGTTTGGCTATGTTGTATGTATAAATGTACATGTACTTACTCTCATAGAGAAAGTCAAATATATTATTTTGTAAATTGTATACATTGGATAATAATTGCAAATCATTCTGTTTTGTTCTGTTCAGTTCTGTTCTGTTCTGATATAACGTGGAGTAACATTTCAGTTCCAAACATCCCAATCCTGCTAACTGTAAGGCCAAAGACTTTTCCATATTGACTCATGTTGCATCACTGTCTCTTGTCATGTGTTCTGTTCTGTTCATGATTTAATGTCTCGATTTTGTTATGATTATTTGTCTGAAGAACTTATAACAGAACGTATACCACTATACACATAGCATCAACCGCTCTATGAAAGTGGAGAGAATACTTCTAGTAAAAACTGAGATATTACAACCTACACTTCCCGCATTCACTGCAGTATAAGATAGTTATGTGTAAACAATGTGTAGTTTTGTATGTGCAAAAAGTGAGTGTTGTGCTTAATTCCACAAGTTGTAGTTAAGAGTTTTTCTACCAGAAGTTGAAAACAGAAATGCATAAAGTAACAAGACTATGTTAAAAAGTTGTTTTAAGTTAGTAGAACATAGCCACAATCATTGATATTGAACTGTCTAGAAACCTCAATTTTAACAAATGTAGATATCTAAAGCTCTTTAAGAGTTCTTATATTGAATTTTTTTCTTGGTGCGAGATTAAGCATTAATTCTTCGTTTAACTTTGTGTGTAAATGTTTCATTGAATACCAAGACCTACATGTCGAGAGGTCGGTAGATAAGGTTTCAGCTGGTAGAGGACTAGTCTGTCATCTGGGAAGTCCGGGTTCGATTTCCGGGCGGGGCAGATCCTGTTCTCCCGTGACCTTCAGCTACAGTCAGATGTCCTCCACCTCTAATGCATGAGGAGTAGTTGACAGCTGCTTGTGGAAGGGCAAGTAAGTACTGGTTGATAACTGATTCCAGGAAAACTCGTTAGTTCCACTGACAATTGTTGAAAATGGCGTTAAGCAGATAAAAACATATAAACTTCTGTTTGGGTAATTTTGTAATAAACTGCAACTAGATTTTCATTAATGAAATAAACTAAAACTGACAATTACAAAAAAGTGAAACTGAATTCTGGATAAAATGTTACAGTTAAACATCACTTAAGACCACCTCGATAATAAGATCACCTCAAAATTAAGGACACTATTTTCAAGTCCATTTTCCCTATTTTGCTGTTCATTCAACCTCAATATTAAGACCACTTCAATAATAAGACCAGTTTTCAAGGGTCCCAAGGGTGGTCGTATTATTGAAGTGGTTCACTTTATATTGTTTTTAGAAATTTCTCACAAAATTAACATTTTCTGCGAATTCCTTGCTGCACTCACTAAATCCTTCATAGTTAAATAGTTGAGTTGTTATTGTGGTATACGTGAACACGTGTACTACATCATCTGATAATTCTCATGATATATTTGTATCCTGTATATAAACAGATAAATCAAAGTGATAGTAACATTATAGTAGACATTATCTTGATTGAGTACTCCGCGAGAATTCTTATATATGTCTGCAGTATTCACTATATTGCTGCATTGATTAAGATCAATATTTATGGATAATAGACTTGAAGTTTTACCAAAACAAATGCTCGTTGATATAGCTGATGGGAAAAGTCTGGGTTAATGTAAAGTGTATCACTTTTGTCAGGAAATCGTGTTAATCAGGCGTATCTATGTAGTGTGTTAATTATAGGCTGTTGATTGGCTGATATCAAATGGATGAGAGAATAAGTCTGTTTATTTTGTCCAGACTATACTTTTAGTGTTGTTGTATACCACACATACACAATAAGTAGTCAAATAATGATTTTCAAAACAATAGTGTGTTTGTTGTTTTCTATGGTGAGGGGTGGGGGGCTAAATTTTGCACCGGCACAAAGCTCTTCAATTTGAATGATGAAGAATTGCACCAGTTTTCCTTAGAGCATTATTATGGCATTTTCTTTGGCGACCACCAAATCCTCCGTGTCAAACTGACATTCTTCCACTCTACCTGCCTGGTTACCAACATAATTTGAGCGCTGTTATGGGATTTACAACCTCTTCATTAAGTGACGCCATCTAAGAAAATGCCACATGTGATGTCACTTTTGCAAACAGAAAACAATATTTACTCCATAGGCTATAGTGGCATATGTGGCAAATAAATTGCTTACTGTCAGTACATGGTGACGTCACATATGATGTTTTCTGGAAATGACGTCACTTAAAGAAGAGGTTGGAAATCGTACAGCGGCGCTCATTTATTAAATTCTACAACTATTTTCTTTCCCCAGGTTACACAATCTCGCACTACACACACACTAACCCCTCCTATGATTGTATCTTGCGTATTCTGATACTTGGGATAATTATTAATATACACAAATGAACTCATGTTACTTAGCAAAACCACTTTCCAGCGTGTGAGCTGAGTACACCTTCAGCTTACGTCTGTAACCAAAGGGCGCAGACGATACAGATGTACTATTTCTGTTATTCTGCCAATAAATTACCCGTATTTCCTCGTATTGGAAACACTGTAATAGCAATTGGTAATCTCTTCAGAGTACTGGGGGAAATGATTCAGTTATTAGTTTCCTGCAAACTTTACAGATGTGGTAATTGCTTGTATACAAGCACCCGAAACACTCGAAGAAACGGTGTGTGTTCTTAGTGATTTTTTTTCTGTATGGACCCTTATTTTAAGGTAGGGATTAAAGTTTGTGCAATGACTGAAACTCTCATGGGACATTATTGTAGTATGTCATTGATTATAAAGCAGATTTTTGTGCATGACTTCTCTCAATAACAACTCAATGGATGTATTGCCGATGTTTTTAATTTAGTTGCATATTGCGAGTACTTAATATTTACTAAATAGGACAATATGTTACGCTTTGTTCCATAAATCTTTATTGTGTATTCAATACCTTAACGCATGCCTCCTCGTTATTTGATATTATTTTTTGAATATCTCTTTACCGATTTGTCAGTGCCTTTTGGATCTTTTGTTTCATGCATATTTTGTTATCTAACATCGTTTTGGACGTTCTTGTGCATTTAGTTATGTAGCAAGCTCGTTCTAGGTTGTATCAGTTTCTGTGACATTGACAACAATTCCATCTTTATGATAGAAACACAAGAGGACAATGTTATATTTGGTTGTTAAATGAATAATTTATAGTTGGAAAATAATGTTTGATATAATGTATGCAAGGAAACGTGATATACTTGCGCCAAAATGTCACCATTGAAATTTTAGCGATTTTACTGCGAAATAAACAGGCGATGTACGATATTATACTTATGTTGTGCATACTAACTTCGACATTGACGTTTGTCACTCCGTACGCTTGTTACATGTTATCTAATGAATGTTACCTAGTAAAGCAATGATGTTTTGCAACTTTCGTCCTTTCCGGCGAACGTTCTTAACTCGTTATATCCAAAGGAACTTTGACAGGATAGATGATTTGTTGTGACCCGCGTGCACTCATCTAGAATAAGATAGAAAGTCGAACCGCTACACACCACTTATAATTTTTCAAGTAGAACAAGCCTTGCCTGATCATTATAGAAATTTGTCTGAAGTTTGGGAGATTTTTCAATGTTATGTAATGATATATAAGATATGTTCGATTTATTTCGGTCCAATACAGAAACGTCTTGGTCATTTGTCATTTCCGCTGTACGCAGATAGATCCTCTACATATATCTGGCTTACCACATACTTGTAAATGTAGCAATATAGTTTAGAATGTTGATGGCCAAACTATCATTTATGGCTGCAAGTACTGAAAGTCATCGTTTTTATCGGATTCGAATAAAGTTTAAGTATTATTATGCATAATATGTGAACGTATTATATCAATATACAGTCGGATCTCTTTTATTCGAATTCGAATTCTTCGAGTCCGAATTTTAATTTCGAATAGTACATGGTTTCGAATAGCCCATTTCAATTCGACGTGCATAAGAAGACCCATCGCGACCTGATAATTATTTCGGATGATCATTTCCCTGCGTAAATGTCCTCCCGTTTGTATTTGCCGGTCTGTGTAGAGAGGATTTGATTTTTCGGCGCAGCCGTACTAACATGGTTTTGCTTTTTGCATATCAGTGTTGTGTAACCCAATCAAATATTACGTTAATCGCCCAGGCAATTCTCTTCAATCGAACAACGTTTGTAACCTTGACGCGGATTGGTAAAAAATTCGATGAAGGATAGTTGCCTAAACAAATCGACTGAATTTCGGTGAATTTACCGAAATGCATTTTGGATCTGAAGTGACTAGCAATCGTAACATTACGCATTTTTTTGTGTTGCACATCAAATCTTAACCTTCAAATTGCGCCGACCATATTTTTTCAAGATTTGGTTTTAAAAAGGCAGACCTCTAGAAATCCACTAGCCCGACGTCCCGGACGAGTCTAATGCTGTGTATAATCCTGTTGAATATTACCTGTTCACTACATTCTCGCCCCCCCCCCCCCCCCCCTTCACATTTGGACTCAGATTTCATTTGTGATAATTTATTATAGCAATTTTTGTCTATAGTACAGGTTGAGACGACTATAAAAGTAAATGCAGACACAATATTAGTCATTGGTAACACGATGAGGGTTTGTCGGTATATAAATGGACTCCATACATAGACATAAAGGATATAATAATAACGTCTCATTCACACAGCAGAAATTTGCATAATACATCAATTATAAGAAACTGATACTAACAGTTCAGATATTCAGGCATTCCGTTGTTTCAGGTTTCCCGACCTATCCCTTTTTTTGGCCCCGACCCTAGAACATTTTTTCTTCGTGTGCATTTTTCTTAAGGTTCTTATTTCTGCCTAGTCATTATATGCTTTATAAGTATTCCAAATATAGAGCATTATATTCACCTTGATGAAACATTATCTATGTTCAAATGGAAAGAGGATTTGTCTTTTAACATATATTTATTTAAATCTATTTTTAATTTGCTTCGTTTGAAAATAAAAAAAATCATCCCAAAAAAAAATTCCGACCAACCTACCCTTTTTCTTGGGGGGCATGCAACTTGAAACAAATATATATTTTTTAGACCTTATCATTATGTGCTAGTATTTTGTTCTTGATTGCAGTGTAATATTTCTGCGCGTTCATTCCATACTACATGTATTTCAATAATTGTGTTTTACTTTTTGTAAGACCAAGAAAACATACGCCAATTTGGTTCTTGAAGTTCAGGATATGAGCAATTTACCTTTTCAAAATAACTATGCATAATGATGCATTGCTTCATTACTATTTTCATTAACTTTCTCTCAATAAACCGAAAAATATTAAGATAAATATCCTATTCTGACGGCAACCATTTATAACGCATTGTGTCTAATACTCTCAGCATGTTTAATTAACAGCTAAAATAAAACACCACAAATACACCCTCTGTTTTTTATATTGAGAATGGGAAACATATAACGGTACTAAATTCAATAATTACAGTAAAACCTCACTTAAAGACCACCTCAATATTAAGAACACAATTTTCAAGTCCATTTTCCCTATTTTGCTCTTTATTCAACCCCAATATTAAGACTATCTCAATTGCAGACAAGTTTTCAATGGACCTGAGGGTGGTCGTGTTATTGAGGCTTTACTGTACAATAATACCTTACTAATGACTACCTCTAAATTAAGACAATATAATACCGTATTTTGAAATTATAGTATGCTCATTTTTTGTTCATTTGTTTACCTAAACAAGCATGAACAATGCACTTTATTGTTTAAAAATCAATAAATATGCATTATCAAAGAATGCACTAACAATGTATTCCTCTGTATTTGTCCAAAAATAGAAGTTTTTTGTAACAAGTTGTGTCTCTTAATAATATGGCAAAAGAAGATTGTTTAATCGGTTATACATTGCAATGGTTCTTATTAAGGATGTGTCAGCCTTTAATAGCAATACTGGATGAAGCACATAAAACAATATTAGTGTCAGAAGAGGCAGATACATCTTTAATGGTCTAGCTTTTATTTAAGTTTTTTTATATAAATTTATGTCGATAAACAGACCATCTCGCAACATTAAGTCCATTTCCACTGTTTTGTTCTTTAGGCAACCTCAATATTAAGACCAGTTTTCAAGGGTCCATCTTATTAGTCCATCTTTCCTCAGAACCAATAGCGGTCTTATTATTGAGACTTTCCCGACTATCCTCACATGTTCATACCCTCTGTTGTTTCATTTTTCCATTACAGAAAACAGTATGAGCTATAAGTTTGCAACTAAGCGTAAATTATTGTTATCACCGTGGCGGCTTAGACATCAGAAGCCCAACAAAGAAATGAATATTTGTATTGGCATGTACTGATCGCTAAACGTTTCAACAATTATTTTGTTACTTAGAAGTATTTCGTTTGTTTGGTTTGGTGTGCATTTCTACAGGTGGATTCATTTTTTCGAACTTTATCGGTGCCGCATATCAGTAAACCAATCAAATTTTACGTTAACCACCAAGGCAACTTCTCTTCAACCGAACAACGTTAAGTAACATTGACGCGGATTGGTTAACCTTTCGATAAAGGGTACGTTACCTTACCGCAATCCACTGAATTTCGGTGAATTTACCGAAATCCATTTTTGATCTGGAGTAACCAGCAATTGTAACATCTCGGCATGTTTTATGTTGCGCAACAAATCTTAACCTTAAAATTGTGCCGACCATCTTTTTTTCAAGATATTTCTTGTATATCTTGTATTCATCTAACTGTATAGGCACAAAGTCTTGCATAGGTACAACGTGTATTTTTTCTAGAAATTTTATCGCAATTAACGAATTGAAATTCTTCAGAATAAAGGCACGTGTAGAATATTTTGAAAGTTCTAGGGTTTAATCAGGACACAGGTACCACCCAGCATTGAAATTAATTACGATGTAAAAAGTCGTAAACATTGTATAAGACAGACTAAACAATTTCTCGACAACTTGGTTAATTTGTTGCGTCCTAAACAGTAACGTTATTATGATATCGAAGAAAAAAATACTGAAAGAACATTTTTCGAAGCTGAGATGATACACTGCATATGTCATGGTTAAATAAACAGTGAATTGGAGGATACAATGTTATCTCATTATAATGTTTACGGAAAATAAGAGATTAGAATCTGAGGGTTACAGAGATATCTTGGGTACGATATACAGTAAAACATCAATAATAAGACCACTCTTAGGACCCTTGAAAACTGGTCTTCTTATTGAGGTGGTCTTAATATTGATGTTTTACTGTATATCGTACCTAGTATCTCTGTAACCCTCAATAAACAACAAAACAGTGAAAATGGACTTGAAAATTGTGTGTCTTAATGTCGAGGCGGTCTTATTATTGAAGTGGTATTTAAGAGAGATTTTACTGTACAATAAAAAAATAAGATGGGAGAATTTAACTGCTAAATAAAGATTGATAAAGTGGAACTATTTTATTTGATTTGTAACTTATTAAAACTTTATTTAACATCGATTGTGAAAAATGCTTCGTTTGTTACTACGCTCACTCCGAAGTCGAGTATTGTCATAGTTCAGGGCTCTACCTACCAACCACTGCGTATTCCTCTATTTGTATATATATATTATTATTTATTGAGAGAGAATTTATTTTCCTCGTCCATAGGTATGAGAGAGTCGTCTACATGTATTTGGTTTAGTATTAAACATTTTGTTTTTTTACAGGTTAAATGTTGATCAGTTGCATAGAAGACAACAATTAAGACGTACATCAGCCTACAGCAGACATGGAAGCGCCGGACACGTTCCATCCAGTAAATATACTGAAGACCACACGGGGGTTTCCGCCACCTATACGTCTTGGATATGCCAAGTCAGATCTTTATGGAAATATGTCTCACTTAGATTCAGTCGATGAACATGCAATTAAGGTAGGTAGTGTCCTTAAGTCCAGTCGGACCTCGTTTATTCGAATTCATCGGGTCCGAATAAAACATGGTTTCGAATAACCCATTTCAATTCGACGTGCCTACGATACATCAGAACCTGATATTTATTTCGGATGATACCGAGGTTTCGGATAGAATGTTGGTGAATATTCGAGGTCCGACTGTTCAATGTTTAAATCTTTTGATGTATATTTTCGGGACAACCTCTCCCCAGAAACACCCTGTGGAATACGCACATCTTGACTGTTGTCGAGAGGTTGTTGCTCGAAAGAGGTTCAATTGATAATACATTTTCACGACAGGAAAATAGACATACTGCAAAGATGACCGCTCTGGTGAGATTGCATTGTACTGTGATTGATGTTGGTCTGTGAAGTTGGCTGTTAGTTGTGAGTTTGTTAATTCAGATGTTCGTTCCCGAATACACAGTTATTAGTTGTTAGTTCAGATGTTTATTCGAAAATGCATAGCCAGAAGTTAGATGTGAGTTCGGATATGATGGAACGAATAAACAGCTGTGTATTCGGGAATGAACATCTGAACTAACAACTATCAGCCAACTTCACAGATCTATCCTTTCGCGGGCCTTACGATATCCTTGACCACTCGACGGCCTCATATACCCTGCGTTCAGTAAAGGTATTTGTGGCTCACGTTTCGTAACGTTTTGTAATTCGGTTCCCTGTGTGCAGTCAATGTGATACGGTGGGCCAGGGATACAAAACAAAACGTATGCGTCTGTTAGCCGTAACCGAACGCAGGGATGGTGTGTCTGTTGGATTTTACGTCATTCGGAGACAGTTGACATCAGAATGATAATATTTCAATTGCGAAGACATTTGTTGGTCTGATGCAATCTGCTTTTTTCTGTATCATCTCCTGAGGCAAATAAAATTAATTTTATGGGAACATCATTGGACTGAAAAATGACCATTGGTATCTATAAAGATGGTGAAATCAATTTATTCTGATTGATTGGGTTCATTAATAAGCCATAAAACTCCAATGATTGGTTGAATGTCAACATAGACCAAGATTGAATTTGCCTATTACACTCGTAACCTGACATTAAAAACGCAAATGAATACGTAATGTTTTATACGGTCCTCTCAAGTCGCAGAAAAGACAATATTTCTATGGCGACTCTATTTCTCTGAACTAGGTTCTTTTATTTCTTCTTTCTCTAAATTCCACCAGTTGACTTACAAAATAAATTCCTTCAAGTACAGATTCTCCTTTCGTCACAATCTGTTTATTATGACAAGTACTACCGTATAGTTTCTATATTCTATGTAGTTTGTGAAAATGGTTTGAATTTATTATCCTATAAAAGTATTTCTTCAGTTCCGTTCTTAAGTACATGAAATTGTTGCCAAAAGCAAATGGCTCTTTAAAAGAAATTTACAGCGTCTTTTTTATCGCACCATTTCTTTATGTATTATAAATTTATAACAGCTCATTGAGTGATAGTGTTTAATGAACATGTTTATTTGCTTTTATACAATCGACCGGCTCGTGCAACACTATTATTCTAAGAACTCTCCAAAATAATAAGTGATAATCCAATTTATTTGAATATCTGTACCATCAAATGATTTGTATAATTATCTAGCATAATGTATTACAATGCGTTAGATTCCACTTAAGATAACGTGAGTTCACGATGACGCCGTACCAGTTCTCAGTGTTATCCATGATCGTTCTCGAGAAGATATTGCTTGTCATAAGTTCTTGCCAACCGACTTGTGCCAATTACTGCACACATTCATTCTGGCATCTCTACATTTTGTTTCTAAAGCATATTGGATGCCTTAGTCAATGATTCATAGTACTTGCATCTTCAGACATCATTTTCCAGATTGTAATGATCACAAATTCCAATCATCAATTGATTTACGGTGCTCATTATATGCAGAAAATTGCACATTTTGCATTTTGAAGCCAGTTAGTTGCGTGCATTCATAATGTTCCTGTCATGTTTAAAGGTTTCAACACTTATATACTGCTTATCTGTTTAACAAACAAGTCTGCGGTGCGTCTGATAAAATGATCAAAAGATTGTTGAAAGATTAATTGAGCATTTAGTTCATATTGAACACAGACGTTGCAAAGTAGAAAATATAAAAGTCTCCTGTGTACAAGAAACATGCACCACTGTCGTGGCTGAAACAAAATTATTTTCTAGATTTGGTTCTCATTTTAAACATCCTCAATTTCTTATTTGACCATTTCATAGCACCGTGGTGGAAGCTGTATTCGTTATTGCATATCCTCATTCGTGCGATTAAGTGTTTTCGTGCTCCAAGGGTAAAATCATACTGACACAAAGATGTAATGACCGAAATGGATGACCGGAAATATCCGAGTGTCACGGACATACTTAACTTATCAAATATTTCAAAGAGTTTTAAAGATGTATCTGGCTCATCTGAACATAAAATGTTTGAATCGGCTTTATCTAATATTGTTGTTACATTGTCTAAAACATCTCTAATAAGAACCATTGCAATGTATAACCGATTGAAAAAAATTTTTTATCATATTACTAACAATCAAAACCTGTAAAATAGCCCGATTGGTAAAAAACTGGAAGTTTGTTTTAATTTTATGATACACAAACATCTTTCTTCAAAACAGATATGGATTAATACATTTTGTGTTCATTCTTTTTTAAAGCCTGTTTATTGATGTTTTAACTGTAGGAAATATATTTTTCATGTTTGGTTAGGTAAACAAATGAACAAAAAAAAGCATAGTATTACTTTAACTAATTTATCGCATGAAAACAACGTTGCTCCATAAAAAGAAAGCCACACTTTTGGAGCATTGGTAACAATACAAGTTCTGCAATTTTCCTTTCTTGATAAAATCAACTTATACCAACGGGTGCGTTTCAAAGTCCGTAAGTATATATTTCCGGCTCCACCCTGTTGTGTCCTTGAATGTCAACTGCTCCCCAGTGTATTGCAAACATTCCCGCATCAGCTGCATATTGTTGACTGATCAGACTTATAAAGTGCTGAGAGCATTTCTGCGGTTGGCTCATTTGAATAGTTTTCAGACGAATTTCCTTAAGCAAATTATAACGGAAATAATGAATTTACATTCATCGATGTTGGTGATAGGAGAGTATACCAACCTTTGTTTCATTTATTGAAGCTGTTTCCAACTTTGTAACTTATGCAATGTTCAAATTCCATTTATTAAATATCAAATATACGAGTATAGAACACGCCATGTTCGCATTTCGTTGGTAGTTGTGTTTTGTCTTTAATGAACTTGCTGAACATTGATGGCAATTGTTTGTGAATAGCATTTACTTAAATTACCGTGGCGCCATGTTCTTGTATGGAAATAATAACGACCATAAATCATTATGCTAGGATCAGAACATTGGCGACAACAACAAAGATTAGACCAATAATTATGCAATTCTTGTTATCATGCACAAGCCGAAGGGAAAGGGAATATGGTAATGGTCGCTGTCCGTTCGTCTGTCCGTCCGTGCATAACACAACATAATCATTCACACATTAACAACTTCACACAATGATAGTGGGCATTGAGATGTGAGGGGTCATTGAGATGTGAGGGGTCATTGAGATGATAGTGGTCATTGAGAGGATAGGGTCATTGAGATGATAGTGGTTATTGAGATGTGAGGGGTCATTGAGATGATAGTGGTTATTGAGATGATAGTGGTCATTGAGATGATAGTGGTTATTGAGATGATAGTGGTTATTGAGATGATAGTGGTCATTGAGATGATAGTGGTTATTGAGATGATAGGGTTATTGAGATGATAGGGGTCATTGAGATGATAGTGGTTATTGAGATGATAGGGTTATTGAGATAATAGTGGTTATTGAGATGATAGTGGTTATTGAGATGATAGGGTTATTGAGATGATAGTGGTCATTGAGATGATAGGGTCATTGAGATGATAGTGGTTATTGAGATGATAGGGTTATTGAGATGATAGTGGTTATTGAGATGATAGTGGTTATTGAGATGATAGTGGTTATTGAGATGATAGTGGTCATTGAGATGATAGGGTCATTGAGATGATAGTGGTTATTGAGATGATAGGGTTATTGAGATGATAGGGGTCATTGAGATGATAGGGTTATTGAGATGATAGGGGTCATTGAGATGATAGTGGTTATTGAGATGATAGGGTTATTGAGATGATAGAGGTCATTGAGATGATAGGGTCATTGAGATGATAGTGGTTATTGAGATGATAGTGGTTATTGAGATGATAGTGGTCATTGAGATGATAGGGTCATTGAGATGATAGTGGTTATTGAGATGATAGGGTTATTGAGATGATAGGGGTCATTGAGATGATAGGGTCATTGAGATGATAGAGGTCATTGAGATGATAGTGGTTATTGAGATAATAGTGGTTATTGAGATGATAGTGGTCATTGAGATGATAGAGGTCATTGAGATGATAGAGGTCATTGAGATGATAGGGTCATTGAGATGATAGTGGTTATTGAGATAATAGTGGTTATTGAGATAATAGTGGTTATTGAGATGATAGAGGTCATTGAGATGATAGAGGTCATTGAGATGATAGGGTCATTGAGATGATAGTGGTTATTGAGATGATAGTGGTCATTGAGATAATAGTGGTTATTGAGATGATAGTGGTTATTGAGATGATAGTGGTCATTGAGATGATAGGGTCATTGAGATGAAAGGGGTCATTGTGGTGATAGTGGTCATTGAGATGTGAGGGGTCATTGTGATGATATATACAGTGACCATAACTTTGTCTCACTTACTTTTGGAATTATCTTCTTTGATTGTTTTTCTTGTTTATATTCAGGTAGCAAGTTGTGAGCATGCAAACTTCAAAAATCTTCTGTGGCATTTGGTATACAGCAGGAATCTACTGTCTGACTTGGACAAAGCAAGGTAAATGGATGTAGTCATTTAGTGATTTAAAGAATGATTCATCTAATGATATTCAATAGATAAATATAATCACGGAAGTAAACGTAAAGCAGACTTGAAAATATAGCATTACGGTCATACAAGCGATGATGTATTCACTTTAAAAGTTAGTTGTTTTTTTTCAGGTTTTTTTTCATAAAATTGTTTGTTTAAAACTTAAAATGCAATCCTTGAAGAAACGGTGTTTTGCCTACTCAGCAATATTAGATGGGTGGAAGGTAGCTTTTTAATTGATTTTCTTTGAATTATTTTATGGTCGTTCTAGTGTTAACTATTAATATGCTGCTAAAGATCTCACTCAGACCCCTCAATATTTGGATAGGGGCCATTTTATTGGCATGTAGGGTTATACCAACAGACAATTTTTTTAAATTATTGCCAAAAACTTATATCCTCACATTTACTGACTGCTTCTGTGTTTCTAACCAGCACTAACGCCTGATTCAGGGATCGTGAAGTAAGTGGCTCAACCTCTCCATGACTGGATTCGAATTCATGACTTCCGGATAAGGAGTCAGGCGCTCTACCCCTCGACCACTTTTTCGCACAATTTGTTCCCGCCCTGTATTTAACTTGTGGTCCATTTAGACATGTTCTATTTGTTCCCGCCCTGGGTTTAACTTGTGGTCCATTTAGACATGTTCTATTTGTTCCAGCCCTGTGTTTAACTTGTGGTCCATTTAGACATGTTCTATTTGTTCCCGCCCTGGGTTTAACTTGTGGTCCATTTAGACATGTTCTATTTGTTCCCGCCCTGTGTTTAGCTTGTGGTCCATTTAGACATGTTCTATTTGTTCCCGCCCTGGGTTTAACTTGTGGTCCATTTAGGCATGTTCTATTTGTGTCCGCACTGGGTTTAACTTGTGGTCCATTTAGACATGTTCTATTTGTGTCCGCCCTGGGTTTAACTTGTGGTCCATTTAGACATGTTATATTTGTTCCCGCACTGGGTTTAACTTGTGGTCCATTTAGACATGTTCTATTTGTTCCCGCCCTGGGTTTAACTTGTGGTCCATTTAGACATGTTGTATTTGTTCCCGCCCTGGGTTTAACTTGTGGTCCATTTAGACATGTTATATTTGTTCCCGCACTGGGTTTAACTTGTGGTCCATTTAGACATGTTCTATTTGTTCCCGCCCTGGGTTTAACTTGTGGTCAATTTAGAGATGTTCTATTTGCTCCCGCCCTGGGTTTAACTTGTGGTCTATTTAGACATGTTCTTTGTTCCCGCCCTGTGTTTAACTTGTGGTCAATTTAGAGATGTTCTATTAGGTCCTCCCATGCCTGTAACTCTTGTTCCATTTGGTCATTTTTGTATATCCTCCCTACATATACCTCCTCTTCTTGTCTGAACCTGTACAGGGCCGTTGTTACTTTTGAAGTGGCCTCACTTTCGATCAAATTATTCCTATGGTCACCTTTAGACAACCTGCAGTACCGACTAGAACAATAACTGGAAGTGTATTTAAACATCGGATTTATATAAACAAATACAACAACAAACGATGGAACCAAAGCGGATTGTTGATGGTAAAATATACGTTGTTTGCTGTCTCTAATAGCCTTTGACTACCTACATAAATAAACCAATATGCACACACTGTCTGTATCAACCTGGGTTTCAGTATAACATTACTGTCTTCTATGTTCTTAATTAGTGATATAGGTAAATTTGTTTTGCTGTTTACGACGTCAATAAAAGTAAAAACAGTAAAACCTGATTAATAAGACCACCATTGGGACTCTTGAAAATATTGAGGTGATCTTAATACTTGAATGTAAGGTTGAATGAAGAGCAAAATAGTTAATCTGGACTTTAAAATTGTGTTCTTCATTTTGAGATAGTCTTATTATTTATTTATTGAGGTGGTCTTACTATTGGGGTGGTCTTATTATTGAGGTGGTCTTTAAGTCAGGTGATCTTATTATTGAGGTGGTCTTATTATTGAGGTGGTCTTTAAGTCAGGTGGTCTTATTATTGAGGTGGTCTTATTATTGAGGTGGTCTTTAAGTCAGGTGGTCTTATTATTGAGGTGGTCTTATTATTGAGGTGGTCTTTAAGTCAGGTGGTCTTATCATTGAGGTGGTCTTTAAGTCAGGTGGTCTTATTATTGAGGTGGTCTTATTATTGAGGTGGTCTTTAAGTCAGGTGATCTTATCATTGAGGTGGTCTTTAAGTCAGGTGGTCTTATTATTGAGGTGGTCTTTAAGTCAGGTGATCTTATTATTGAGGTGGTCTTTAAGTCAGGTGGTCTTATTATTGAGGTGGTCTTTAAGTCAGGTGATCTTATTATTGAGGTGGTCTTTAAGTCAGGTGGTCTTATTATTGAGGTGGTCTTTAAGTCAGGTGATCTTATTATTGAGGTGGTCTTTAAGTCAGGTGGTCTTATTATTGAGGTGGTCTTATTATTGAGGTGGTCTTTAAGTGAGGTTTTACTGTATAGTTAGAAACTCAATACCTGGGAAATTCTGTATTACCATTCGGAAGTTCAATCATCAGATCAGGTTGTGGTACCGGGGTGCTGTTGTTCTATATAGAATAAGATATCACTATCAATGTGTCGTGTTTTTTTACGAAATACCGGTGGTGCCTGACATAATTATATGAAAATCGTGATGTCATGAAAGGTAAAACTTTGACCTCACCTTTTCATGACTTCACCAGTTTTATTATCGTGAATTATGATAATGAGACACGATTTCAAACCAAACCCATAAAATATTGTTATGTAAATTTCAACAGGCCCATGATTTCACTTCATGGATATCCAATTATAAAGACAGACGTCACTACATGCCATCCATAGTTTAGCTTTGGCTCACCGGCTGCATTCTTCTGTTCTTGATATTGAAATCAGTTTTGTAGCAATGAAATCCGAAACTCTGTCCAGATGACTTGACTGAGTTTATCCGAACGGAATTTCCACATGGGAATCATTAACGCAAGAAGTTCCAAGTTTCTCTTTGGCATCCTATTAGAGAAATCATCAAATTAGCATATGCCAAGAAACCAGCAATAAATCATATATATTCGTTGTCTAAATAACACTTGAGTGAGCAATGGTTTTAGAGGACGATTGGAATTGTTGAGGATAATGTCTTACACGAAAATATCTCTTGTCATTTAAATGGATTGACCAGATATTAGAATACACTTATCTTGAACCTTGATCCAGATCCCTCGTAGCACGTCCATTTCGAACGTCATGCATTTGAACAGTTTTTCACATTTTCTGTTACTATTTTTGTTTTCGAATATTTTTCATTATCGTTAATCTGCATTGACAATAGAAGATGGATTTATTGTATGTTGTATGTTAGATTTTACGTCGCGCCAACAATGTGGCATTTATACGGAGACGGTGCGTTCTTGTGGCAGATATATTACTGTCACAATGTGATACCACGCAGTCTGGGGCGTATACACATATACTTAGCGCCATTAAAAACGCCATTAAAATGCCATTAAAACGCAACTATTTCACGTAGCCTTCACCTTGTTCCAAGTGTAAACATCGTTTTATTGTTACGGATGTGTAATCATTCGTCCAAAAAAATCAAGCTAGTATTCATATTTTATAATTGATTAAGGTTAGAATACTATGTTTGAGAATTAAAATATATTTATTTCTTTATAATGTCACCGTGTTGCCGCGGATAATATTTTGTCGCGATTTTAGTATGAAGGACTTTTAGTGACTTCTATATTCATCATTATATATCCAAAATGTAAAAATGGTAAATTTCGAAATGGTGATAATCCATGGTTTCGATTCTTCATATCAGGTTTTTAGTCTATGTAATCAAGAATTTTAAGAAGTCGCCACCGGTCCATCCAACACGAGTCTTGTTGCATGAACCCTAGTTGGCTTAACTGTTCATTTAAAGAGGATTTCCACTGTAGTACGTGCCATTAACTTAGATTCCAAAAATAAATCCAAATGGATCGTCTTTATTTTTGTTGAGTATACAAAGGAAGTTATGAGTACAATTGACATTGTTGATAAATGACTCGTCCTGATTTAAATTACGTATAATAGACGTTAGTTACTCCTTAATGGGATGTTTGTGGTAAGGTTTCATGTATAATTGGCTTCGAATCGATTCTGTGACGCCTGGACGAAACTATTTGCTATGTCAGAGAAAGTCTACAAATATATAATTACGGAAATATAGCTGCTAGTTAAATATTTCTTGTGAAAGAAATTGGGACTGGAGTGCCATTGCAGCACAAGTTGGTTGTTTAGAAGATAATTTAGAGTTCGTTGTTTCGTTTATAAAACACTTACCCGATCAACTTGAAGATAAATGGTGTTTGTTTTCATAGGGGCATTGAATCAAATGTGTTGATTTATCAGCGTAAACATAGCAAATTTAATTTCCAAGAAAACAAAAACATATTTATCAATGTACACAATCTTACTGCGTTATGCATGAGAAAAAAAATGTTGTACGAATGTTCTACAAAATAAAACAGACACTCGTTAGATCAAGTTCTATTTGTTGATTTGTTCTCAAATAAAAACATTGTTCTCTACGCGTTGCCAAGAAATTCGCCGTGAACATGAGAGTGTGTTAGCGCCAATGCACACCACACCACTCTGATCAAACGTTGCATATTTCTGTGCAACCGCTGTGTTCCAAATTACAGACATTCCAGGCAATAACGACCATCAGAAGAAATTCAATCAAATCTTTGAACGGAACACCGCAGTTGAATATCGAACTGTAGCACATGCTTTTCACCGTATTACCCTACCGCCGTGGTTCTATATTAGTTTTATGAACTGATGTCGGAATATCTGCAGAATTCAACATAAAAGATGGTAGTATGGTTCAGAATTGAATAAAGACTGCTGCTGTTGCAAATTTACGAAAACAATTGCAGCATTATCAAGCAAATTCCTTTAAAAGCACGCCTACATTGAAGTGAAAATAAAAAGACAATAACTTTTCACATTTCTACATAAAGGCAGACAGGTAGGCTATTCAAAAGATAGACCAGTCACTAACTATTTTACTACATCATATCCCGCTTTCAGTGCCTTTTAGCGGGCTTATCGCAATGGATTGTCCCCCTTGAAAATGACCCGAAAGTCGATATGAGTTTCCATCTCTACCAGTTTTGCTCAATAGATTATATAGGGAAATTATTTTATAACTTAGACGGTATATTTCTCTCGCATCGGATTCGACCTCTGTATCTTGGAAACTGGTGGATAGTTATTTTCCTATAACATGTATTTATTAAATATGACGCTCATTCAGTTTGTAATGATTTTAACAGTGAGTTTGTACACATAAAAAATTAAACTCATTTAAAGTCTTTCAATTCTCGAGGTCAATGTCACTTAATAATGTTCATTGATACTGAAGTTGAGTTTTTAAATATTTTACAGAATATAATGGAGCGTGCTTTGTAGTTGAAGTTAGGGTGTTGAAGTAAAACAATCTTATTTTCATTGCCGTGCTAAACCCTAAGCCTCAGTGCCGAAGTCGGGGGATCGAGTCCCTGTCGCGACATGCTAGACGCTTAAATATTCCAAGTAGCTTCATAGACGCTTAAATATTCCGAGTAGCTTCCTAGACGCTTAAATATTCCGAGTAGCTTCCTAGACGCTTAAATATTCCGAGTAGCTTCCTAAACGCTTACATATTCCGAGTAGCTTCCTAGACACTTAGATATTCCGAGTAGCTTCCTAGACGCTTTAATATTCCGAGTAGCTTCCTTGCCCACGTTCGCATTATAAGGTCAGTATTAGGACGGGTTGGTCCATTGTCAGTGTAATGTGATTGGTAGTGGTATCATGCCACGTGTCTACGCTATGGAATCCATCATATGCGCAGTGTGCTAGCACAGCTTCACGTAGACACCATGTCCATATAACCGATAATTCGTTAGCGGGATATAAAACCCAGAACACCAGGGGCGTAGCCAGAGCACGCACACAATCTATGTGGTTCTAAGGGTATGATACCCCCGGAAAATTCCGATTTCTAAAACGTTCGTGGTGCAATTTTGTGACATTTTCATTAGCTATTGAGTGATTTTTGTAGCGTACATACAAATTCTCAACTGTTGGTTATTGCATTTATATCATGTGTACGCAACGGTGTATTTTGCATAAAGGTAGCTACGCGCCTGAACACAAACAATAATAATATTTGTGTATGACGAAACTTTAAAATACATCGCAGTCCCTTCGGAGTGACACCGTGAGGTAGTTGCAAGGCTGTTGCTCTGACAAGGTTGAATTAGTTTTATTATATAACGACAAACTTGATCATGTTGCTGAAGAGGTAAAGTGTTGCTGAAGAGGTCAAGTGTGGGACGCTCTGCGGAGATTGTACTGACGTTCAATTAGGTCACTTATTGACGCCAAGTCGCCGTAAATTGCGGCTTAAATAACAACAGACCAATTAATTTCGAGCTGTATTTTCACATAAAACTTGTAAAAATGTAGTTAATTAATTGGCAAGGCCCATGAAACGAAGTCACAAAGAATGACAGCGTATTTGAATATTTCTCATTTACAAATTATTTACTTAAGAAAATGAGGAAACACAATGGTGTATGATTGGATTCGATAGCTATAGGGCCTATAATACGCTACTGAATTGATCTAGTTCTGATATTGACACCTCTGGGGAGAAATGTCTCCAGACAATGTCTGTTACCAGAATTTGTTTTGATAGATAGGACGGATTGTGACATTTGTGTAGTTCTCACGAGAACAAAAGACAAAAGGGAAATTAGCTGGCTTATTCTGTCCGATGTACATATCCGATGTTTCGGACATTGCGCCAACTCGCTTGACATATTCGTCCTCATATTATGTCGTTCTGCATCACATACGTCCGTGGTATTTTCTTAAGGGTTAGCAAGTCGCCATACTACGGCTTGTCAGCAACAAATGAATTGATAAAATAATGTTTCTTAGATAACAGTTTCTGTACGAAATATTTACAATAAGTCTGCATATTCAGGCGGTTATTACTTGATTATGTTAAAAGCATCCAGCGATATGCCTATAGATAGTTCCCACATTTACAATAGTTACCTCCCTTGTTATTAATTGTCTGCCATTTTGATAGGCAAAACTGATAAGCCCTTATAGAAGTAATTTCCAAATGAGTGATAATTGAGAAAATACCAAGAGAATCTGCACGTGACAACCACGTTTTCTTCAACTTACTGAGGCAACTGCCCACTTGAGGAAAATCAATATGTTATTTTTCTTATATCTGATTAGTTTAATATCATCGTTTACATTATATTCCCTATAAATTTTAACGGAATTTGCCTGTCAACATGGCCGACAATTCAGAGCAAGGGAGGTAAATATTGTAAATGTGGGAACTGTCTATTATATTGGTTATAGGATTCACACTTATGTTACGTTAGATAGTGTTATACTGTGAACAGTGGGTGATTTAAATAAGGACTGTACATAAGCCATTCGTACCAGGTTGTTGGGGGCTAGAATTTTGACAATTTCTCAGGACACAATGTTTCCCCTACTGAGTCTGACAGTGGATGTGTAAGTGTGCGAAATGAATTAAAGAGAGCTACATGGGTAATGAGTTTTATGAAACTCTTTGTCTGAGAGTTGAGTGTATCATGAGTTTTATGAAACCCTTTGTCTGAGAGTTGAGTGTACCGTGAGTTTTATGAAACCCTTTGTCTGAGAGTTGAGTGTATCATGAGTTTTATGGAACTCTTTGTCTGAGAGTTGAGTGTACCATGAGTTTTATGAAACCCTTTGTCTGAGAGTTGAGTGTATCATGAGTGTGGCGTTTTTGTGTTGAGCAATGAGTATAACAGTCTTAATCAATACTTGCACTCAATTCTTTCTATTCAGACTAATAAAATAATAAATCAACTCTCAGCAAACCTTGACATCCACTCAGACACAGCAGGGTAGTTTTTGAGTTTTGAATGCTGACTGGTCAGAGATAAGCAACGACAAAAACGTATCCGGGCCAAGAAGTTACGACATTTCACCAATAAAACGAATACATTGTACATTGAAAGACTGTTAAGAATGTTTTATGGTCTCTGGATTTTGTCTTTGAATTGCTTAACAAATAAATTTATCGTTCTTCTACATCCTACACCCATTAAGTCATAACCATTATCCAGCATTCGTCGGAAAGATTCAGTATTAAGTAAACACACTATATTTCTCTTGCAATAAGGTTGAACAGCCTTAACCATATGTTCACGTTGGCCTATTTACACGCATTGATGTTGATACGAGTTTAGTAACGACTGAAAAGAAACAATACATTTGTGAGAACTTCTTTTTATCGACTTTAGATGGGTTTTTGATTCTCCCAACACAGTCGAAAAACGCACTAACTATCTACATGATCTTTTCTGATCTTCTCTTTAAACATTCAAAATAATAACTAACAAAATATTGATGATTTATATCACGTCATAAAATAGAATATCTGATTTTTTCTTTCAACGATGCCACAACAATCGAACATTTCAGAAACCTACCACTGGCATCAGTGTTTTTTATTGTTAGTGCATCGTTAAGTATAACTTAAATACGTTATAAAGTTATTTTTGACGTTAACAAAACCAATCGCACGTGAACTAGTACATCAAAATAAGCTATTAAGATCGACAAGATCGTAAAATTTATGTCAGAGATCTGTACTATGTGAGTAGTTTACGCCACTGTACGAAATTCACAACGGTTCATGAAATATATAGGGTCATAAGATAAACTTCTAGCTCTACTCATCTGTAATATAACTTTATTATGTTTTCCTTTTTCGGCGCAGTCGTACTAACATGGTTTTGCTAGTTGTATATCAGTGTTGAGTAAACCAATCAATTCTTACGTTAACCACCAAAACAATTTCTCTTCAACCGAACAACATGTGTAACCTTGACGCGGATTGGTTAACCTTTCGATTAAGGCTTCTCTTTTTTTCTTCTCTTACGTTACCTTACCGAAATCAACTGAATTGCGGTGAATTTACCGAAATGCATTTTGGATCTGGAGTGACCAGCAATCCTAATATCTAGACATTTGTTTATGTTGCACAATACATCTTAACCTTCAAATTGCATGCTAATATGATATTGATATTTCTTGTTTATATTAATCACTACAGTGCAACCTCTCTATAGAAAGACGTTCTCTCTAAATCACCAACCTCTCTTTAACAACAGTTTTTCCTGTAGTGAGAATTTATGAATTTAACCTCGATAGAACATCTACCTTTAATCAACAGTCAAAACTTATTTTGCTGTGGAGAGTTTGTTTGTAGTTAACTGTATTAATTATTGTTATTTAATGAACTCGTTTGTCTACATTCGTGATTGCAGGTCAATTGTAAAACGTTAATTGCTAAATAAAGATCAATAGTTTAACATCAACCCATGTCGACCCCCGATGATATACGTGATCAGAGTTCGCAGACTGCGACCTGCCATTGTGCGTGTTGAGACAATTAATAATATATGTATGTATTGTTATAATCTATTGTTTTGTCTTGTGTTTTACAGAGCCATATTTAAATGGATGACTACAAAGAATTTGCAGACTATTAAGTTTGAAACTTATCCCCAGGGATCGGCTGAGGAATTGTTTCAATCTCTCCAAAACAAAGAAACTACATACGCCAAGGTGTTCGCTGTAATCTGTGGGTGAGTATAGCGTTTTGCTTTACTAAACTTTGAGAAGAAGCAAGTTTGAAATTTGTCAAAGCTTCTTCAAACTGTTGTTTCTTGGTACGAGTTTTAACAAGAGAATAACTGAGTGCTAGAATCTGATTGGTTGTTTCCAAGCACTGTCTAACTGACCAATGACAAGACTGCAATCTGAGACATTAATTCAGTCTTTAGCATTGGACCTTGAAATCTGTCTCGAACAGAAGCGTACAAGGATTTGAATTTATGTTTATAATACGTGATAAGTTGTACAGTGTATGTTTGTTAGATGCTTGCAACACGTTCTATGGACTAGCTTCCTTTTTGTGTGGTTGACAGATCGTAAGAAAAATATTTTGGCTATGGTTGTAACTCCATAGTAAACATTACCTGATACGGCGGACCAGTCCTTGAATTATGTACGAGGTCGGTTCGCCTACCGTAGTCATAAATAGTACATTGACACTTTGAGTTGCGTGAATCTCACAGCTGGATAACTGTTTATCTAAAGCATAATCTTTGACTGGGTTTAAAAACTCATAACATTTTATCTCGACTTTTTAATATAGATGTGTCAATTTTTGTTGTGAAGTTATGTGGTATTGTACATAATCTATGCAATTTATCACTCCTGACGGTGCATTAGTGAATAAAGTTTTTTCTACCTGTAAGCTGACCTGAGCATCTCATGGGCTTCAAGGTATTAGGATCGTGCGATGTCTGTCATACGGTGGCCGTTGTCCAAAGTGTACTCTCTTGCATTTACATTTCGCATGCAATATTGATCAAACTTGGACACTATCGGTATGGCTTTAAGGTCAAATGACAGGAAACTGAGTCATATGGGCTCACCAACTAGGGTCACTAGGTTACAAATTAAAAACCAGCAACGAAAAACGCTCTATATTCACCTATTACTGTTATGCAAGAAACCTGGTCAAAATGTTTATCATTATAATAATTTTATCAAATCAAGGCCAAGTGACACAGCTTAGACTGAGGTCCTCAGATGAGCGACACAGGGCGTTAATTGGTCTCTCTTTGAATAAATAATTACAGAACTTGATACATTATATTGATGAACGACGTGGAATTGAAACATAAATCTGCTTATACATATTCTTGACATTAGCTTGAATAATTTGCATTATCAATGTATTAGTGTGGATGGGAATGTGACGTTAAACTCAGTTGAATTCTTTAGACATATACATACTCGTACTGACAAATACAGTGATATCTCAATAATGAGACCATGATTCTGACCATGATTCTGACCATGATTCTGACCATGATTCTGACCATGATTCTGACCATGACTCTGACCATGACTCTGACCATGATTCTGACCATGATTCTCACCATGCTTCTCACCATGCTTCTCACCATGATTCTCACCATGATTCTCACCATGATTCTGACCATGATTCTGACCATGATTCTGACCATGATTCTGACCATGATTCTGACCATGATTCTGACCATGATTCTGACCATGATTCTCACCATGATTCTCACCATGATTCTCACCATGATTCTCACCATGATTCTGACCATGATTCTGACCATGATTCTCACCATGATTCTGACCATGATTCTCACCATGATTCTCACCATGATTCTCACCATGATTCTCACCATGATTCTCACCATGATTCTCACCATGATTCTCACCATGATTCTGACCATGATTCTCACCATGATTCTGACCATGATTCTCACCATGATTCTCACCATGATTCTGACCATGATTCTCACCATGATTCTCACCATGATTCTGACCATGATTCTCACCATGATTCTTACCATGATTCTCACCATGATTCTCACCATGATTCTCACCATGATTCTCACCATGATTCTCACCATGATTCTCACCATGATTCTCACCATGATTCTCACCATGATTCTCACCATGATTCTGACCATGATTCTGACCATGATTCTGACCATGATTCTGACCATGATTCTGACCATGATTCTGACCATGATTCTGACCATGATTCTGACCATGATTCTGACCATGATTCTGACCATGATTCCGACCATGATTCCGACCATGATTCCGACCATGATTCTGACCATGATTCCGACCATGAAACCGACCATGATTCTGACCATGATTCTGACCATGATTCTGACCATGATTCTGACCGTGATTCTGACCGTGATTCTGACCGTGATTCTGACCATGATTCTGACCATGATTCTGACCATGACTATGGGTTCTGTAGGAAGTCGATCTTAGTTTTGAGACGTCGGATTATCGAGTTTAAAGGTAGATAGGCTGATTTACTAATATGCTACGTAATGATTTTGCGTTCATACAGACATACTCTAAAACATAGCATTGTAACTTCCTGGATCAGTAAAACACGTGTCCGATACAGGTATGTTCTATGTTAGTGCTAAACTCAGCGCGTAGGTCAGGGTAGAACATATCTGTATCGGACACTTATATTTTAGTGTTGGTAACATGTAAGAGAAGTGACAATGCAATGTTGTAGAGAAACCTGTATAAAGTAAATTATCACAAATTTTCTTATATTTATCACTATGAATATGTTGTCAAAAAAGTAAGACTATGTATCTTTTATTATGGGTGAAAATTTGAAAACGTGAAAATGCGGTCTTATTGACGCGATGGTCTTTAAAAGAGATTTTACTGTACTTTATTCACACTCAATAAGTCAATCGGAACACTTCGGTCGTGCCCGTCGCCAGTAGAAAGTGTTTAATTATCCGTTTCTCTTGAGTCAGGAAACGTTTTATAAATAAAATGTGCGCGGTAAAACAAATACCAAGTTTATTACCCAAGAGCTCTTTCTACGCAAAGAAGGACGCGCTTGTTGTACGTTCCATACCCCTGATACTAAACTTGATAATTCTCATAAACCAAATCTATGATCCATGACAGCTGTCAGATTTCGCTGTTATGTTAAACTGTTATTCCCCAAGCTGATCCCAACTTTATAATCGCTTCTACGCCTATTTAATGAGACTTGTGAATTACTTTGAACCTTTTCATAAAGTTGTTATTCCCCAAACTTTAAAATCTTTTCTACGGCTATGTATTTAGATTTGTCATAATATAATGTACTTGTGAATTACTTTGAACTCGTTCAAAAAGTTCAAATGATTAAACAAATGTACACATATAAATAGACAGAGATTAAACAAATGTACACATATAAATAGACAGAGACTATAGATGCTACAGCTGATTGTACTACCGCTCAGCGGTGAATAACCAACATTCATAACAACAACATGATAATCCACTCACACACTTTTGGAAATATATAACAACATAGTCACGCTTCTTCAAACACAGTTCCCCACCTGTTCCGTGCATATTATGTCTGCATTACGTGGTGAACATCAAAATAAATGTCTTCAGGGTCAAATAATTGAGTTACATTAGGTGATTTGACGTTTGATTGCAATTTTTATAGCTATTTGATGTTCTTATATTACACGTTTGTGTGAGATAATGGTGATACATGTAATAACGACTGGGTGTGCAGTTTTATATGGTATTTTAATGCTTTCGTAGGCGAAGCGCTTAATAATAACACGGGTTAATTCCCTTAAATATGTATTTATTACTAGAACACTTATCTCCCTTCGTATAATATAATGTAGAAACGCCGTGCATTCGTTTATGTATTACGTTTTAGCAGATCGTGTACATTTTAACTATTTATCAAGCCAAAAAAAAGTCACGGCTGTTGATTGGCGTATATATACGTTTCAGTTTCTATTTGCAACTCCACTTTTGAAGCATGCATTTATGTGTACAACGTCATATATGTTGGTGATCATTTCAGCTATGCGGGTCTGTATTGTGTTGTTCTTACTGGATACGCTAAAGGCAAGGACTTCAAGCCGGGTGATTCTTTCACGGGAGAATCCAACCACAGCTGGAATGCCGTATACATAGATGATAACTGGCATCTTGTTGATACAAAATGGGCGGCTATGGCGAAAAATAATAACAACAGCGGTGTAAGTATTTCCTTCTTCTATTCTCTCAGATCCCCTGTGGAGCAGTGATGCACCTGTGACTATGTACATACATTCAGTGTGTGGCTAACGTGCAGATGATAACAAGATAAAAACACAAACCGTCGCATTATTTCCAGAACTCGATTACTCGTTTTTCTTCTCTTTGAGAAAAACAACTTTAAAGTTTTACCCTCTTGCGATAAGTGTTGCTTACTGGGTTATGGAAGTGCTTTTTATGTAAGTAATGTTCATTCCAGAATACTATAGGTACTACAAATAGAAAGAGCTTTGAAAGACGGTTTCAACGACACCAAATACTCAAAACCGTCAACAATGTGCTACGGGGTTCTGGAAATAAGGCGACGATTAATTGCGAACTCAGTATAGCTCTTGGGGGATAAAGGAGACGGGAATGAGACCAGCGTGGTAGCGGCAACTACCTGTTCTGTAGCTTGTTCCAAAGACTCCAAACTGTGTTAAAGTACAGAAAATTCTCACTTAAAGACCACATAAATATTACGACCACCTTAAAATTAAAAGCACACTTTTCAAGTCCATTGTCACTGTTTTGCTCTTAATTCAACCTCAATAATAAGACCACCTGAAGTCCAGTTTTCAAGAGTCCCAAGGGTGGTCTGATTATCGAGATTTGACTGTGTTTACATTTGGTAAATAATCAGATACAATAGTTTTGCTCCAAGCCCTATACATATTAAAATAAAGGGCTTCAAAAGTGGAAGCAAATATTGTTTCAAAACCATTATAAAAACTACCGATGGTTTACATGTCAATAATCGTACAAGTGTAAGCATAATTTACAGACAAGTTTCATCATATCTTGAGACTTGAGTTATCATCACCTATATATCTCCATATGTATTTATTTGAGCGTACATGTATATTTTTAAAACATTCCCATTATCTTATATATCGTAAACATAGAAACTATTCTTCGCCTAATAATTTAGCGGGTTTCGCAGTCGGTATTTTTTCGTAAAATTAAATATCCGCGCACTTACATTCTTGATGCAATGTAACGTAGATGAGGTGATTCTGTGAATTATAATAGCCGCGAAAATATCGACGTGATAACAAACCCGAAACAATGCATTCCCAAACATTACCAGGCTTACAGTGAACAATGCGAGATGATTATGAATTTGAGTTTTATTTCATTTACCAGTAAGCTTATGCCTAATAACACATTTATATAGCTCTCAAGCAAACTTAGAAATGAATAAGATTAAAACAATCTCCACCAATGTACACTAATACACATGTCAATACATACTACATGTATGATTATTATTTTCTTTTTTTCTCATTAAAATTTCCCTATTCTCCATTAATTATCATGTCTTATTCAGTACATCTGTTTCCCTGCATATAATATTGTATTTATGTAGGATAGAATCATGTTTGACTGCTTATTGCTGAATAAAAGTTGTTGTTGCTAGTAGTAGCGGTGGTGGTTTAAGGAAGATCTGATAGAAGCTTAAAGGCATCTATATTCTGTGTGTTCAATGTTTTTGGTAGCTTTTAAGATTAAGAGAACAGTGCATAGTTATTAAGGCGTGAAAGTGCTACCTTTCCCTTGTACACTCCTAGTTTTATAAGATACATGGCATTATACATGGCCTTCCAATGATTTCAGGTTAATGTTGAAGACGATTTCTACTTTATGACCGACCCTGAAAACTTCATCTACAGTCATTGGCCTCACCAAACAGAATGGCAGTTCCTTCAAAGGAAGATCTCCCTCAGCGAATTTGAAGACTTGCCTTTTGTTAAGCCATACTACTTTAAGACAAACGTCACTCTTGGATGGACTGAGAAGCCTGTGATACGTTCGAATCACGGTGTGGTCACGTGGACGCTTAGATATGCCAAGCCCCTAAAGTTTGGGTTCAAGCTACTTCCGGTGACTGAAGAAAACCAACCTTATAAGGGACCTGACTTGAAAACAACGTTGTACCAGGAGAGCAAAGTTGATGAAACTCGATTTGTCTTCCGAGCGCCAAAATCAGGCACTTATATCTGTAAATTCTACGCCAAAGGCCTGGAACCAGAAGATGTCAATAAACACCTTACAGAGTTTGTAGAATACCGCATAGAAGTAAAGGAACCAGCACCTGATGCCGCGCCATTGCCTCAATGTACACACACTGTATGGGGAGCAGGCATCAAGGCAAGAAAGGTAATCGCCTTAGTTTGTAAATTATTTTTGACATCGGCATCCCTGGAAAAACATTATACGATTCGTGTGGTGCAATATAGATAACGAAGCTGTCGAATTGATGTAAAGTAAGCGGTAGTAGAAGAACCAGAAGTAAGAACTGTATTACTGAACTGCTGTTAGAGTTACATGCAGTAATACAGCTACTACTGTCAGTAAGGAGAGCAGTCATTCTCCCCGAACGCAAACATAAACATATATGCACGTCAACACATCTCTTAACAATAAAATGCAAATATAACCTAAAGCAATATTACAGGCACTATTGAAGTACGAGACAAGTGTATATTGATATGTATAAGTATAATTATAGTAATAAGTCTGTGTTAATGACACACGCGGTGCTTCCCGCTTCAGATGCTTGCGTTTAATTGTATGCACCCCTTGTACAGTAGCAATGCAGACATGTAAGGTTCACCAAGTACACAAGGTATCTTCGTCCTATTCTGATCAAACATGCTAGGCTAGCCCGTCCGTACTCTTTCATACAGTTCCAAGTAGCTTTTCAATTCATCTGCTGTTGATTTTGACTGCAGTGAGCTAGAAGATTTAATGATAAATTTTAGGATTCAAATAAACTGAACTATTGAAAAAAACAGTCGCTGTAAACCTATCTGAATATGCCCATCGTCTATGATCACTTTGTCATATTTTAGTGAAGATTTTCAAAAATACAAAACATGCTGTGTTAGCTCGTTTGATCAGTACATGGTAGATATTATCGAAACCATATTTACCTCTTGCAGCTTGGATTAGAGCCCGATTTCAAGTCAGGCGTTGTGACATCTCTGGAGCCGACAATCGAATTGAAATTTCAAAAGACACGCCCACTACAAGTGATGTGCAAACTGAAAAGACGTGATGTTGATGATAAAATGCTTGAGAGATGCATTACCGTCAGTAATTTGGATAAGGTGAGTTTTGTACGATAACACAATCGTAATAACTAACTTCAGTCTTGGGTCGATAAATTTACCCCAATAACAACTTGGGTTTGTAAGTTTGGAGTGTATGCCCGTTTTGAAACAATATTTGAGCGCCTCTGTACGATTTCCAACCTCTTCTTTAAGTGACGTCATTTCCAGGAAACGTCATATGTGACGTCACCATGTACTGACAGTAAGCAATATTTGCCCCATATTTCAATATGAAAACCAAGTAACCATATGGAGTAAACATTGTTTCCTGCTTGCAAATAGTGACATCACATGTGGCGTATTCTTGAAATGACGTCACTTACAAAAGAGGTTGTAAATCTCACAGCTGCGCTCATATCAGTTGTGTACGGCGGTCAGGTGACCTATCAGTGTTACTAGGTTAGCAACCAGTACTTACCTGTTCTCCAGAAACAATTGACAGACATCCCAGCATGAATCAGAATTGGAGGACACATCACATGTGAATGCATTAACTGCCGTCACTATATCACTTAGAACACAGTCTCACCCGAGGTCCGAAACTATGACCGACAGACTGACAGTTAAGTGCTCTACCGACGGATTCAATCAACTTCGAATTGCATCTGTTATGATTAAAGGGAAATAACACTGTCATTTTTTCCGGAATGTCAGGCTTGCATTGAACTAGTTGTCTTACGGCATATGTATTCACAGTCTTTATAAAGAGAGCTTAGCAGAAAATGGCCAATTTTTATCTATGAAGATGTTTCTGTAATAACTCTTATAATTTATGATAGCTCTTTAAAACTGAGTTTTAAAGTTCAGACAAATATGGCCATGCCTTTAAAACCTTACTCATCTATTGAAGATTTTTTATAATCAAGACTACTGATAATGTTATTTATTAATCTACTAGCGAGGTTTTGACACGAATTGAAACATCATTGTCATTTGTTTGTTTGAACTATTAGACTGGTAACTTGCACAAATGTAATTCAGTGTTTTTTTATCTATTTTAATTCACCTACGACTATATATGGTCTTATATTTGTTGTATAAAAACTTAAATCCTTTTATTTCCACTTTTAGATCTCCATACAGTTACATCTACCAGAGCCTGGTGAATATGGTGTGGATGTATTTGTTAATCAACCTAAAAAGAAGAAAACATTCTACCACGCATGCCAATATCTCGTTCTGTATCTCGCGGACGACGAGAAGTCGCCATTTGTCACGGAAATAACGAGAGGACAAGCATCTGATGATGCAGATGGAGAGATTTATGAACAAGAAGACAAGGATGTAAGTGCCTTATCTGCAAACATAAATGAAAATGTATTTACGTCTGCTCGTTTAAAGTTGGAATTAAATTAAGCGAGGTTTACATTATTGGTTACTGGTTTGTAAGTGAAAAAAAATATTACTGTGTTCAGCCTATATCACTGTTTTAAATTAACAAAAGCAAAAAGTACAAATAATACATTAAAGATTAAGAACCTATATTATATTCACTCAATTACTTTCATTAATTGGGTTGGAAACATATAATTATGTCAGGCGAAATCGGATGTAATTATGTCACGCGAAATCGGATGTATTTATGCCACGGGAAATCGGATGTACTTACGTCACGCGAAATCGGATGTACTTATGTCACGCGAAATCGGATAGTGCAAGGCCACACAAAGCTTGTATTCCAGTTGTGTAATAGACGACTTAAAATTAATTAAAGATGTCATATTGTTGTATAATTAGAACCAAATGTATTATTCATGAATATATATAAGGCTTTGCTATTTGCATATCAGTGTTATGTAAACCAACTAAATCTTACGTTAACCCCAAGACAATTTCTCTTCAACCGAACAACGTTTGTAACCTTGACGCGGATTGGTTAATCTTTCGATAAAGAGTACATTTCGCGGATTGGTTAACCTTTCGATAAAGAGTACATTTCGGTGAATTTACCGAAATCCATTTTGGATCTGGAGTGACCAGCAATAGTAACATCTCGCCATTGTTTTAATGTTGAACAACCTTCAAATTGCGCCGACCATCTTTTTTCAAGATATTTATTGTTTAGAAATTGTTGGTATAGATTATGGCTATATGAGTAATTGGCTGTATTATCGATTTAGTTGCAGAAACTGATGTCATGGAATATGCCTACCATTGAAACGTTAGAATGCCAAGATAGGAAAGAAACTCCAAAGGCTCCGGAACCCTTCAATATGTCCCCTGTCTTTAGTGAAGCCCCTAAACCAGTCCCTGTCAATATGACAGGAATGGTGACGTTTTATGATTTCACTGACAGAAGAGTAATCGAATCATTAGACGCCCACGCTGAAGAGGTGGGTTTTATGATTGTCAGAAAATTATTTTTCTGCTGTTTTTTTTTCCTTGAAGTTGATCACCAATTTTGCTGTTCATGTCAGTTTATTAATGTCAGTTTATTAATGTCGTCGGAATCTTAGAACCACAGTTATCTATGTTTTATACAATACAATATCTTGTAATTTCTCATTCGCAGCTCATGTGCACAATTTGTTCAGTCTAAATTCCGGCAAAAAAGTGCTTACTTTCAGCTAGTAGTGTCGTATTAACGTCTTCCACTGTAGATGATTAGGGAAAATCTCGTAAAATTTGAATGAAATTTGAAAACTTCTCATTAAGTTATAGTTCCCCAAATTATCTCTCTATGTATTTTATTGATTTCATGTCCATTTTCTCCACTTTACAGGTCGCTCAATGCAATCATGATAGTTTTAAGGATCTTATGTGGGATCTTGTCTTCTCTGTTGGAGTTAACAATGAACTTGCTAAAGCCAGGTATGTTACCATTAATGATTTATCACCTTCATTTATTAGCTTAAAAAGGCATTTCTGGAAATGACGTCACTTAAAGAAGAGGTTGTAAATCGTACAGTAGCACTCAAATACTGCAATATATCCTTTTCAACTGAACATACCCAGCCCCTTCTTTTACATACTACGTATGATTTATGACTTATCAGTTAGTACCTAGTACTTAGCACTCAAGTACCTGTATAATAAGGTGACTATTTCGTTAAAGATCGGTCGTTTCCGAATATTATCGGGCATTTCCGGAAACGACCGATCTACAACGGACTCGTCACGAAGTTTTCTGATAACAAAAACGTTAAGTAAAACTGTCCCTCCAGCGCTTCCGAACGTATCTGAACTTATTAAGTCGAACGGAATAACTTTGTTTACATTTCCTACTTTAAACGTAATAAATAATTGAAAAAGACGGAGCCAATATATACATACATTAAGTAATCTTCATTATCACGTAGTATCTAACATGTAGTACATTATCAAAATTACTGAAAAGGAAAGGAAGTAATAATAGTTAACAATATTGCCCTTGTCGCAACCTGAACACTGATGTGCGTAGTCAATTGCCATACTACTCGTGTTAGAGTTTACCACGTTGTACCCTTATTATAACCATAAACATAAGTGAGAGCAATATGTTCTATTACCAAAAAGAATAATGAGAAGGGCGCTCTGAAACTAAACAAGGGTTTGCCATGTTATATTTGTATATTAGACCACGGTTATCCCCAGTTAGCCAATCAGCGCTCCGTACTCGGAGCGTCTATATCGTATAGACATAACCTACTTACTGTCTATAAAATCATCTATGGGGTAATACCATACATGGTATTTTAAGGGGTCTATGTACGGATAGACAGCTTGTGGAATTGTCTATATAAAATAGACGAAATACTAGCAAATTGTATTTATTGCGTGTGACTTGACAGAATGCACACTTTGTCAAGACTATTTGATGGCAATTCCAGTTGTATAGTTGATAATTCGAACTTTAAAATGCAACAAACTGTAAAATGTAAGACGATTATTCCAAAAATAAGACCATTACAAAATTGGCTCTTCTGATTGGCTCATAGGATCATTTCTGTCTTACCGTCTTCTTTACAGATTGATATTTCGATGGCTTACAAAGAAGGACTTTGGTGATTTAGAGTTTAAGAACGTAGCAAAAGATAGTCCTGAGGAAGTGTTAGTGTGGCTTAAAGTTGGTCGATCATCGCATGCCCATGTGTTGTATACAATGTGTTGGTAAGTAGTGACGTAGTGCACACAATTTTAAGGGAACTACTATTTGTGCCGGGAGATCACTACATTTTATGCCGCGTACTTAATGACCCGATGTGATGTCAGATACGCCAAGGTTTTGATTATTTCATGTACGACTTAAAATGTAGTTATTCCCTGTCATAGAAAAATGTAACTACCAGATTTGATTTTGTTCGGTCATTATGTGAGGAGTACGTTCTGCATAATTAGTTGACTGAATATAAGTTAGAGCTAGACATTTCGTCGCATTATTTCCAGAACCCCATAACTTGTTCGTCTTTTTGAGAAAAACAACTGTAAAGGTTTACCCTCTTGGGATAATTGTTACATACGGTTTTATGGAATTGCTTTTTATTTAAGTTATGTGCATTCCAGAACAATATAGGTAGTACAGATAGAAAGAGCTCGGAAAGACGGTTTCAACGATACCAAATACTTCAAACCGCGTAAAATAAGGCGTCGATTTGTGATTAATGTACAAACGTTTTCAGTCATTGCAAGGAGTTAAGTAAATTGTAATTGATATTTAGATACCCAGATACTGTGGTTGGTATTGATAGAACATTATTCTTCAATGAAATAGTAAAACAATGTCAACAAAAACAGTTACTTACATAATGGTAATCAATCTGTATCATTCTTCCTTGCAGTTTTGCTGGTCTTCATTGTAAAGTTATATCCGGGTTGGCCAAAGGGGCGAGCTATCGGATAGGCCAGCCGATATCACCGGAAGAGTGTCAGCATTGGTGGAATGCTGTCTATATCTATGGGAAATGGTGCCTAGTTGATAGTTACTTAGCAACGATTCCTATCATCAACAAGACCGGAAGTGGAGACCTTAAGTATAGTTTTAACGAGAACTACTTCCTCGTTGACCCAAATAAGCTGATATACACACATTTTCCGGAAGAATCGTCATGGCAACTGACTAATGAGATAGTAACCTTAGACGAATTCACGTTGCAACCGAAAATAACGCCACATTTCCTACAGTTTGGTCTGCAGACATTGTCACACAAAGCAGGTGTAGTGTGTACAACAAATGAAACGGAAATAGAGCTAGGCTTCCCTTTTAAACGTACGGGGCTTAAGTTTGTGCTTAGTCTGATCTACGAAAATGGTGTCGATGAAATAAATGAGATAAAGCTCAGCCAATTTGGAATGGTTGAATGTCTGTCCAATAAAGTTGTTATTAGAGTCAGTCTCCCTAAAAAGGGGACGTATACCTTACAGATTTATGCCAAGGAAGACACACCGACTGGCAAGGACATTTCATTTTCACAAGTATGCGAGTATCTGTTACAGCAAGAGAGAGATCCTGACAAAATCGTTTGCCCCTATCCACCATGTTCGTCGCTTATGTGGGGCCCTGGCCCGGGATTTTATCAGTTAGGTTTAACACCCGGAAACAACCGTGCCATAGTACATGCCAAATCAGGCAGAGCAGAAATCCGTATCAAAATGATAAAAGCGATACAACTACGTTCCCAGATAAAGTTAAGTCAAGTTTCTGTGTCCAGTGACTTACCATTGGTTGTGTATAAGATTGTAGAAAACATGGCCTACTTCACTGTTGTGATGACAGAGAAAGGAAGGTACGGGTTGGAGATATATGCCCGTGATCCGGACACCCAGGATTCTGATGATATGAGGTTCCGACAGGTGGCGCAGTACCTTGTCGAGTGTAATGACGTCAAACCAAACATAATGTTACCTAAATTACAGCCAGGTTTCCTTGGCCCTCAGCCGAAGTTTACCGAATTTGGCCTACGTACTTTGAATGAACACGATCCATTGATTGAGCTGAAGGGCGGCAATCATTTTGAGATCCAGCTTGGTACAAGCCGGGACATGAAGTTCAATGCTCAACTCATTCAAGCTGATACGGGCCAAGACGTGTCAGATTTCATTTTTATCCAAACCCAACCCTCCATTGTGACATTCCTTGTAAACATTCCCGCATCCGGCTTTTACAAGTTACAAATTCATGGCAACATAGCTGAGGATCAGACCCATACATCCCTTGGTCTGTTCAACTATTTAATCAACTGTAATGAGGTCGCTGCTCCTGTTTACCCGTATCCCCGCCAACTGGGTCACTGGAAAGAAGGCTGCTACATGTTCGAACCGTTGATTTTACACTCGGAAATGATGCAACCGGAAGTGAAGTTTCGTACACACGTCCCAAAAGCCAAACAAGTGGTGATTTTTGTGGAGCAAAATGTATTCCCCTTAGATTCACTGGGACCAGTACAGTGGGAGGGAAATATCAACCTGTCAAAGTATTATGGGACAGATACTAAGGTTATTCTTGCGGCCAACTATGGTGGTGATGAGGAGCGCTTTGCTACTCTCCTGGAATATAAACTTTAAATTACCGAACTATCATATTCAACTTACTCAAGTGCAATTTATACAAGACAGGCCTACCAATATTAGTATATCCAACAATTGAGAACAAATATAGGAACTCATGAATTCATTTCAGTATACCATACAGTAACTCATCTCCATTAGCGCACCAGTATAATGTGACAAATATGACCCCTAATTGTCTGTAGTAACCGAGTATATCTGACCCCTATTTCTTGGTAACCGAGTGTTTCAACATGTGTATGTACTAGTTTATAATTGATTATTTCTTTTTCTTGTTTCTGTGTCACTATTGTTATATTTCTAGTTAACTATATTTAAATTTTTGAATAAATTATGAAACATGAGTATATATCTTTTTATATTCTGAATATTTTCCTAATTTGAGTGATTTTCAGATTTTTGCCAGAAACATTTTGAGGGTTGATTGCAAAAGAAGTGTATAATGATTTACAGGCAGATGCATACACGTCTTTGTCTATTCCCCTTAGTATTATAATCCCATACTTCGCCCACCTGCGCAGAGATGAAACAATCATACTCAACACCCAGCGTCCTAGTTCCAAGTGTTATGAAAACATACATGTGATAACTTGGTAACTTGCTCTATTTAGTTGCCACTTATCACCTTTCCACATATACAGAAGATAAATCGCCACGAGTTCTCTCCCATTCTGTATCCCTCTCCTAGAGCATGTATATATTGTACAAGGAGTCTTACGCTTTTCACACCTGACCTCTTTCCCTTGCCGAAATTGCATTTGAAACACCAACATATATCCATGTATTACAAAGAGTTTTAATCATGAATGATATATCTTTCAAACGACACCTACTTTATGCAAATCCGTCAGGAATGGGAGAGGTGTTCTTCAGAAATGTATCAAAATGCGCACATGTCAAAAACCTCCTCAATTGACTTTTACACTTGAAGATGTAAAAAACCACACGTTTTAGTCCGAATATTCTATCGTTTCTACCAGGTAGGCGATATAGATCTATGAGTGAAAAGACTCCTTGTATAATATATATACATTAACATATACTATAGAAGGGATTTAGAAGGGGAGATAAGCTCCGATGGTCATGCTTGTCAAAAGCAAAGTTTCCCACTAACTATGTTGTTATGCGTCAATACGCGTCTTTGCAGAGAAAATGTGATTTTTTAAGAAAAGACTCTCTTAAAACTCAAATTCACATAGATGTAATCGAATAAATTTTCCATAACGACTGGCTCGCAATAAAACTGTGTATCCTTCAAACTTCGAAAACATACATTTATCGACGCATAGATTATTATTTAATATGTTACACAATAAGTTTTTAGTTTTACAGCCTTTTAAGAATAAAGTTTTATACGAATAATGAATTCAGTTGAGTAACAAAATACGTCGTTCGTGTAACCGTGAGAGGTCAGGCCCCAATCTCCCGAAGCATCTCAGCTCAAATATTGTCTTAAATTGTTGCGATTTTTCTAATCTGAGACCGGACTTTAATCGATATATCAAAACAAAAAATATGAGATGAGTTTCGGATAATACCAAGTATTCGGATAGAAGGTTGTCGGATAAACGAGGTCCGACTGTATAAATATATTTCGAACCAAGTGAATGTATTTTCGGATCGCGAGTCGTATTAATGATATCAATACATTCGGAATGCCAGACGTGTTGCAAAATCCACTAAAATATCTGAATAGATGGTTCCCACATGGAATATAATAAGCAATGATAAAATAAGCAGACAAATAAAAATAACTTATTCATTATGCTCGCGTGAGCATATGGTTCAGAAAGTCAAAGAAAATGTTGCTGTCACATGCAAATTCTTTGATATTATCAAATAAAATTTGGTGAGAGTGTTTTTGTTCAAACAACTAACATTGAGTTGTTCACTTAATGTGTGCATTTCCAATTGCGTTTGTACACTTTCATTTATTTATAGTTCACGACGCATCTTCCTGTAAGCATCCAGAATTGTTCAAATTGTTGTCCACTAATCCATTTATTATGGCATTTCGCACTTATAATTCCTATATAATTATGAGTTATAACCTATACTTAACGCGCCAGTATTGGTTAACTTTCAACTTGGTATTTGTTGACAACATGTGTTGTGTACGCAATATAGGGAGTTTGCATTTAAGTGAAATATCCCATTTTAGTGAAATAACAAAATAAAGATATGTTTGAGGAACACAAAGACATCAAAATGTATTTACAATTAACACAGTCAGTGCAGGGCAATTAATAATGATGATGAACATATCAAATAATTGTTCAATTGCACTGTCGTGTGTGCATTAAATGGTATGGTTTGGAAACGCAGGAAAATGCTGGTTACTGAATTATACTTTGGTAATCAACATTTGCAACGCATTTGACGTTTCCAGTATGTGGCGTACAAAGATGATCGTGTCGACCAATCTGGTAACTACCGATTGGCACAGGTTTTCGATCGAGTATACAGGGTTAATTGGTATCGTGGTTGCAAATTTGAAAGTAGATTCTCACAGATATATTGTTAAACATCAGTAATGACGTAAAACATGACCATACTTCCACAAACGCAAGCCCGTTAAGTATATACTTACGTTAGAATTACAATGCAGACAGTACAGATAACAGGCGCACTGACATTCAAGCTTCGAATGATACCTGTAGTTTTTGCAATATAAATGAAACATGGTACGTGTGCGTGTATATCCTGCAGAACATACCAATTCAGGTACAACCTGTCAAAGACTGCGAGGACTCAAGAAACTGACATAACCTAAGAAAAACAATTACCGCGTAATAACAATCCTATGAAAAGAAAATCTAATAAAATAATTTGAAGAAGAACATACTACATACATGCATATATAACCAGCTTTGCACCCTGGTGCTTTACCTTTCATCGCAGCAAGGTATTTTTAAAGGTGTGCACGTTGTCTTTCGTTCGTTTAATGAATACTGTATTCGGAGCTGGAATAAAATAACAAGACTGATTCCAACTGGAGGTTAGCTCGATATGATGGCGATATGAATGTCAGCAAACGACGGTTAGCAACACTATACCTGATTTTACCGTGAAATGAAGATGAAAAGACCGAACTGTGATCATTATTTCATGCTGGCTGATATTTTTTGTGAAGTAACAACGTTGACATCCTCGCGACAACGGTTTGTCGTAAATATCTACAATATATATTTGCACAGAAATAAACACTGGGACGAATGCAATGCGGAGAATCAGCTTTCTTACATATTTATACTGTCACGTAGAAGCTATCTACACATTGAACACTCCAGTTCCTGCATGCGTCAGAAACAAGAGGCTCGATGAAGGGAATATTCAAGCGTGTAAATTAAAAGCCATAACAATAAAATTATTTTTATCCGTGTAACAAATACACATATTCCATTGTACAGCATGGACTTTGGGTTTCTCTTGTCATGTTGGAGAACGCAAGCCATCTCTCAGCGTGAAATGGTCAATGCCAATTCACAAGCCCAGTGTACCTGAGCAATAAATTACATAGAACTAGACTGTGTGTGCCTCTATAACTCAGTCGGTTAAACGTTCTGTATTTAGATGTATTATTGAAAAGGTAAGCACCAGTTCGACTCTCACCCGAGGTATTCTTTACTTTTTAATTGTTTGTAAATATATACTCCGCACCACAGACGTTCATCAGGTAGCAATATATACCGGTTCTGTACCCAGAAAGTTATTCTTTTTGTCGATATATCATATTCAAGCCAAAGCTTGAAAAAAGACTCATCTGCGTCACGTGGTCATTTAAATGTAATCCGTCCATTGTTCTTGCTTTTATTTCATTCAGTATCCTGCCGACAATATCGCGTCTCTCAGAATGCAGTGATGTAAACAATGTAATCGACATTACACAATATGAGAGTAACGCAACTCTCAATCACTTGACATATATATGTAAAAAGTAACGTTTTAAACAACAAATGCAATGACGGGATTATAAAAAATTAAATCTCAAATTTATCCGAAAAAAGCAAGTATGATTGTTCATTGATGTTATACATTCCAAGACAATATCTTTATAAATAACGCATTTAATACTACCAAATAGTCAACGATTTCAATCCTACTGACTTAATGACATGCATCATAGTGACTGTATTTACAATGAACAATTTATCGGATTAGCGAACTGTATAATTCCTATAGCAATTCGATGTACAAACAAGAATACGTAAGTAACGGTATATTTACGATATATATTTCCGCCAAAAGCAAACAGTGTTATTTAAATTCATAGCGAAATTCAAAAACGTTGTATTGGCGTAAACTGTTTATTATCTCCCTTGTATACAGACATGGTATTTCTAGATTTTGGCATTAGGAATAAATTATCAGGAATCAAATTTCATATCAGATACAAGAACAAAACCAATATTGGCCATTGATAGGAAGAACTGAATTTTCAGAAAAGTCTGTCGAAATGCATTAACCAGGATAATATATTTACACTAAGCTTGGGGCGTAGGGGGTGTATTATACCGTATTGATTTAACCATCCTAAATGTAGTTACTGCATTTGGTGATAGTGTTTTGTTCAAACAACCAACTTGGAATTGTTCACTTAATGTGTGCATTTCCATCTGCGTTTGTACCCGTTCATTTACTTACAGTTCACTCCGCCTCTTCCTGTGTCTTACATCCAATAAGCATCCAGAATTTTTCAAGTTTTTGGTCAACTAATCCATTTATTATTGCATTTCGAACACATATCTATTAAGAGTTTTCATAAAGTAAATCTGGTAATTGATCAATATGATTGTAAACTATAAGCCGGTTATAACTCACATATTAGAATTATATGGTTGCAAATTTGAAAGTAGATTCTTTCAGATATAGTGTTAAACATCAGTAATGACGTAAAACATGACCATATTTCCACGAACGCAAACCCGTTTGGTATATACTTACGTTAGAATTACAATGCAGACAGTGCAGATAAACAGACGGACGGACATTCAAGCTTCGAATGATACCTGTAGTTTTTGCAATATAAATGAAACCTGGTACGTGTGCGTGTATTTCCTGCAGAACACACCAATTCAGATACAACCTGTAAAAGACTGCGAGGTCTCAAGAAACTGACATAACCTAAGAAAAACAATAATAATCATATGAAAAGAAAATCTAATAAAAAAATGCTTGAAGAAGAACTTACTATATGCATGCATATATAAACAGCTTTGCACCCTGGTGCTTTACCTTTGATCGCAGCAAGTTATTTGTACAGGTGTGCACGTTGTCTTCCGTTCGTTAAATGAATACTGTATTCGAAGCTGGAATAAAATAACAAGACTGATTCCAACTGTATGTTAGCTCGATATGATGGCGATATGAATCTCTACAAACGACGGTTAGCAACACTGTACCCGATTTTACTGTAAAATGAAGATGAAAAGACCGTAAAAGCTAGCTACACATTGAACACTCCAGTACCTGCATGCGTCCGAAACAAGAGGCTCTATGAAGGGAATATTCAAGCGAGTTAATTAAAAGCCATAGCAATAAGATTCCTTTTGTTCGTGTAACAAATAGACATATTCCACTGTACAGCATGGACTTTGGGTTTCTCTTGTCATGTTTGAGCACGCAAGCCATCTCTCAGCGTGAAATGGTAAATACCAATTCACAAGCCCAGTATACCTGAGCAATAAATCACATAGAACTAGACTGTGTGTGCCTCTATAACGCACACATTTGTGGTTAACTAATCCATTTATGCTTATCAGTTTTGCCTATCAAAATGGCTAATGGTTAAGAAAAGGGAAGTAAATATTGTAGTTGGAACTACCTATTCTGTTAGATTTAGAAATGTTTTCAACTGAAGTATGACATGTGGGCTAGACGCGGACATACCATTGCTGTATGGGAATAAAATACACAAATCAGGAAGTGCAAAGAGTTCTTACTCAGTTTGTCACCAGACCATGCAGCTGAAAGCGTATTGACACTTTTGTCATCCTGGGTACCGAGGTTGCACAGTTATGTAGAATGTTAAAAAACATTAATACTCATAAACGCACTTCCACATATATACATAATCATGATGGTTATTAAATGACACCAAAGAATTTGAAAAACTTTTAATCAAGCACTCGGAATATACTCAAATTGTTCTATTGCTAATCGTCGTAATATTTGCCTATATTTTATTACGACTAAAGGGAAGTAATCGTTGCATAGTTTCAAAATTATCGTAAATATGAATTACCTCCCGTTAATCAGTATTTCTAGCACAGACGCGGACACACGGATCGAGTAGTAGTACAAAGCAAACTGTTATGTCTATGGTGAGGAAATAAAGTTCTTAATTTGTTAAAACTAGAGTTTCAATAATAAATACTATTTGGTTTATCTTCTTGCTCTTGTAACATGTTCGTACAATAAATGTTTGTTCTGTTTGTGGTACAATGCACTGCCAACCAATCATTTTCATAGATTTATTGTAATGGGCCTTAAGTCACATAAGCAGCGAGGATCATGTCGTGGCTTTTCAAGCTATTAGAATGGATGAAGACCCCAGGTGCCGCATTATTTTGGGCGCTGACAGACACCCCGGTAGAACTACCGACCTTCGGTAAGCCCACTGGAAAGCTTCCTACCTAACAGATTCTTAACCGAGTGTTGAATCGAACTCGAAGTCAGCATTACCACTTGGCAAGGTATGTCCTTTTTCATAGACTTATTGTTGCCTTACTGCCAAGTAAGTGGTTAACTACAACGCATCATGTAAGCCATGTTGGGCGCAGTTTGTGATGTCCGACAAAATCGCGAATAAACAGAATCTAACATTTACCATGAAATAATCATATCCGTGTCTAATATATTAGCACTGAATGGGGATTTTGTCGTGAAATGATGATTATTTTATACTGCCGTTCTCTTTGCGCGTGATGAATGAGTATTTGAAGAAGTATTCCATTTGTCACTGACTTTCGTGTCCAGCTTGTAATGCCCATTACGTGTGCGCAGGGATGCCATGTTTATTTCATAGAGCCAATGAAATTCGTTGTTAAAAAGTATCGCTGATGTCCTTTTAGGTTAATTATATACCACATATCCGTTGTGCAATATAATTATAACTTATTATATATTTTTTGTATCGAAGAATCTCGAATTGGTCGGCCTCGAATCCTTGACCTTCAGTACGGCGCTTCATCACTAGACCACTATGTCTCGCTTCTTAGAATTACATTACCTTCATGCAAATTATCATTTAATTATGTTATGCAAATATTTTAATGTATACTTTGTAGAAAATAGATATAATGTTGGAATTTGCTCAACCGTATTTCGGTAACGTGTTAAATTTACCTCACACTGTTCTTGAGTTATTTGCTTGTGCTAGCCTGATCTTCCACAATACAACTAACAACGTCCACAATGCATTACAGACTGCTGACCACAGAAAAATAAACACTGATAACAGAACAAGGTGCACTGTTTACAGAAAAAGTTACACTGATCACAGAACAAGGTACATTGATAATAGAACAAGGTACACTGTTCACAGAACAAGGTACACTGATCACAGAACAAGGTACATTGATAACAGAACAAGGTACATGGATAACAGAACAAGGTACACTGTTCACAGAACAAGGTACACTGATCATAGAACAAGGTACACTGATCACAGAACAAGGTACACTGATAACAGAACAAGGTACATGGATAACAGAACAAGGTACACTGTTCACAGAACAAGGTACACGGATAACAGAACAATGTACACTGTTCACATAACAAGGTACATGGATAACAGAACAAGGTACACTGTTCACAGAACAAGGTACATGGATAACAGAACAAGGTACACTGTTCACAGAACAAGGTACATGGATAACAGAACAAGGTACACTGTTCACAGAACAAGGTACATGGATAACAGAACAAGGTACACTGTTCACAGAACAAGGTACACGGATAACAGAACAAGGTACACTGATCACAGAACAAGGTACACTGATCACAGAACAAGGTACACTGATCACAGAACAAGGTACACTGATCACAGAACAAGGTTCACTGATAACAGAACAAGGTACACTGATCACAGAACAAGGTACACTGATCACAGAACAAGGTACACTGATCACAGACCAAGGTTCACTGATAACAGAACAAGGTACACTGATCACAGAACAAGGTACACTGATCATAGAACAAGGTACATTGATAACAGAACAAGGTACACTGATCACAGAACAAGGTACACTGATCATAGAACAAGGTACATTGATAACAGAACAAGGTACACTGATCACAGAACAAGGCACACTGATCACAGAACAAGGTACACTGATCACAGAACAAGGTACACTGATCACAGAACAAGGTACACTGATCATAGAACAAGGTACATTGATAACAGAACAAGGTACACTGATCACAGAACAAGGTTCATTGATAACAGAACAAGGTACACGGATAACAAAACAAGGTACACTGATCACAGAACAAGGTACACTGATCACATAACAAGGTACACTGATCATAGAACAAGGTACACTGATCACAGAGAAAAGTATACTGACCACAGAACAAGGTACACTGGTCACAGAACAAGGGACACTGATCAAAGAACAAGGGACACTGACCACAGAACAAGGTACACTGACCACAGAACAAGGTACACTGACAACAGAACAAGGTACACTGATCACAGAACAATGTACACTGATCACAGAACAAGGGACACTGACCACAGAACAAGGGACACTGATCAAAGAACAAGGTACACTGATCAAAGAACAAGGGACACTGACCACAGAACAAGGGACACTGATCAAAGAACAAGGTACACTGATCAAAGAACAAGGAACACTGACCACAGAACAAGGGACACTGATCAAAGAACAAGGTACACTGATCAAAGAACAAGGAATACTGACCACAGAACAAGGGACACTGACCACAGAACAAGGGACCCTGATCATAGAACAAGAGACAATGGTCACATAACAAGGGACCCTGATCATGGAACAAGGGACCCTGATCATAGAACAAGAGACAATGGTCACAGAACAAGGGACCCTGATCATAGAACAAGGAACACTGGTGCCAGAACAAGTGACACTGACCACAGAACAAGGGACCCTGATCACAGAACAAGGGACACTGATCACAGAACAAGGAACCCTGATCATAGAATAAGAGACAATGGTCACTGAACAAGGTGCCAGAAGAAGGAATACTGAACACAAAACAAAGACAATGAACAAGGAACATAGTTAAAGTACACAGAACACCTAAATTGAACACAGAACAATAAATAAAGATCACAAAACGAGGGTCACTGATTACAGCAAAAATATCACCGAACACTGAACACCTAACACAGTACACTCACCACAGAACAAGGGACACTGATCATAGAACAAGGGACAATCACCACAAAACAAGGGACACTGACCTATGGACAAGGAACACTCACCACAGACCAAGGGACAATGACAAAAGAACAAGGGACACTGGTCATAGAACAAGGGACACTGATCACAGAACTAGATATACTGACCTATGGACAAGGAACACTCACCACAGAACAAGGGACAATCACCACAGAACAAGGGACATTGATCTTAGAACAAGGGACACTGATTGCAGAACAAGGGATGATGACCATAGAGCAAGGAACACTGGTGCCAGAAGAAGGAATACTGAACACAAAACAAGGACAAGGAACACATAACAAAGTAAAATTACACAGAACACCTAAAACTGAACACAGAACAAAGTATAATTACACAGAACACCTGAAACTGAACACAGAACAATGAATAAAGGACACAGAACGAGGGTCACTGATTACAGCAAATAGATCACCGAACACTGAACACCTAACATAGCACACATAACACTGAACAACTAACACAGTACACATAACACTAAACAACTAACACAGTACATAGAACACTGAGCACCTTACATAGTACACATAACACTGAACAACTAACACAGTGCAGAGAACACTTAACAACTAACACAGTACACATAGCACTGAACAACTAACACAGTACAGAGAACACTAAACAACTAACACAGTACGCATAGCACTGAACAACTAACACAGTACAGAGAACACTGAACATCTAACACAGTACACATAACACTGAACACCTAACACATCACACAGAACACTGAACACATCACACCTAACACATCACACTGAACAATGAACACATATCACATGACACTGAACATCTAACACAGCACACATAACAATGAACAACTAACACAGAACGCTGAACACCTAACACATCACACATAACACTGAACACCTAACACATCACACAGTACACTGAACACCTAACACAGTACACGGAACACGGAACACGGAACACGGAACACGGAACACGGAACACATCATACAGTACACTGAACACCTAACACAGTACACGGAACACGGAACACGGAACACCTAACACAGAACACAAACACCTAACACAGCACACAGTACACTGAACATCTTACACAGTACACAGTACACAGTACACAGAACTTCGATAAATTCACGTAAGAGATGAGATGGATTATCGTTGTCATTTCGAGTTAAAAACTCACATATTTCAGTCTTCATATAGCTTAAATATTAGATTCATAAGCACTCCAGCGTTCACGCCACCATCATGTTTTCTTGATATTCGAATGGTATTTCCGAAAGTAGTGCTTAACGAACGTCCGAAGCACTTGACGTAGTTGGCCGAGGTTTTCCGAATGCACGGAACACTGAACACCTAACACAGCACACTGAGCACTGAACACCTAACACAGCACACAGAACACTGAACACCTAACACAGTACACTGAACACTGAACACTGAACACTGAACACCTAACACAGTACACAGAACACAAAACACAGAACACAGAACACCGAACACCTTACACAGTACACTGAACACCTAACACAGCACACAGAACACTGAACACCTAACACAGTACACTGAACACCTAACACAGAACACAGCACACAGTACACCTAACACAGCACACAGTACACCTAACACAGCACACAGTACACTGAACACCTAACACAGTACACTGAACACCTAACACAGAACACAGAACACTGAACACCTAAAACAGTACACTGATCACTGAACACTGAACACTGAACACCTAACACAGTACACAGAACACAGAACACCTAACACAGTACACAGAACACTGAATACCTAACACAGTACACTGAACACCTAAATCAGAACACTGAACACAGTACACTGAACACTGAACACCTAACACAGAACACCTAACACAGAACACAGAACACAGAACACCGAACACCTAACACAGTACACTGAACACCTAACACAGTACACTGAACACCTAACACAGTACACAGAACACCGAACACCTAACACAGTACACTGAACACCTAACACAGTTCACTGAACACCTAACACAGTACACAGGACACTGAACTTTGATTACTTAAACACTGCAAATAATTCCTAGCATTAATTAGAATCACAAAGTCAATAATTGAAACATCACTATAATCTCTTAAAAAAACGCAAATATAAACAAGTTCAAGAACGGTATCATCTTTGTACGAACTGAATCCTCTTTTCATCTCTATAATACCGTATTATCTACTGTAGTCATGCACTTTTGTATTATTGTGATAAACATTGTCCTACGATGACTAAAGAATAATTTTAGTTGGTTATCATTATTCTGGATTGCAATTTATTTAATATAAATTATAATTAAAACACGAATAATGTTTATAGTTATTTCCGTTCTTTTCTGGGTGTACGTATGCTATTACTTCCTTGCTATAAAAGAAAAAAAGTTGTTAATTTATGTTAATTATATATATATTTTTTTATAAATATTACCATCCTTATTTTTTCTTAGATATACGGATTTTTGACGTCGTTTCCCGCGGGAGAATAAATGTAATTTCCGAACTCAATAATGAGATTTGTTGTCTCGGCTTTTAACCAGACAAAGAAAATAATTTCCAAATCTATTTATTTACATTTATAGAAGCTTTCAGTAAAAAGTATTAATTTACTCTTAGTATAAATTGAAGAATTAATTTTGTTTGAGAGGTAGATAAAATAAATACGGCATTAAGTCAGCGTCGTGGAATAAACTCTCGTGGATGAAACCAGCAAAGTTTCCTTATATCTTTTCATTTATCATTAATACGTCTCGATTCTGTAATTAAGGAGAAATTGCTCATTTGTAGTACGTCAGATTCGCGGAAATTGTCGCTGGATGTATTCAGACATTAAGCTATTACTTGCCTATTACTGGTAACGCCGCCATCATCTTCTTTTCAATAACAATTAGGGAACGCTTGTCATCCTCCCGTGGTGTTTCTCTGAGATTTTCCGAGATTGTAATAGGCTCGGAATCATTGGGGAGTTGAAACTCACTTTGCATTTAATACTATGCCTTTAAAGTGGGTTTATTGTAATGACGTGATTTGCCGCCAATATAATTCGGATGTGATCATAGAATTGACACGCAACTTTATTCGTATTTTATATTCTTGTATTTCATTCTAAGTTAATTGAAGAGCGGATTGGTATTCGTGTTTATTTGTCAGGGAAATGCCAGATAATTACTTCATTTAATTTGGAGATCAGCGCACTCGATGGAGATTTGTGGAAACCCCAATCTCTGTGTAAAAAGACAATGGGTCGTAGAGAGGCGCAATAAAATAAGAAGTACTTAAAAAGAAAATCTTGCCTTCAAACGGAATCACGTAAAGTCATCTTAATCCTCTGTAAAACTAGAAATAAATCTGTTTTGAATAAAAATAAAGTGTAGTTAATTAATTACTAATAAAGAACACATTGGTCTTAATAAACCGATAATTAAAGTCATAGTAACAAAATCAATATATTGATGTCTCTAGTATGTAAATGAATTTAATTATAAATGTTGCAAATGGCCAGATCTCAAATTGACGTAAATATCCAAGCCTAAGAAGTCCGTTTCTGCTCGATGATATTTTCTGTCAACAAACATTTTTTTACAAAATCAAAGCATTTAAATATTCTACATCAGATATACAAAATCATTTATTGCATAAACATGTTACAATGTTTATAGCAAACAAAAGTCAATTCTACTATACAATTACAACATAAATAAAATACATGGACTTTCAAAGAGCATCACTTTTACATATTGTTTTGATTTCTACATAAAATGGCAAAGTCAATAAACTTCGCAAGATTATATGTATAGCTTTGGATTTCTGCACTTAAGAATCGTAAACATTTTGTTTGATATATCACGATGCGTGTGAAAGACAAGGTACAGTAAAACCTCAATAATAAGACCACCCTTGGATCCCTGATATCTGGTCTTCTTATTGAGGTGGTCCTAATATTGTGGTTGAATAAATAGCAAAGCAGTGAAAATGTCTTATTATTGAGGTTGTCTTATTATTGAGGTTGTCTTATTATTGAGGTGGTCTAATTATTGAGTTGGTCTTATTATTGAGGTGGTCTAATTATTGAGAGGTGGTCTTATTATTGAGGTGGTCGTTAAGTGAGGTTCTACTGTAGCTCGAAAGAAACACATTAATATGAAAACGCATTTCTCTTCCAAAAATATTCAACGCTTGTTGCTTACGTTAAATGTGTATACAACACATAATTGTTGATTGTTACATTTCCGTGTCTTCTGATGTTTTGGGGCTGACTCTGCGCTATGTGACGTTTTTGCTTGACGTCTATAGTTAATTCTAATATGTGAATGACTAGCTGCTGTTCGCTGTGCCTATTATTAATAACTTAAGTACCGTAAAACCTCAATAATAATTACCCTCCGAATTTATCAGTAATGTATTAAAATATACTCAGTTCATTTAATAACTCACGATATGGAATTTCTAAATTTTCATTGACTAACTTTTAGAATACAGGAACAGAACTTGGCACGTTATTATTGCATGCGTACGCAACATGTATGCTCAATTTCAAGACAATCGACAAGCAGTTTAATAAAAAACGAGTTTCAGAGTAATAAATTGAATTTTAATGCATTAATTAATATTAACAATAAAATGCTTATTGACACAAGATTTATCACTCTCAGATCAAATAATGATTCAACATGCCTTAAAGTAGAACAGGGTAGGCCACGTTCTCAAATCAGTACAGACCCAGTACACTGAAAACAATACCACAAGGACCATCGGGTTCGTACAGGGAGGGGACTTTGGTTACCTATACCCCACACTTTTCCAGTCCATTTTCAATGTTTTGCTCTTTATTCAACCTCAATATTTAGACGACATCAATAAATCAAATCACCGAAGGTGCTGACAGCAAGGGGCTCACTGCAGATCACAGACGTCAATTTGACATATATATTTTACCTATCACAATAGTCTAACGAGCCCCTTGCTAAAAAAAGGTTTTCAAGGGTCCCAATGGTGGTCTTATTATAGAGGTTTTACTGAAGTTAACAATTAGGCGCTGGAATAAATAAAACGTTGGAGAGGCGTGTTATCTTTCATATTTGTCCTCCACCTCTGATCCTTACAATACAATAGTTCGATTCGGGAGTTTTTCCCTCATAAACAACGCACCGACTTAGCGCTAGCTTAGGAAATACTTGTTTCAGACTCGGTTTTCTTGGTCCGGAAAACTTTTAGAAAATGTGAACATTAAAGCCTCAAATACAATCACCACTGGGACCCTTGAAACCGGTCTTATTATTGAGATGGTCCTGATATTGAGGTTGTCAGTAAAGAGCAAAACAGTGAAAATGGACATGAAAATTGTGTTTTCTTAATTTTGAGGTGGTCTTATAATTAAGGTGGTCTTTAAGTGAGGTAGAACTGTAATGTTGTGTTGTAGAACACGTGTGTATGAATGCACTAACATGCCATCAAAATAATTTCTCAGTTTGTTTTGATAAAAACAAGAAGGCTATCTAACTAAGTATAACAAATTAAGGCGTTGAGATTTAAACAAATAACTAATCATTTTTGTCCATGTAATTTTCGATTTAAGCGTAAGACTATTGATTGCACAATGGTATTATCGCCTTCTGTAATTCGTTGGCAATCCTAGAGCTAACTGATAACAGTAGCTAACATAATTAGAATAAAATTACTGTTTTATTACTTGCATGCTATTAACTTTCAATAAAATTTCCATGACGGATGTACTGATGACACAGACGCTTGTTCGCGTTCTCGCGAGAACACGCTGCTCGAGATCTGATCACGTGGCTTTAATTTCGGTCTTAAGAACTTGCCCGGCGCTTCCGTCTTTTATCGCAGTTCGAAGGAAATTATATCATTTTCACAAATTGGTGACATATGCCTTAAATCAAGTTATGAATAGTGAAATGTTGCTGACGCGAGTACTTGGCACATCGCTGGGTTCAGAGCGATTTGGTTTTCTGTTTTTTTATTTTCTCGTCTCAGCTTAGGAACAAACATCTTTATAGAAATCATTTCAAAACAATTTCACGAATAAAGAATATCAAATTATTGGGTCAGAGCCTTATGCAAATAAATTAAACTAATTACGCGTACCAACCAACACAACCTGCCTTATTGCAAACAATTAGTACACGTTTAATTTAGAAGTTATAATTAAACACTGAACACAAAATGTCCTCTTTGTTTGAAATATTTTCTAAATAAGCGAATACTTCTTGGTGTTTACTCAAAATCGAATTAGTTAGATGACAATACGTTGTTTCTGATGTTCATGTTTGCTTTTGTTTTAATTGATTAAACTATAAAATGCATTTTTATTTCTAAACTACATGTACAGTAAAACCTCACTTGAAGACCACCTTAATAATAAGACGTGCGTTATTAAATGTAGTGAGTATATATTATTGCACTACTGATCAATTCGGATCAAGGTTATAACATGGATGCTTTTGAATATACAGTAAAACCTCCCTTAAAGACCACCTCAATGATAAGACCACCTCAATGATAAGACCACCTCAGTGATAAGACCACCTCAATGATAAGACTATCTCAAAATTAAGAACACAATTTTCAGGTCCATTTTTCACTGTTTTGCTCTTTTCTCAACCTTGATATTAAAACTACCTCAATACGAGGATGTTTTTTCCAGGATCATAAGGGTGGTCTTATTACTGAGGTTTTACACATTCAACCATACTTACGATGTATCTTAACATCTCTATTGATATGCGCGTCAGCTTTTGAACAATCTTTTTAATGCAAAATAACTTTAAAAATATATATTACTTAGGCCACGCCCACACCAATCCGACCAATAAGTTGCTTTAATGTATAGCAAACGTCCTCACAGAAAGTCAAGTCTTAACCGGATAGACTATCACCATTTATATAATTGTAAATATTACATTCATATGAAAAACGTTTATTTGCTAATGAATTTGAATTCTTTTTTATTGCTTCTTCATTCTCATCTATGTTTTATTAATAGTGCGATTTACCTAAACATAGAAATATCTTAAAGATGTATCTGGCGCATCTTAACATAAAATGTTTGAATTGGCTTCATTCAGTATTATTGTTGCATTGGCTAAAACAACTCTAATAAGAACCCTATTACTAACAGACAAAACTTGTTAAATAGCCTGATTGTTAAAAAAATGGAAGTTTTTTTTAATTCTATCATGTACAAACATCTTTTTTTAACAAATACGGATCAATACATTATGAGTTCATTTTATGTTAATGCATGTTTATTGATGTTTTAACTCTAGGAAATATATTTTTTATGTTTGTTTAGGTAAAAAAATGAACAAAAAAATGAGCATAATATTACTTTAAACAGTTTATCAATATCGATCCGGTAAGTTGTTCGCCGCTTCTAAAGATGAGTAAAATGCTTTCTAGTTAAAATATGTATAAATTATGTTTCATCATAATAATGTCCTTGTTATGAAATACTTGAAATTACTTAACACAATATTTTTCAATACGTTTACAAAATATCGTTAGTGTTTCGGATATATACGTTCGACTTATAGACAAATAGATGGTTTCTAGTTAAATATCGTTTATTTCGAATTTGCCACTTAATCAAAATTCCCAGCTACAGTAGTCTCAGACAGGTTCTATGTACTCGGCGAATTAAGTCATTGAATATCATTACATTCTGTTTTCGTACTGATCCCAACTCTTAAACTATGAGCTATTACTAGCATACAGACGCGAGACTTAAGACAGCCAAAATGGACGGAATAATAGCATATATTTCCGATTTAAGAATAAAAGCTCGCAGTAGTTTTACACCTTTCACGGACATGACTCATTTATCTTGTCGCTTAATTGGACTAAATTATCGTAGCGGTTTGTTCAGTTCTGTAAAAAACTCCTCTCGGTAATTGCCGACCTACGGAGATAAATAATGGCGCGCTCGACCATTAAGCTGTTTTAAATTGTCTTGCATCGTTCTTTGTTTCTCTCAATTATGGATAAATCATCAGTAATGTCTTTACTTTGAAGAAAGGAAAAGAAAACTTTATAATGAGAGCTATATAATACTAGATCCCATGTAGCGAGTAATCACTCTCTTTGTCAAATAGAATTGCAGATTCAAGATTAGAGATTTTGAATAAATGTAACAGTCTTAATACGTTTGAGATTTGCACTTACTTGCGTTTTTGAAAACATTTTAATATCAGTATGTAATTACTTCGCTTGTCTTGTGAATTATAATGCCACGCATAGTCGAAGAGTGTTTTAGAAAATTGTTAAATTTACCCATTCATTTCAAAGACGCTTTTAACTGAACTGAGAAAACAAAGATTGCGTCATAAATGCTTGAACTCTTGCAATAAATGGATTTAAAACGTGAAGTATGACGCTGTGATATTCAAAGATTTAAGTAACATACAAACAATATAATATACTTAAAATGCTCCTTTGAAGCAATAAGTTTCGTCTTATATTGAAGTAATATTCGCTGCAATGTAAATTATTGTATTTATATAATTACCAAGTGAATCGACTAAATGATTGTTGAAATTTATGGCCAATTCAGTCTGGATCGAGGAATTGAAACAAGAATCTGATAATGCATAGCTCTAATTTCATGTCTTGGGAAATATGTTAGATAATGATAGTTATATAAGTGAATCTTGATCCTTATTACTTTCTTTGTAGACTTATTGTTTACAAAGAACTGGGATACAATTACATTTGTAATATTTACCTCCCTTGTTCTGAATAGTCCGCCTTATTGATAGTTCCCACATTTACAATATTTACCTCCCTTGTTCTGAATAGTCCGCCTTATTGATAGTTCCCACATTTACAATATTTACCTCCCTTGTTCTGAATAGTCCGCCTTATTGATAGTTCCCACATTTACAATATTTACTTCCCTTGTTCTGAATAGTCCGCCTTATTGATAGTTCCCACATTTACAATATTTACTTCCCTTGTTCTGAATAGTCCGCCTTATTGATAGTTCCCACATTTACAATATTTACTTCCCTTGTTCTGAATAGTCCGCCTTATTGATAGTTCCCACATTTACAATATTTACCTCCCTTGTTCTGAATAGTCCGCCTTATTGATAGTTCCCACATTTACAATATTTACTTCCCTTGTTCTGAATAGAAAGTCATATAGACAGGCACATTTCCGTAAAGTTTATAGGGACTATAATGTAAACGATGATAAAATAATGAGGTATAAAAATATAACTTATTTATTATGCTCATGTGGGCAGATGGCTCAGAGAATTGAAGAAAACGTCGTTGTCACATGCACCGTTTCAAGATTAAATTTTATAAATGGGCAACAAATAAAGGAGCTAACTCAGGCATTTTGTTGATAATTCTGATAATGAATTTTGGAAATAGAATCCAAAACCAAAGCGTCGTCTTTTTGTGTACATAGTGTCGGTAACAACAACTTTATGGTGTTTTGACGTTTTATTTTAAAGAACAGATAATTAGTAACGTAACTTTACTTACAAGTCTGGTCTTATCGAATTGCGTTGCCATCACTTTGCGGCGTGAACACCGCCATTTTTGATTAAGGCCAGATATCACTCTATCAGATATCATTCTTATTCTGCTACATATTGCTATAGTTTTGAATGGACATTAATTGAAATCGTTATGACAGTAAGTTTGGTCAATATGATCGTAATTACCGCTTATTTAAGCCTAATTAGGCTGTGGTGCTATTCTATTATTATTGACGTCGTTTTCGTGTTTGAAATAAACAGTGTCATATTAAATAAGTATAAGTTTTGTCTCCTAAACATATGCGGTGCATTGTAAAATCTTCATAATAGGTGTCTAAGTACCCAGTTTAGAACTAATTAAAAGTGAATATATCACGTTATTACCTCAAAACTTCCACAGATATAGCAATGTTTGTGCGTGCAGTCAGTCTATCTTAGTTCCAGCAAAGAGAATCATTTCTAATTGATTCACTAAAGCTACTTTTCCTGCTAATTGGAAGAGTTTAGTTCAAATTGTGTCTTTTGTACGGCTTTAGCGCGTCAATCTTGCTCGCAAATATGCTTAGAATCGGGAAGCCATTCACTTGATTTAATGATAAATGAAAAATCGTTCGGTTGGATTACTTAGCACACGATGATATAATCATTTTAATGTCTTCGTTTTATGGTTGTACTTGTGTACACGCGAATCACTATTGAAGAGTTTTTTTCCTTCTATCATGCAATGTATGATTCAATTTGACGAAAGTATCGCAATTATGTGATCCGCAGAACTGAGAATTGTTAGATAACCATCTATAGAGAATTTTGAGAATGATTCAGTCAACTTCAGATAACTAATTGTTGTTTAAATCCACGTGAATTGAATGTGTGGCCAAATAGAATTGCGTCCGTTTCATAGCTACTGGTATCCGATACAATTTTGAGGAAATGTTTGTTATAATATATAATGGCGTTCTTGTAGATAATGCTGATGATAACGTTTCAGTTGTAGTTACAGCCGTAGAAAATGTTGTTGTTGTTGTTGTTGTTTTGAAGCTGTTAGTCATGTTGTTGTATTTTTGTCAAAGCTGTTGACGGTGATGTTGTTGTTGTTGTAGCTGTTGATTGTGATGTTGTCGTTATTTGAAGTTGTTGAGGATGGTGACGTTGTTGATATTGTAGTTGTCAAATATGTTGTTTTTATAGCTGTTGATGGTCGTAATGCTGTTATTGTGGTTGTTGCTGTAGATTTTGAGGTTGGTGATGTGTTTGTTGTGGCCAGTGATGGCGATGTTGTTATTGTTGTGAGTGGTGATGGTGGAGTTGTAGTTGTAGATGTTGATGTAAATGTTGCTGTTGTTGTAGCTGTTGATGCAAATATGTTGTTGTTGTAGCTGTTTATGTAAATGTTGTTGTTGTTGTAGCCGTATATGTAAATGTTGTTGTTGTTGCTGTCACAGATGGCGATGTTGTTGTTGTAGGAGCTGTCGGTGATGGCGTTGTTGTTGTTTTTATAGCTGTCGTGGATGGCGATGAAGTTGTTGTAGTAGCTGTCGGTGATGGCGATGTTGTTGTTGTCGGTGATGGCGATGTTGTTGTTGTAGTGTCGGTGATGGCGATGTTGTTGATTTATAGCTGTCGTGGATGGCGATGAAGTTGTTGTAGTAGCTGTCGGTGATGGCGATGTTGTTGTTGTTGTAGCTGTCGTTGATGGTATTGTTGTTTTATAGCTGTCGTGGATGGCGATGAAGTTGTTGTAGTAGCCGTCGGTGATTGCGATGTTGTTGTTGTTGTAGCTATCGTTGATGGTATTTTTGTTTTTTATAGCTGTTGTGAATGGTGATGGTGTTGTTGTAGTAGCTGTCGTTGATGGCGATGATGTAGTAGTTGTCTCTGATGGCGATGTTGTACATGTAGTAGCTGTCGGTTATTGCGATGTTGTTGTTGTTGTAGCTGTTGTGGATGGTATTGTTGTTGTTGCGGTAGCTTTCGTGGTCGGTGATGATGTTGTTGTTGGTGTAGCTGACGTGGATGGTATTGTTGTTATCATAGCTGTTGTGGAGGGTGATGATGTTGTTGTTGTTGTTGTAGATGTCGTGTATGTTGTTGTTGTTGTTGTTGTAGCTGTCGTGCATGATGATGTTGTTGTTGTAGCTGTCGTGTATGATGATGTTGTCGTTGTAGCTGTCCTGTTTGATGATGTTATTGTTGTAGCTCTCGTGTTTGATAATGTTGTTGTTGTTGCTGTCGTGGATAGTGTTGATGTTGTTGTTGTAGCTGTCGTGCATGATGATGTTGTTGTTGTAGCTGTCGTGTATGATGATGTTGTTGTTGTTGTAGCTGTCGTGTATGATGATGTTGTTGTTGTAGCTGTCGTGAATGATGATGTTGTTGTTGTAGCTGTCGTGTATGATGATGTTGTTTTTTAGCTGTCGTGTTTGATGTTGTTGTTGTTGTAGTGTTTATGATGATGTTGTTGTTGTAGCTGTCGTACATGATGATGTTGTTGTTGAATCTGTCGTGTATGATGATGTTGTTGTTTAGCTGTCGTCTTTGATGTTGTTGTTGTTGTAGTGTTTATGATGATGTTGTTGTTAGAACTGTCGTGGATAGTGATAATGTTGTTGTTATAGCTGTCGTCTATGATGATGTTGTTGTTGTAGCTGTCGTGTATGATGATGTTGTTGTTGTAGCTGTCGTCTATGATGATGTTATTGTTGTAGCTGTCGTGTATGATGATGTTGTTGTTGTAGCTGTCGTCTATGATGATGTTGTTGTTGTAGCTGTCGTGTATGATGATGTTGTTGTTGTAGCTGTCGTCTATGATGATGTTATTGTTGTAGCTGCCGTGTATGATGATGTTGTTGTTGTGGCTGCCGTGTATGATGATGTTGTTGTTGTAGCTGTCGTGTATGATGATGTTGTTGTTGTGGCTGCCGTGTATGATGATGTTGTTGTTGTGGCTGTCGTGTATGATGATGTTGTTGTTGTGGCTGCCGTGTATGATGATGTTGTTGTTGTAGCTGTCGTGTATGATGATGTTGTTGTTGTGGCTGTCGTGTATGATGATGTTGTTGTTGTAGCTGTCGTGCATGATGATGTTGTTGTTGTAGCTGTCGTGTATGATGATGTTGTTGTTGTGGCTGTCGTGTATGATGATGTTGTTGTTGTGGCTGTCGTGTATGATGATGTTGTTGTTGTGGCTGTCGTGTATGATGATGTTGTTGTTGTGGCTGCCGTGTATGATGATGTTGTTTTTTAGCTGCCGTGTATGATGATGTTGTTGTTGTGGCTGTCGTGTATGATGATGTTGTTGTTGTGGCTGCCGTGTATGATGATGTTGTTTTTTAGCTGTCGTGTATGATGATGTTGTTGTTGTGGCTGTCGTGTATGATGATGTTGTTGTTGTGGCTGTCGTGTATGATGATGTTGTTGTTGTGGCTGCCGTGTATGATGATGTTGTTTTTTAGCTGTCGTGTATGATGATGTTGTTGTTGTAGCTGTCGTGTATGATGATGTTGTTTTTTAGCTGTCGTGTATGATGATGTTGTTGTTGTAGCTGTCGTGTATGATGATGTTGTTTTTTAGCTGTCGTGTATGATGATGTTGTTGTTGTGGCTGTCGTGTATGATGATGTTGTTGTTGTGGCTGTCGTGTATGATGATGTTGTTGTTGTGGCTGCCGTGTATGATGATGTTGTTGTTGTAGCTGTCGTGTATGATGATGTTGTTGTTGTGGCTGTCGTGTATGATGATGTTGTTGTTGTGGCTGCCGTGTATGATGATGTTGTTGTTGTAGCTGCCGTGTATGATAATGTTGTTGTTGTGGCTGTCGTGTATGATGATGTTGTTTTTTAGCTGTCGTGTTTGATGTTGTTGTTGTTGTAGCGTTTATGATGATGTTGTTGTTAGAATTGTCGTGGATAGTGTTAATGTTGTTATAACTGTCGTGGATGGTGAGAATGTTGTTGTTGTGGCTGTCGTGTATGATGATGTTGTTGTTGTAGCTGTCGTCTATGATGATGTTGTTTCTGTAGCTGTCGTGTTTGATGTTGTTGTTGTTGTAGCGTTTATGATGATGTTGTTGTTAGAACTGTCGTGGATAGTGATAATGTTGTTATAACTGTCGTGGATTGTGACAATGGTGTTGTTGTAGCTGTCGTGTATGAGGATGTTGAAGTTGTTATGGATGGTGTTGTTGTTGTAATTGTTTTGGATGATGTTGTTGTTTTGTTCGCACTCTGTGTATTGTGAGTACATTCTCTAACATAATGCGGATTAACAACTTATAGAAATTTTGATAACTCTTTGACAGAAAAATGAAGAATTTATAGTTGGTTACGTGTTATTTTCCTTAAATTTACCATAGATGGTAGGACACTTCGTAGACAGATGACTAAGGTAAACATTTTTGTCCAGTTTTAAAGAGAACAAATGCTTTTGATGAACAAACAATATAAAAATGAATTAGTTGATTCATAATAACACCAACATTAAACTTTATATTTTATTCAAATACAATCAACACATAGCATGTAAAAATAAAAAGTCAGATATCATTTGGATGTTTTGAACTGTCATAGGTGCATAAATGACTTGGTCAGTGAATACTATGCGTAATATATCTATCGTATTTCGATTTGTTTTTGTTGTATTTTCGTGGGTCTAACAGCATTTTGCAGCATTTGTCCAGTCATTTATGGCAGTCAGGTGAAAGTTTAATTTTCCAGGAGTTAATTATCCACCGATACGAACTTGCCCTTCCACAAGTAACTGACAACTTCTCCACATGAATCAGAGGTTGAGGACAAATAACCGTAGCCAAATGTCACGGAAGGAAATGACCTGCCCCGTCTGGTAATCGAACTCGGACCTCCCGAGTGACAGTCCAGCTCTGTACCGACTGAGCTGTATGGGCGGACTTGTCATTGATCGAACATAAATATACGCGTGTTCACTAACCAAGTACTTATACACCGATGGCAGGACACAATATCAAACAAAATAAGTATATACGGGTGAAAGCGAAACAAGTTAACTTGCATATGAACAAAGCCGCAGATAGACTTGTTTCGCTCTGACCCTTTGTTTTGAGTTATAAATACTACAACATTATTTGGGTTTTCTGTTATGTGTATATAAATCCGACTGGCCAGGAACTCCCGTGCAAACTTTACACAATTCCACAAAACTTTCACCATGAAAATATGCAACAAATAAAGGCAAGTCAAAAAATACATATGATATATAGGAATTAATTCAATAAAACATGGTTAAATACAGTTTGATTTATAACGACAATAGTTTACAGAAATATTATATACATTTTATATTGCAACATATTATAATTTCAACTCCACAACAATAATGTACATTGTGCAAGATACACACACTTAGTACGTTTAAAAACGCACAATGTCGGCTATTCTTCCGCAGTTCCCATGGCCTACACAGTAGTAGATGTACCAAGTAAACGAGCTTCACACGATGGTCATTTTTAAGCACCAGGAACACTATTTATCATTATTATCTTCACTTATTTGTGATGAAACATCAGTCATGAAGTAACATAATCAAATTCAATTATTAAAATATCGCCGGTCAAAAACTCTGCGTTTTTAACCATACTGTGTGTATACCACGTGTTTGATTATGATTGCGCAGAAAGCCCGATATTGGCGCACATATACATCTCTTTGCAAACTTATGTATACATAATATAAATACATTGATTTTCCATTATAAATACAGTTGGACCTCGTTGATTCGAATGCATCTAGTCCGAATATTTATTTCGAATAATACATGGTTTCGAATACCCAATTTCAAACCGACGTCCCAAAGAAGATACACCGGGGCCTGATATTTATATCGGATGATACCAAGTATTCGGATAGAAAATTGTCGAATAAACGAGGCCCGACTGTATGTATATAGTCTTCCATTATATAGTCAAGAAATCAATCTTATCTAATGAAATAAAGAAGACTTTTATAAGAAAAATATAATTAAGGAATATAAAACATTTTCGTAACATGTCAAAACTCCTAAGACAGAACGTACGCGAATATACAATGAAATGTTTTCCTGTCGAATGTTTGTATCTGTCACCCAATATACATACGTGTATATAGCACGCGTTAATTGTTTTTATATACATATCAAATAATCATTGGCATTCCTGCAATTTATCATTCAAAGTAAATGTACATGTTGCAGTATTGTATCACATAATGTTTTCTTATTAATGATGCACGGTGGCGTTTTGTAGGCTTGAGTAGTATCCATTATAATTGTTTTTACTTACTTTTTATCTAGCTTAGTAGGATACAATGGCTAATTGGAAGATAATTACAGTAGTGTAAACCTAAAATTTGACTATGATTTACTGTTTGGGTCAGCAGATACATGCAATGCTATCCGTGCAATATGTGTCCTAATTGAGATGTATATATGACGACGTACCGTAATAAATTTTCGGTTACAGTCGTAGTTGACTAGAAATTCACTGCATATTTATTCATGAATATATTAAAATTTTGTATTAACGAATTTGGCTCGAGTTTTGATGGAAACAATGTATGCTTATGTTGGATCTCTCTCAGACAGACTATGAGACAAACTCTGGTGTCTTACGATGAAATGTTAATGTGACGTCATCGAGGTTCGAGCTCACAATCTCCAGGTGAGCGGCCGTCAAATAATCTACAATACTACCGCTCCTCTATATATTTGTTATTTCCAGAATACTGAATTCTACGTTCTTACATTAGTTATACTTTGCTGAATGCAGATGACTACTTTACTGCATAAGATAGTCTTTGCTGGTTCAATGGTATTCTGAATACAGAAGGAATTCTTTGATGAATACTGGGGACTACTTTGTTACACAAATTAGTCTTTAGTGAATAATGGGGACTATACTTTCGTACGTTAGTTGACCTTATCTGGATACTTAGGACTACTTTCGTACAATAGTTAGTTTTTGTCGAATACCTGGACTACTTTCTTACAATAGTTAATGTTTGTTAAATACTGGGGACTACTTTCTTACAATAGTAAGTGTTTGCTGAATAGTTGGGACTACTTTCTTACAATAGTAAGTGTTTGCTGAATAGTTGGGACTACTTTCTTACAATAGTAAGTGTTTGCTGAATAGTTGGGACTACTTTCTTACAATAGTAAGTGTTTGCTGAATAGTTGGGACTACTTTCTTACAATAGTTAGTGTTTGCTAAATACTTGTGACTACTTTCTTACAACATTAAGTGTTTGCTGAATACTGGGGACTACTTTCTTACAATAGTAAGTGTTTGCTGAATACTGGGGACTACTTTCTTACAATAGTTAGTGTTTGCTGAATACTGGGGACTACTTTCTTACAATAGTTAGTGTTTGCTGAATACTGGGGACTACTTTCTTACAATAGTTAGTGTATGCTGAATACTGGGGACTACTTTCTTACAATAGTTAGTGTTTGCTGAGTACTGGGGACTACTTTCTTACAATAGTTAGTGTTCGCTGAATACTTGTGACTACTTTCTTACAATAGTTAGTGTTTGCTGAATACTTGTGACTACTTTCTTACAATAGTTAGTGTTTGCTGAATACTGGGGACTACTTTCTTACAATAGTTAGTGTTTGCTGAATACTGGGGACTACTTTCTTACAATAGTTAGTGTTTGCTGAGTACTGGGGACTACTTTCTTACAATAGTTAGTGTTCGCTGAATACTTGTGACTACTTTCTTACAATAGTTAGTGTTTGCTGAATACTTGTGACTACTTTCTTACAATAGTTAGTGTTTGCTGAATACTGGGGACTACTTTCTTACAATAGTTAGTGTTTGCTGAATACTGGGGACTACTTTCTTCCATTAATAATTGCTGAATATTTATATAAACTAGTCTTTGCTGAATACTTGGTACTACTTTGCAACATTAGTTACATGATAATGTTGTCTAAATCATAGACATCAGATAGAAATACACGTATATGCAAAATAAGTATTTGTTCTGGACATACAAATTCTCAGAATTCAACCAATGTCGGTCGGGTCGCTTTTAGCGGAAGATTAATTGTTAACAATTTGAATCAATGGCACCTGATCTCAACAATCATGTTTAAAACATAATCTTAGTTATGTTATGTTTACTTTATGTGTACACTGAATTCATCGACCGGTCAAAACGGTTTGAAACATTACATTCAATTCAATACAGCAAAAATAGTTACATTAAATGATATTTTTCAATCAGAGAGTGTCTTTTATACTGAAGTACGTACTTAATAATAAGAAATAACATTCACCCCGAAACAGTTCTCGATAGAATTATAATAAGGAATAATACAGCTGTGATTCATGTTGTCTCATATCAGACTTTATCTTTCTTCTCGTAAAAAAGTCTTAATATTTCCGTAGAATAATAATGTCCCCATCGATAAGCACTACTTGGTGACTGGTTGCAAAATACATCGATAAGTTACTACCATGTTTGAAATTGGAATTTTGATCTTTTTATTCGCAGCCTCTGAATACAGTAACACCTCACTTAAAGACCAACTCAGTAATGAGACCACCTAAATATTAAGAACAAAATTCTCAAGTCCATGTTCACTGTTTTGTTTTTCATTCAACTTCAATATTAAGACCACCTCAATATTAAGACCTCTTTTCAAGGGTCCTAAGGGTGGTCTCTTTATTGCGGTTTTACTGTACCTAAATTCTATTCTGCGCGCAAAGTGACACGATATATCGACAGAGGATCGACATAATTTTTATTCGCAATAGGGACATTAAGCGTACGGCGGTAAAACTTGTCATTCCGGACTTTGAAAGAAAGTCACACCCTTTTGAAATAGGCACCACAGATACTTCACAATAAAGTGTGTGTGTTTGAGTTATACTTTAGGATACACGTAATAGTAGTGCTTTCATCGACATATCTGCGAAAAATTGTTGGACAAAAACAATGGATCCCGAAACAAAGACGCTCCCAGCCTTACTGAACGATTGTCACTTCCGCTTCCATGACCGGAAGCGGTGTCGTGGTACAAAATTGGTACCCGTACCATTCGGTGTGCGGCAGTGTGCGCCATATTGGCAGCCTCGAGCTCGGCCGCAAGTTGACGCTTCCATTTATTTCTGCGATTTTGAAACCATATTTTCACCTGCGTTTCTGTAAGCTGTAAAGACGCGGCAAGACCTGCTCTTTCTGAACTCGACAAATAACGTTTCATGTCAAACGTTGACTCCAACTGAAATACTTGACTTCGTGAAAACACAGTCCTTGTTTTCTTTTTTCGTCTGTTTTTCTTTTCATCATCGCCTGAGTCGGAGCAATGGTCGTCATTTGTGAACGATTTAGAATGTGGCTCACTGTCGTCTGCTTCCATTATTACAGGTGAGGAGTTAGACGCTTCTCGGTCATTTCCGGTTTTAGACTGTGCCTCTGTCGCCCCAGCTTCTTCGTCATCTGTGTCTTGAGCATGCAAACTGTACGAAGATTCTGTATTCCAGTCTGAAAAATGCAATTGTAATGCACACATTGTCAGATGGATGTCGTTTTCCAAACAAAACAAGTTATGAAGGTATGTACTTAAAAATATATACAGTAAAACCTCACCAAACGACCACCTCATAAACAATTTTCAAGTCAAGTTAAACTTTTGTGATCTTTATTCAACTTCAATATAACGACCACCTCAATATGGAAGCCAGTTTTCAAGGGTGCCAAATGTGGTCTTATTATCGAGGTTTTACTGTATATAACGAACTTTATGAAAACATTTATAGTTCAGTATTAAAACATATGTATATACTGTGCGACCTATCTTGATTAACAACCCTTTTTCATCTATATGGTTTCCCCGTAGTAAATATATATTATCAATCTAACCTATTTAGGCACAAACCTCTCATCAACATCCGAAAAGTACATCACTAAATGAGCGTCGCTCTATACCAGTACATTTAAGCTTCAGCTCTTTGCCGTCTTGTTTTAAGATTAATTATACATTAAAAGTTAAAGTTGGCTTTTAAAACTAACCATTATTTTCCAGTATTTGACATTTTTCTTCATTAAAATAAATCATCGTGATTTGAGTTATTAAGTGAGACGATAATGGACTAAAGAAGCTGGTTAAATTTATCGTTATAGACGACAATTAATCAAATAGACTGGTATTCTGATTGTCAGATAAAATGTTAACGTACCATTCGTTGCTCGTTATTGGAAGAATAGAATGAACCAGTCAAACGTGATTTTATATTCCAGAATTTAACAAATACGTAACCGTTACAGTTGAAAATCTACGAACACAGATACTTCCGGGTCAAGTAAATACCTTGTATGCGCATTACATAACGTAAAAGACGAAAAAAGATTCTTTACCACATAACAAAATGAAATTAGCCTTTGTTGGCCGATGTTTCAAAATTCAGACGAGTCACTATAATGTATAGGGGTAACCATTGTAATCTATATTTCTCTCCAATGTATGCGATTTGTTTGTGGTCGTGGGTAGATAATGATTGGTAATTCAGGTCAGGTTTATATATTTTACAGTGATTTTGAACCGGCTTATATACAATTTAGTGACCATTTTAAGGTGTGTGGTTTTCTAGTACTATTTTAATTGAAGTCTCAAATAAGACGAACACACGAACTTGTAGAACAATTATTACATTAAGTCAGTACACGCACTAAATACTAGTATATTAATTTCACTAAAGTGGGCATGACCGCTTTAGATAATTTTAACAGTGGAATCAGTGGCCGCAACCCCCCCTCACTAATTTAAATAGAGTGCAATATAGTACAACGTCTTCAAAACAATCCTCTCTTAATCAACAACCCCTCTTAAATATATGTAAATAATGTCTAACATTTTCTTACTGATATTGATGCAATTGAGAATCAGCTGCTAATTAGTTCAATCTCGATCTGATCGAGGCTGATAACTGATCTTTCTAATACTATTTTTAGATGCGCATTTGCGCCCTTTTTGTACTTCAGTTTCGTATTGTGTTCTGTTTTATAACTTTTTTAATATATAATAAGCGTCTGATCCTCAGTTTACCTTGTAAATGTTGGTGAATCGAATGATATATTTATTGTACTTTGATAATAATCTCTTATAATTCTATTCAGAATGGCAATGTACTTTTGTGTCGTTAATATAATAGTTTTATTATGTTGTACTGTGCATAGACGAGACTGAAATAGATAATACAATGTACGTGAATTCAGCATTCGCTCGTTTGTCAAAAGAGAGAGAATAAGTTGTTACAGGGAACGCCACATACATAAGACAGTGCCTCCCTAAACAGACCTCCGGGAAAACAACAATCCATGAAACATAAGGCACTTGAGGAAGTTCAATGGTACATACGTTAGGAAAACAGAGGCGCAAGGAATGGCCTGACAGACCATAAGGAATAACTAGGAGAATCAAAGAGGACAAACAGTGAAGGGTGGGGATTAATGGATGGAACAGATCACAGAACAAGGTGAAGAATAAAGAGCAAAATGAACCACAACATTTATATGATTTTAGTTCATAGAAATTAAGAATTTGATTTCAATTTATTTTATGTACTTGTCAAAAGTTCTGACCCGCCAATACATTTTCGCATGGTTTCTAAAAAGCTACTTTTGTTGATTTTGATTGTAGTATTAGAATGGCTTAGTGAAATAAGTTGTTTTATGTTCTTTATTGTATATGTATTTTAATGATTCTACAAAGATGAGACGTTTATAAATGAATAAACTAAACTGTATGATTAAAATAATTATATTGAACTATCAAATAAAGTTGATGTAACGTGTCAACATCTCGACCATCCTTTGGGTTCACTTTGTCATAGTGTAGATACTCGAAATACAAAAAATACAAAATGGTAGGTTAACTATTTCTATCATTGATATAGTTCTATATTGTGTTAATGTAGGAAAGTAATCGTACGCTCGTATGTTAATTAAGTACGAAATTATACAGAACAGTGTTTCAATATAATTTAAACAAATTGGTCCAGGTCCAGAATTAAGTGAATAATACAGATGAGAAAAACACACATAGCAAACCACATAGTCGTACATATTCATCGAAACAAAAGATAGCAAAACAAGCACTTTTTGTGATATGATTCATTTGTCATCTCTTATAACTCCACTAAGGAGTGGCACTGTAATTTTAAATTGCTAGAGTGTTCTGTGATTATTGTAAAAAAATGCATGTTCAATGACGAGATGTAAATAAAGATTACTAGTTTACTTTAATTACTAGCAATACATTATAATACAGAACACTAGAGTAAGAACAACACTCATTCAATACTTCATTCATTATTTGAGAAAAACAAACAAACAAGCAAACATTAGAAGACAGCAAAAATATTTTAGAAGACGACAAAAACACACACACACTATATTTGATAAAATGTACAGTGGATCGAATAGTTTAGTGGCAAAGAAAAGGGCATGTGACAGTTTCCCTACTGTATTAAAAAAAATTATTATCCAACGGTTGGAAGACGATTTGACAAGATTATAACGTATAACGTTCACTTTGTGAAATACTAACATTCAGATGTCCATGTTCATTTAACTCGTCCCAAAAATTTAATCCGGAAGGAAGTTCATGATCTTATTTCTCTGAGGGACAAGGTTTTACAGCAGAATTGATAATTGTGTTCAAATGAAAGCCTTAAAGTGTGTACAACTAATTATTCGGATAAAGCAGTTATCCTCTCACGTGATATAATATGCTTTTCAACGATCGGTAATTTTTTGAACAAAAAGATGTCACAGAATTTGACAAAGAAAAACTGACATAAAAAGGGATCACAACAGAGTCCCTAACAAGTGCTGATCAAATGAGAGATTAAAATGGGGTTACGGATTTTTATTAAGTGAGACCCCTTAACACAGGGACCGGCAATTGGTAAACAAGCAGGGGTCCTTAACTAGTCATTTTAAGAAGACGTAAAACCAACGACATCTCTTTACGTTCAATTATTTTCTTTCTTCTAAACAACTTAACGCGACTAATTTTGGACACTTATCATAAAACCGTAAAACGAGTTGATTCGCCTGGTCACATTGTCAATGTATAATTAAGTACCCTGCACGTGGTCCGCACGCGCGACGCTCATGCGCAGTGACCCAGGAAATACAAGGTCACGTGATCACAGGACAAGAGTCGCTCGAGGGGTGGTAGCCATTAACACTTGAAAGTATTGAGGAAAAATTGCCGTAAAAATTATTCAGCTCTGACATCGTTTATCGAAACGTGTCCATGGAATCTGTAAATTAATAAACTTTCATTTGAGACGATTATATTAATGAAACATATTATTTGAAGAGTTTTAGCGGTGATTTTTCACGCTGCATCGAGTTTCAATGGCTTCTCTGCAATATTTCTCCATGTTTACAATTGGATTTGTGTTGTAAGACTTCGCTAAATGGATCGCATGTTTAAAATTTGTCGTGCGCAATATGATTTGTTTCCGATTTTCAAGTTTTCTTCTCGTTTTTTACATCATTTTGGAGAAATCTCTTTACAGTTATAAGAGGATTGGGATGCATTAAAATTTCTATAGCACTCGCATTTCAATGCTTCCTATCAATAAACTGTTATAAATATCCAACTTTTAGTGTCTCATCGCCGCTATAATGTTCGGCGCAGGAATTATTCGCACCGATAATCGTTCGACCCAGATATTTGTCGGAACTTGATGTTTCTAAAACAAGTGGCTGTTGTCTTAATTCCAAATAATTATAGCATTATTCTTTAGACAAAAAACTTGAGTTTGAGACAATTTTTACTGTAACTTTACTCAAGCTTGCTTCGTCGTGTGTGGAGAGTAAGTCAAGATGGACCACTATTATAACATGTCTGTGATATT